>JANAVB010040820.1:7833500-8036000 GCA_029216955.1 Iris pallida | reverse complement strand
CTTTTCTACTGCAGGATCTATGTATTTATAATTTCATTTAACAAGAAATAAATGACCAATAATAATATGATTTCATTTAATAATAACAACAACAACGTTAATAATAATGATACACTTAATAACAACAAAAATTAAATGAACCAATAGTAGTTGTGGTGAGCATATCATACACACCCCCTTTATTAGGCTCCCAAAAAATCGTACCAATATTTCTAAAACGCCATTTGATATTTAATAATATCTATATCATACGTATACTAATATTTAAAAAATATTTTTCGATTCCCAAAAATAAATACAAAACACTTGTACATACATAAAATGTGTCTACATGACTGTCCTTGGTCTCACTACATGCCGACATAGGCTTGGATTCAGTTCGGGCCCAGTTCGGACTAATTTGGTTCAACCGGTCTCTAAAGTCAATAAATATTAATAATAAATAATTAACTTATTTATAGTGGTTATGTTATAACTTGGCCTGGTTTTCCTAGTTGGGACACACCGATGGCTTGGCACTCCTCTACCATGGCTAAACACTAGTCAAAGCATGCTACTGCACTACCCGTGCCATGATTCCTAGTTGTCTTGTATTTCAAAGCTCAACTATGGCTAAAGTCTTCTACCGTAATAACTAACAAAATAATTATTTATAAAAATCTAAAAATCACCATTTAAATCAAATAAATAAATAAAAATATTTCAAAAAAATTTTGGGAAGGGAAGCTACAGGTTGGCCCACTAGCACTACAACAGATATGGGATATGATAGCGTGCGCTGAACGCTGTAGAATGCATATTATAGCATATTCTGTCCGCTATATATGCCCCCGCTATAATAACCCCATGTACAAGAACGCTATAAAGTTATAGCGTTCACGAACGCTATTCATGGATTATAGCGTTCATCGACGCTATAGACGATGTATAGCATTTTGAAACGCTATATTGCTGTTATAGCAAATAGGAACGCTATAGAACTTTAATAGCTTTCATGAACGCTATTAATGTTTTGTAGCGTTCATGAATGCTATAGACCAGTTATAGCACTTACAAACGCTATATAGTTTACATAGCATTTACGAACGCTATAGTTCATTAATAACATTTGTTAACGCTATAAATATTTAATGGCGTTCCTGAACGCTGTTTATTTTTAATTGCGTTCTTGTATGTTATTGTTTGTTAATAGCATTTCGATATATAGCTGCTTTATATAGCATTTCTTTCATGCTATTATATGTGCAACAATAGCATGTCAGGATGCTGTTACAGAATCAAAATTCTGTATTCGAAAATTTGCAGAATGTAGCACATCAGAATACTATTATAGACCACAGTTACACAAAATGCAGGTATTCAAAAATTTAAATGCGAATCAATCACAGAATGAATTCCAAACATAACTAAATTCATTAATTTTACTGTCTAATATATATAGAACAACCAAGTAGTACCAAACATTCAAAATCCTTAATTTCTCCATGTAGAACAACGAAGTAGTACCAAACATATGTCCAAAAATAAAACATTAACAGTGTAGTCAGCTACATATATCCCAAAATGTTGACTATCTAAGATTTAGCTCCCTTCGAGCCTATCCACAACCAAAACTCCTCATAAAGCATCCTCTTCCTTCATCCAACCTACACAAAAATAGGGGGTAAATCATTAGTGTAAAGAAAAAACTAATGAAAGAATGAAAGTTTGTTTAATTGCAGTAAAGTTCAGTAAGTTGTAAAGTTTTGTTCAGTTTAATTGCAGTAAAGTTCATTAGTGAATGTTTAATTGCAGTAAAGAAAATCATTAGCGAATGTTTAATTGCAGTAAAGTTCAGTAAAGTTCTGTAAGTTGTAAAGTTCAGAAAAAACTAATGGATCCTTATTTTTGTTCAGTTTTGTTCCAAAAATATTTTATACAAATGCGTTATTGTTTATATTTTGCCAATTGGCATTTGTTGCAGTTGATCCAAGTAATCAAGTAAAGAATAAAAGTTTGTTTTATGTAGTTGCTGTACCAGAAGTGTGCAGATGCCTAGAAAAATTGATCTTGATGCTATTTTCATGATGAAAAATTGATCTTGTTAAAACAGTGAGTAAAACAGTGAGTAAAACATAGGGGGCCCCCTTGTCCAAGAGGATAACCGTGAGTAAAACATCTGTGTAATAGAATGTGAAAAAGTGATCTTGATGCTATTTTCAGTAAACAGTAGATTATAAGTTCAGATTATTGAAGAAGTGTGCAGATAAGTAGAAATTAGTATCAAAGAGTGTGTAGGAATTTAGTATAGCATTTAGAGGTACTTTATTAAAGACGTACCTAGTCTTCAAACGACATAATATGGTTTGTTGGCGAAGCTGTGGTACTTCCAATGATTTCTTTTACTGTGTCGTTACCAAAACACGGCCTAAACAACAGAGCTTTGCGTTGTACCACTATATCTACCCAAACACGGGATGCACCTTGTCCAAGAGGATAACCGTGAACCGGCACATTCGGGTCATCGGTGATCCATCATCCAATTACAACAACTTCGTTCTAATTTCCCGTCCAATTGAGTAACTTGCATTTTTGGTCCTTTGACAGATGATGATGTGACTACAACAAAGATTGAAGCTCAAAAATATTAAATATCATTCGAGTTACAATACTTCTATTTGTTATTAGAGATATATTACCTGTGGAGTAGATGGAGATTTTGAAATGACCTTTACTTCAAAATTATTCTCGTCGCCACTGTTGTTCTCCTCCTCTTTATTGTTCTCATCATCACTGCTGCCCTCATTGTTCTCCTCCTCCTGTTTAGTGTTCTCGTCGTTCTTCTCATTGGTCATCTTATCTTGATCCTATTGAGGAAAACAGTTACATATATTTACCAAAAAGAAAAATATAGATTTGTTACAAGTGGTCATTTTTGATGACTTACCTGACTTTTTATTAATATACCAAGTAGTTGATTTTGTTGTTCAATTAACTTTGATATGGAGTTGATTTGCCCTTGCATTGAGTCAACTTTGCTTTGGGAATTTCTTTCCTCTATACTCACCTCAACATCATCTTTTTGTTGATCATATTCCTAAATAAGGCAAGCGTCATAGGTAATGTATAAAAAAAATATCAAAGTGAAATAAAAACAAGAGTCAATCTAGAATTCCTACACGCTTACCTTATTTTTCATCAAAGTCTCTATCAACTTTGCTTGTTTTTTAACTAATTTTGACATTGAGTCAATTTCGTCCTGCATTGATTCAATTTTGTTTTCCAGTCGAACTACTGTTTGAGAATGCTTCTTTTGAGCAACTAATTTAGATTTAGTTGCTCCGGCTTCTCTAATCCTACCCCGTTTTTCAGATTGCCGTACTACTTGTGAAAGTGCATCACCTTCATCTAATTGTTGGGATCCCTCTGAAGGCGGTGCAAGAAGGATTTCCTTGGCTTTTTGCTGAAATTACGATGAAGAAAACTAGAATTAGTCTCCGTTGGACAACGTTTGACTGTCAATACAAGAAGAAAAAAATATACTATCCATAAGAAGGTAATTGTGTACATACAATGAGCTCGTTGTCCTTTGAGTGCTTAGCTACACCTTCCCCAGTAGTATATCTCCGGATCCAAGCACGAAGCCTAACCTTATCGATAGGACATGGTCCCTCCATTCTCTGTATTATATTAGGTAAAATTGGCATTGATAAGTAGAGAGTTATAAATACGAATGAAAAAAAAATACTTTATACTTACCAATATTGTTAGGGTTATATACTAAAAGCATCACTTTTGTAGTAACCTTATTTTCTTAAATTTTGAATGAGAATCATATGGGCAAATGTTTGCATATTGTATTTGTTGCAAGTGTTAATGCAAATGTCTGATTTTCTATATTGTAGATAATATGGTGTGTGGTGTCATACAGAAGATCATATTATCAGTTTCCTATAGAGTATATAAATAGTTCACAACCTAGATGGACTTGGACAATCTATTGGAAAGGTTGTAGTGTAATCTGGTATTAGTCTATCTTGACTATAGGTTTACACTAGTACACTTTGTGTGTATTGAACAGGACCACTTGAGGTTGTTCTCTTTGTACTGACTATATAAGAGAACAAACACCTCTGTTATTATGGATGCTTGTACTCTTAATCCGGATATAATAACGGACATGTATATGCAATGTGTATTACTTTGACTCATAAAAGAGTGAGATTCATTATGGATCAACAACCTCTATGAATTGGGTAATAACATTGTATGTATGATGGGCTGTTGATTATAAATGGAATCCATGTCCCGATACATCGGGTTGATGATGTCCTCTTAAGGAGCTCATAAGGATTGTCATGTAAATCCTGCAGGTGGATTATATCCGACATGACAAATAAAGTTGAGCGGTACTACTTAAGGATAAAAGATGTCGAATCAATATAGTTGTCAGTAACTTAATTTGATCGACGGACATACGATATCTTAACATGGGGAGCCAAACGAGCATATAATAAAAGGAGCCCACAAACATAATTTGGGATTAGGGAGGTAGTGCAACAATAGCTCATTAGTGGACCGAGCTATTGTTAATGGGCCTGGATTGTGTGTTCGGGCTGAACACGGGATATCCAGATCCGTTAGGAGGCCTAACCCTAATTTCTTTTCATGGTCCCTGCCGTAGCCTATATATATCCTCTATTCTCTGGCCGCCAGATTACTGATTAGAAATCTTAAACTTTCTCTAAATTTGTGATTCACGTAAGGAAAGAAAGAGAGTGCTGCCAAGGAGAAGAAAAAGTTGGAAGATCGTCGCCCACACGACGTCCAACTCGAGGAAGGAATACGTGCAGAAGATCTTGGGGTCGTCCGCTCGAGATTGCCAGGAATTACTTGTCTCCTTTCCGTCGCAGGTATAATTCGTGAACCCTAGTTTCTGCCTATGAAGGGTTAGAACACGTATTAGATCTGTTTAACTTTCTATCGATCAATACGCACACCAAAGGAAGGGTCCTCGGAATCCCCAGTTCCATCGCAATGCGAGCAAAGCCTTTTCTACTTCCAAGGTACGGCATTGTTTGTTTTCCTCTCATTTGTTTAAACTTTGTAGACCTCTCCTACGTACAACACATGCATATTATTAGATGATACCTTAAATGTTAGACATTGAAGCTTCAAAAAATATTTATTCAACATACCTTAAATTGTTTTGATGATCTTTTCTTAACGAATAGTTCCCAATCTACCGGGTCTACGTCATTCGGCTTTCTCTTCAAATATTTACCAAATTTTGATTTGTTGGCCCTAGCAAGTCTTCCTATTTGTTGGATGACATACATTTTTGCCTCCTCATCGCGCTCCATGAATGTAAATTTTTGCTACAAGTACAAAATAGTCATAAGTAATTATTAGGAAGATAGTAGATATAAACTACATTTAAAAAAGAATGTAAAATTTTATCTTACTGTAACAGCTTTCCAATAGAAGTCCTTGCTCTCAGAAGGTATATGTCTCCAATCATCGAACGTTATTGGTACCATTTCACGTGTCAAACATCCGACAAAAGTTGAAAGATGTTTCGAGTTCCTTCCAATTGGTTGACCATTTTCATTTAACTCCACCTCTAGCCTATTGCCACTTTCAACGGGCCAAGCACTACACCTAGTGGGTCCCCTAGTCCTTGTTGTTCTCTCTGTTTTGCCTTCATTTGAAGCTTGTGGTTCTTCTTCGCCATTTGAATCTTCTGGTTCTTGTCCCTCATTTGATGCTTCTTTTTCTTGTTCTTCATTGGAACATTTTTCCTTGTCCTTCCTTTGCTTCTTGTGCTTCTTTTCCTTCTTGTGCTTCTTTGTAGATTTACTCGCTTGATTTGCACTCTACAAGAACACAGTTGATATTTATTCATTAGAAATATATGTAAGCATTGCTATAGAAAATATGTGCTTGTTTTGCAACAGTTGGCATTTATGCTTGTTCTCAGAACACAGTGCAGTTCTGAGAACAACATTCCCACAACATTCCCAAAAATCTGTAAAAATATGTGCTTGATCCTTACCGCATTCGAACCTTCTTGCTCACTTATATAGAAACCAGAATTTTGATTGTTCACAAGAGCAGCCTCGATGCCTTGTCTTTGCCTCTTTGCTCTCTTTTTTGTGCGTTTTGAAGACTACAAATATGCAACATAAATATATTAAAACAATAAGAAATAAATGAGATTTATGTAAGCTTAATTTTAAGTACATGTTGAAGGTTATTTACCTCAGCTTCACCATCATTTTTCGTTTTCCTTGGTGTCATTGCAAGATAGGGTAGCTACGAGCAAGAATTATTCGCTGATGATGATTAGAAAATAAGCAAATATTAAAGAAATAAATCATTACAAGTAGAGTATCATAGAGTATCAAATACTAAATCATGACAAGTAGAGTATCATAGAGTATCATAAACTGTACATCGAAGGACTGTACATTGAAGGACTGTACATTGTTTGCAGGACTTGAAGTCCAGGACCTGATCAAGCTTTTGCAGAAAATTAATTGGACTGGGCAGTATAATGGGATGAGATGCAAATAATGTACACAACTAATAGTACCATCAGTTTCTCCTGTGCAACCTAATTGCAGTATGCCATCTAATTGCAGGACTTGTTATTTCCATGAAAAATTAAACAAGCAGTGAGAATTTTGAATCCACCAAATCGCAGTATGCCATCTAAACATCAAATTTGAATTTGATTCCATTATTCCAATCAATATACACAGCTAATAGTACCATTTGGTGCCAAATTAATACAGACAAATTAAAGTCGGGTTGAATTACACAGCTAATAGTACCATCAGTTTCTCCTGTGCAACCTAATTGTAGTATGCCATCTAATTGCAGGACTTGTTATTTCCATGAACATTAAACAAGCAATGAGAATTTTGAATCCACCAAATTGCAGTACGCCATCTAAACATCAAATTTGAATTTGATTCCATGATTCCAATTCCCATGGATTCTATCAATTTATAGAACTCCAATTTATAGCCAAACAAGCCTATGCAACCATTGAGTGATACAGACATTGAAGGACTGTATCGGTGAAGCATTTAAAAACGAAGCATTTAAACCATTTTGGAGTATCAAATACTAAAACGAAGTTCACGGACCCTATATTGTGAAGCATTTAAAAAACCAAAATCTAAAAAAAACTACTGATTGTATAGATTTTCTGCACAACCTTAACAAAGAATACTAAAAACCTGCATATACCAATAATAAAAACTAATGAAACATAGAGACCAATTAAACCAAATAGAGTGTTTCATAAGATTAAATATAGAGAAAAAAGACCTCTTAAACATAAATGCCCTCACAATCCTTTCTAAGATAACTATCACTACCATCCTCAACATTCTTATCTAGTTTTGATACATCCACTGGTGCTAATGATGGTGTAAAGACATTTTGATCAACGTCCATATCCATATCTTGAAAACCTCTTGCTGGTGCCTTTAACACAACATGCCAATTAGATGAAGCAGTGTCCTTAGAGTAAAATACTTGGGTTGCCTGTGATGCTAGAATAAACGAGTCTCTTTCAAAGCGGTGTTTTTCTTGGTGAAGGTTAACCAAGGTAAACCCATCTTCTATTTTGACACCATTTGTTGTGCTAGCCCAATCACAATCAAAAATAGAAATGTGAAAGGTATGATAATCCAAGCAAAATATATTCTTAAGTACTCCATAATAGGCAACTGTATCGGTGACTTGGTTCCTATCCTTCGAGCTGGATCTACAAATGGTTGTTGCCTCAAGTGAGACACCACTGTTCTGCCTAGAGTTCTCAACATCCTTTGTATGGTAGCGGTTACCATTGATAACAAATCCTGAATAAGACACAACATGTTTTAATGGGCCATGTGCAAGCCCTCTTAACATGTTGGATATGTTTCCACAGGATTGTCCCTCAATCTGTTCAAAATCAAAACAAAAGGTAAGGACATACATTGTTTGGAAAATAATGTGCTAAGGGTACTAAAAAAAAAGAAATTGGGACCTTCTTTTTTAACCAAGATGACAATTCCTTCGAATGACGATCTTGAAGTAAATTTTCATTTTGAACAAGTCGTCTATCCGAAAGTTTCAATTCCTTCAGGTGCATCCTAATAGGGAAACAATTTTACATGATATTAATTATAGATATTGGAAAGATACGTTAGAGTTAGTATGTTTTCTTATAACTTACTCTAGATAAGGTTCGACTTCATCCATATTGAACAATACATAATGGTGAGCACTTTGTAGCTGTTGTTTATCCAATGTCATTATTGTTCCTTTTGAAATTGGATGGCCATCGAAAATCGCATCATTTTCAATATCTTTATTTCTATTTGGACGATGATCCATCTCAGTAACTTGTTTCATGTACCCACTAACAAATCTCATGCTCTCGTCAGCAAGATAACATTTTACTATACAACCTTCAGGACGTGCACGATTTCTAACGTATCCTTTAAGGATCTTTATGTATCTACGAGAAAAAAATAATTTTTATTTAAATTAAGCAAACGAATGAATGAAATCAATAAAAAGAAAACAAACGATCACCTTTCAAATGGATACATCCAACGATAATGGACTGGGCCACCTAATTTAGCTTCACGCCCCAGATGGATTGGCAAATGAATCATGATATCGAAAAATGAATGAGGAAAATACCTTTCAACCAAACATAATATATCAACAATTAGATTGGTAAATGAATCACGATATAGAAAAATTGAGGAAAATACCTTTCAAACAAGCATAATATCTCAACTATTTCTTCCTCTAATTTCTCTATTTGTTCTCTATCGATGGCTCTTTGGCACAAGACATTAAAAAATGCACAAATTCGAAATATTGCAATCCTTGGTCCTTTTGGAAGAAGACCTCTCAATGCCACAGACAACAACTGTTGCATTAACACGTGGCAATCATGCGACTTGAGTCCTGTTATTTTGCATTCTTCTACTGATATACAGTTTCCAATTTTTGAAGAGTAACCATCGGACAACTTCAAGTTATATAATCTCTTGCAAAAAATTTCCTTTTCTTTCTTTGAAAGGGTGTGCAGTCCCGGTGGAAGAAAAAATCTCTTATTTCTTAATTCTGGATGCAAAACTTGTCGAATGCCCATTTCTTCCAAATCCTTACATGATTCTATGCCATCCTTCGATTTTCCCTTTGCATTTAGCAATGTACCAACCACGCTATCACACCAGTTCTTTTCTATGTGCATTAGATCCAAATTATGGCACAAAATGAGATGCTACAAAACCCAAAAAAGAATAGAAAGGTCAATTGGAAACAATTTACAAAATACATATGAAAATAATATGATATTACCTTCCAATACGGCAGTGAAAAAATGTTGACTTCTTCTTCCACATTTCTGAAGATTGCCTCTTTCTTTTGCCATTGTCTTTTCCTTTCCCAAAATCATTTGTCATATTTCTTAATCCTTCTAAATTTTTTGATCTAGTCATTAATCTAGGTGGTTCCCTATGTTCTTGCTTACCATCAAACCAACTTTTTTTTTCAACCTAAATGGATGCTTGGCTGGAAGAAAACGTATGTGTCCCATGTAGACGGTTTTTCTACTATATTTTAACCATTTTGAACATGTATTCACTCCACATATGGGACATCCAACTTTTTCTTTGGTAGTACATCCAGCTAGGTTACCATAAGCTGGAAAATCATTTATTTTCCACATCAAAATTGCTTTCAAGTTGAAAAAAGATTTACTAAATGCATCATAAGCATGCACTCTATTGTTCCATTGCTCTAGCAAATCATCTATTAGTGGCTGTAAATAAACATCTATATCATTTCCAGGTTGCTTCGGTCCAGGAATTAGTAGTGTCAACATTATATTTTCTTTTCGCATGCATAGCCATGGTGGGAGATTGTATGTCGTGAGCATCACTGGCCAACAACTGTATGAAGATCTAAGATCGCCGAAAGGATTAAACCCGTCTGCAGCAAGGCCAAGTCTAAGGTTGCGTGGCTCTTCTGCGAAAGAGGGCCACTTCATATCAATTGTCTTCCATGATAAGGAGTCCACAGGATGTCTCATGATGCCATCTTCACTTTTGTGATTATAATTCCACCTTAAGTTTTCAGCCGATTCAGGTGTCTGAAACATTCTTCTGAACCTTGGAATTATCGGAAAGTACCTTAGTACTTTTGCTGGAACTCCTTCTTGAATTTTGTCAGTCTTATCTTTCTTCCACCGTTCCAATCCACTTTTTTACATTTTTTCTCATTTTTCAATTCTATTCTGTATAGACAACAGTCATTAGGACATGCATCTATCTTCTCACAATCAAGCTCAAATGTCTTAAGCAACGATTCAGCGTCACGTGAGGATTCTGGAATTGTATTTCCATCAGGTAAAATAAAATCATGCAATATTTCCAAAAGATGACTAAAACATTTATTTGAAATTCCATACATAGACTTGTGCTTGTATAAAATAACGGTTGCTGATAACCTAGTATACTTTTTGCAACTTGGGTATAATGGATTATTTGCATCCTTCAATATGGTTGTTTATCCATCATCCCTTTCTTCTTTGATAGGTTCAGCATTAGGTTCATTTTGAACATATGCATCTTCAATTATATTAGTATCCTCTGTCTGTTCCAAATTTGAAATTCTTTCCCCATGCCAAATCCAAGTTGTATAAGACATATCCATCCCACGTCTTAGCAAATGAAGTAAAATCATATCTCCATTACCACGACACAAATTCTTACAATCAATGCAGGGACATAACATAAAGTCTGGATTCTTTGCATTTGACTTGGCAAAATCCACAAACTGACGGACATATTTCTTATACAATGTCGTATTCCTAAAAAATACAAAATAATTATAACATAAATAAGACATAAAGATGGATTTAATTAAGTGAACACATTAGTATAATGAAAAGGATTTCAATACTTGTTAAGATGAACCCAATCTTTATTCATCATGTTGACACCCACAACTTGCTTATATCGAGCTTGATAACACCAAAAATAATTTGTACGTGTCCCTAAAGAGTTTTAAATTAAATAATTTAGACTTTGTACATGCATTAGTAAACAACAACAATTGTCACTTCCTGAAACAAACCAAAAATATAAACAAATTATATACGAAAAAGGAATGACTTACTAGGCGATGATAAAATCGTGGCACTTTCTTCTTCTTCAACACTTCACAAATTTAGGGTTCCTGAAACAAACCAATAACATCAAACACAGAAACAAATCAATCCAATAAAACTATAACATCAAACACAGAAACAAACCAATGACAGAATTTCTATCCAAAGCCGAATCCTAATTTCCGACAAATAGATCCACGAAATCGAGGAGTCACATATACCCCAAATAATCCATCCAAAGCCCAAATAATCAATCCAAAGTCGATCCAACAAATCGATCCAAAAAAACTATAACATCCCTCACGAAAACCAAACAAAATCCATCCAAAGCCGAACCCTAATTTTCGACAAATCGAGGAGGCACATATACACCGCCACTGATAGATACTTTATTGACGGGGAAAAAATTAAAAATAACGTTTTGCTATGGACAGTCGGTCAATTTTTAGGGTTTTCGTGAGGGAAGAGAGAGACAGAGAGAAGAAGATGAGGAAGAGGGATGGTTTCGTGAGGGGAAGAGGGTTACCTACGAAAGAGCGTTGTCGAAAGAGGGTTTGGCGACAGGAAGAAGAAGATGAGGAGGAGAGAGGAGTTTTCATGATAGAGAGTTATGAGGAGGAGAGAGGGTTTTCGTTAGAGCAGTTGAAGAGTTTCCAGTTACGCGCCCAGATTATAGGAGTTGAAGGGGTTTTCCAGTTAGGTGCCCAGCTTATGAGCTGGAGAATACAATAATGTTTTTTCAAACATAAAACATAGCGTTTTGCTATGGACGGTTCCGATTTAATTGCGAAACATCTAATGGACGGGATCGTCCGCTATGGAGAACGCTATAATTTTATGTAGCAAAACTAAATCGCTCCTATAGCAGTCACAACATACTATAACTTATTTATTAAATATAAAATATATTTTATAAAACTGTGTTGCTTCTCCCATATGATTAGAACAGTAGATAGTTCAATTGTGATGCTTCTGACTAATCGAACTGGATACCTTACTTTGACATATGTAGGGGTACTGAGCCTTCTGTTTTTTCGCGATTTCAACCGAAACAAAATAGTCAACACCAAATAAACCGAAATTCAAAAACTACAAAACCGAAACCGAACCAAAATTAACCAAAACCAAAACCGAACCGAACCAAATAAACTATTTGGTTATTTGATCGATTTACTCGGTTAAACCGAATAAATAGAAATCATATTTTAATTATATTAAAGAAATTATAAGTTTGTACACTTTTTTGTTATATGTCAAAAATATATCAAAAGTAGGACTTATATATATATATATATATATATATATATATATATATATATATATATATATATATATATTTGTTGCTTTCAAATATATACATTTTTAGTCACTATAAATATACATAGAATTAGGATTTTTATAAATTAATAAATCTTATTGGGGTTTTCGGTTTTAAATCGAAACCGAATTTTTTTTTAGTATTTTCGAAACCGCGAAATCCTACCAAATTATTTTTCAAATGAACCGAATCTCTTATTCGGTTAGGTTCGATTCGGATTTCGGTCCAAAACCGAATAATGCTCACCCTTACACATACGGGCACAGCAATGGTCAGAAAAAAAACTATACCTTTAAAAGCACTGCATAATGAACGCTATTGATAATGACACTTCTAATAGCGGGGAGGCATAAACGCTATAGATAAACTGCTATTGTAGGAACTTTTAATAGCAGTTCCTATGAACGCTATGGATGATTATATTATAATAGCAGGGAGGCTCAAAAGCTATAGATAAACTGCTATTGTATTACCTTTTAATAGCGCTGACTAATGAACGCTATTGATGATGACATTCTATAGCAGGGAGGCTGGAACACTATAGGTAAACTGCTATTGTATGTCCTATTTGTTGTAGTGACTTCAAGGTAAAAAATTTGTTTATTTTTAAATTTTAATAATCATTTGTGTATATTATACAACTCTTTCTATTTTACTTCTTGTAGAGGACCTATTTCTATCCACCACACCGGGCGGTGAAGATCGAGGCCCAATTTTTTGCCGTCGCAGGCAAGCTCATCCGTGATGCGATCCACGACCAGAAGTCTCATGATCGCTCAGGAAAGTCGATCCATGGTTGGATCATGCCAGAGTAGTGGACTGCGATGAAGGCTAGATTCGGCGAGGCCAGGTACCAGGAGCGGTCTGACAAGGCCAAGGTGGCACGGTCGAACGCCAGTAAGTGGTGTGGTGGCTCCATTTCTATGACGGAGCATTTTTGTCGTCTGGTATGTTTTCTATGACGGACATCATTTTATATATAGTTGGATAGAATGTTTAATACTAATAATAGATAATATATTTTAACAGGTAAAAAAGGGTGAGGACCCCAACATGGTGACCGTCTTCCTGATCATCCATCAGAGGGCTGGGAAGTTTATTGACGAGAGGGCGACGCAAGCATATGTGCGTTCTATTCTTTATATTAATTTACTATAATTTAGAAAATAGGAAAATAGATATCAATATAGACTTTAGCAAACACTTAGACGTTAGCAAACATTGTTCTAGGCCGAGTTTCTTCGGCTACAAGAGGAGGCGGCTGCTGCTGCTAGTACACCAGCAGAGGGAGGGGCTGGTACTTTCTCCCAGCCGCCTACAGCTCCATCGCCGGACGACCTCTGGATAACCGCCATTGGTGGTCTTCAGAAGGGTACGTACTATGGTACGGGATCCTACGGCGCCTATTTGGCTTCAGGGTCATCCCGGGCCCCCTTTGTCAGTGCGCAGTCTCCAACTTCGTAGGCGTCATCACGAGCTCAGGATATTGGTCGTCAGATCGACGAGCTGCATCGCGAGAATGACAGAGAATGTCATTCTCCGTGTTAAATAAAATGGAGAATGGCATTCTCCGTGTTAAATAAAACGGAGAATGATATTTTTCTTGTTAATTTACACGGAGAATGGCATTCTCCGTGTTAATTTACACGGAGAATGGTCATTCTCAGTGTTAAAACGTACGTAGGATAGTGACCATTCTTCGTGTAATTTAGTATGGAGAATGGCATTCTCCGTTCTAAATTACACGGAGAATGATCATTCTCCGTGCTAAATGACACGGAGAATGGCACTCTCCATGCTAAATGACACGGAGAATGGTCATTCAAATGTTAAAACATAGGAGAATGGCCATTCTCCGTGTTAGAAACACGGAGAATGCCATTCTCCGTGTTAGTAACACGGAGAATGACATTCAACACGGAGAATGGCATTCTCCGTGTTAATTTACACGGAGAATGGCATTCTCCTTGTTAAAATGCAGGAGAATGACTATTCTTCGTGTGATATCGACGGAGAACAGTTGACAGAACCTAATTTTTTATTTTTTTTGTTTTGTGGAAAGAAATTTGACATGAATAAAGATTCATTAGTTTTCGTTCTCCTTTCAAAACGATGCTAACTCTTATGGAAAAGAAGAAAAAAATCTTCTCTCCATAATTGACCTAATTGTCGAAGAAGATGAGCGATGATCGGAGTTCGACTGAAAAAAAAGCACGGTGAACTACGAACGATTTTTGCGATCTCTGCGAAAGATGAGATCAATGGAATTCAGATCTCTCGTGAAGAAGAAGAAGAAGACGACAAGAATCGCAATCCAAATCTGAGTTTGTACGGAGGGGTAGTTATGGTATTAGTTTTGTAAATACAGAACATCTAAAGGGAATCTTGGAATACTTAACGTGGAAATATATAATTCTGGGCATTTCATAAAAACTATCCTGCGGATGGATTTTTCATAAAAACCAACCTCGAAATTGGGTTTCTCAGCAATTTCCAGCGTTGCATAATACATTATTTGCAACTAAAACTGTTGCAGAATGATTTTGCAATGGATTATATGTTTTTGTAATAGTTTTTGACCGTTGTAAGACACCATGGTTTCTTGTAGTGTATGGCTGAGGTCCAAACCCACTGTTGACATGCATGAAGTACTTGTCGCTAACTAGTCATGTCTACTGATATCCGGACCTATATTTTAAACATTTCGTTTAGGTTTTCTGCATGCAAGTCCATCAAATATATTATATTTAAAAAAATCTTTTTAAATATTCTTAAATGACTAAAAGTGCCATAAAGTATCACTAAATAAAGTTATGAACTAGAAGTCCCCTCTGTTGCCAATTCCACCAGGCAAAGTTTAACGTAACCATGAGATTAACGGTATCAAAATTACTATAAATTACTTCTCTCCTTCATTATCAATTCTCATACAACTTGCTTATATAACAGTGGTCTGTTGACACAAAGTCACAGTCAACCAAATATTGATAACATTGACTAAATAATATTTGTAATAATTCAATACGACACACGACGTCTACATTAAGCTCAAGTCAGACGACAGCTCAGTCTCAGCTTCTCAGTTATATTTGAGTCTGTATTTTACACTTTTGTTGAGTCTAGACTGATGTAAACTGTGTCATGCTAAGCTCTTGAGACTTGACCTATAGTCTACCCAATAATCCTCAAACTCCACCATCCAGAAAAATACCCACTGGCCACTTAGATCAGCTCTGTGCTCTGGAGACAGAGTTCGGGCCGAACTCTGCCTCCACACAGAGTTCGGGCCGAACTCTGTCTCCTAAAAATCAGCATCCCTAATTTTAGGGTTAGCTGGTTGCTAGTTGTCCAACGGCCAAATATTTGAAATTTTCTACCCGAATTCTGGCCGAATTCTGCCTACAAAAATACTATAAATAGGCCATGAATTTTCTCATTTCAAATCATCCAATCTTCTCTTCTCTTCTCTCTAATAGCTCAAATAAGCCATACCCTTCCCATCTACTAGCCACAAGCCTCCTAAGTCTCGAGTGCTCAGCATCCCTCAGTTACGATTCTTGTGCAAGAGTTGAAGAAGTCGCTTGGACAATTCCAAGCAAATCGCCACTGCGATCCTCTGTAAGAAGTTGACGTGCTCTTCTGAAGTAAAGGCACGGGTTGTAAACTACTATTTCACAAATAGTGGATTTAATCCTGAGCTAGAGTTCTCAGGCCTGGACTAGTCCTCCACGAGAAAAACCAGATTAAAATCGCTGTGTTAGTGTATGCTTTCTTGCTCTTCATTTACTTTCCGCATTTTACCTTGATTATTTATAATTCGTGAAAGAGTTAATTTTTAATTGGTTATTTTCTATATAAACTCTATTCACCCCCCTCTAGAGTTGCTACCTGTTCTTCAATTGGTATCAGAGCTTTGTTCTCTTTTCAAGGATTTACATCCTAGAGCTGATCCATGACAACCACACAATCCTTGATTTCCAATCACGGTGAAGGATAGTCCACTCATAAGCCTCCCCTATTTGATGGAACTAACTACACGTATTAGAAAACAAGGATGAGTTTTTATCTCAAGTCTCTAGACTTCGACCTGTGGACAGTCGTCACTGACGGTTACAAAAAGTCCGCCAGGATAGTTGTCAGCGGTGATCTCATTGAGAAATCACATGACAAATATTCTGACGAGGAGAAGAAACAGGCAAGTCTAGACGCGAGAGCTATTAATGCTTTATTCTGTGCTATAGACAGGAATGAGTTCAACAGGGTATCCACATGCACCATATCACACGAAGTATGGAAGTTTCTAGAAGTGACGCATGAGGAAACCACCCAAGTCAAGGAATCAAAAATAAGTCGTCTCACTCAAGAATACGAGGCCTTCAAGATGAAGCCAAATGAGACGATCACGCAGATGTTCACAAGATTCCTCGACATCATCAACCCCCTGTCTTCACTTGGAAAGCAATATTCAAATCATGAGAAGATTTGCAAGTTGCTTAGGGGGCTACCAAAAATTTGGAACCCTAAGGTGACAGCCATCATAGAAGGAAACGATCTCACAACAATGTCTATGGAGACCTTGATGGGAAAGTTAATGACTCATGAGCTTGACCTTAAGGACTTCGAAGAGCCTGCTCCTAAGGCTAAGGAGATCACACTCAAAGCTCACCGACGGAGGGCTGAATCCGAAGAGACGGATGACGACAACTCAGAAGATGATGATCAAGCCCTCATGGTTCGCAACTTCAAGAGATTCCTTCGCTTCAACCGAAGAAAGAAGGAACCACAAGAAGATGAAGAAGAAGAGCCTACTTGCTATGGTTGCAAGAAGACGGGACATGTCCGAAAAGACTGTCCATTCTTAAAGAAAAGCAACCGCTATGAGAAGCCATACAAGAAGACCACTTCAAAGAGATATGCCAACACTAGCATCTGGCATGAGAGCGATGCCAGCGACTCCGAGGAAGAAAAGAACTCTCCTCAAGATACGGCAAATGTTTGCCTAATGGCAACATCCGACAAGGTATCTAACGACACTCTTGACGACTTCACTTTTGATGAACTTGGCGATGCTTTCACTGATTTACTTAATGACCATAAAAAGGCCATTGGTAAATACAAACAAGCCAAGGACAAAATCAAAAGTCATGAAGTTAAAATTCAAAGACTTTCTCTTTTACTTGATAATATTAGAGACACTGTACCCACGGATGTCACTAATGAGGTATCTAAGCTTAAAATAAGCTTACATGATGCCGAGGCACGTATTGAGCAGCAAACAAAAGAAATTGCAACACTCAACACGGAGCTTGCAGATGAAAAGAATAGACACAAAATCACTATCACTAAGTTGTATGGTTTAAATGCCAAGATCACTGAATTACAAGCTGCCTCTAAGAAATTAGAGACCAAATTGGGAAAACAGGTTGCTCAACCTCAAACCCAATCACATGAGACACACACAAAGCATAGTACTACTCATACTAGTAAACCAAGTCATACTCATGCTGCTCACAATCATGCTTACATGTACACACAATTTCACAAACCTCATACACGTAGAAATAATCATCATATGTCATATGCACATCATGCTACACATAGATACAGTCATCATCATGTTGCACGAAGACACAATCAACATCACTCCACATATAGACAATCTCACCATGCCATGCCATATAGACAACCTCATCATGTCATGCCACATAGACAACATCATGCCATGCCACATAGACAACATCATGCCATGCCATATAGACAACATTATCATGCCATGCCATGTAAGTCTACATATCATCAATACTCTTATAGACATTATCAGCATGCTCCAAATGTGAATAGAAATGCTACATGCTCTTATTGTGGTCTACATGGACACATATCTCCACAATGTAGAATCAGAAGATTAGTTAATAAAAAGATATATGCATGGTTTCCAAAAGCTAACTCTTCAGGACCCTCAAGAATTTGGGTACCAAAGGTCACATCTACTCTTGATGTAGGTAGACCTTCCCCTCTCAACTAAGAGTAAGTGGATTCTCGATAGTGGATGCTCGCGACATATGACAGGAGACGCACATCTTTTCGTATCACTATCGATGAAGAGAGAAGGATACGTATCCTTCGGTAACAATTTAAAAGGGCACATAATAGGTAATGGTACTATTGGTCATCCTCCCTCTCCTGTAATAAAGGATGTCTGTCTAGTGACCGAGTTAAAGCATAACCTGCTCAGCATTAGTCATCTTGCTGATCATGGATATGATACTAACTTTGGACAAAACAATTGCTTCATTTATGATAGGTCAACGGGAGACATTGCTTTTGAAGGGAAAAAAGAGGATAACATTTATATTTTCTATCTATCTATAGATACTAACAATGCAGGTAGATCTTTTGAAGGGAAAACGAGTTAGTACAGTATCGATATAGGAAGCTTGGGATAAGCCCAACATCCTTTTCTTGCGATCTCGTAGAACTTTGATCCCAAGGATGTGACCTACTTCTCCCAAGTCCTTCATATCGAACTGTTTGGATAACCATACCCTTACATCAGATAATACCTTCACATTGTTTCCAATGAGCAAGATGTCATCCACATAAAGTACTAGGAACACCACCACATTTCCGTCACACTTTCTGTATACACATGATTCATCCTGATATTGATCAAATCCATAGGATTTTATCACCTGATCAAAACAGATGTTCCAAGATCTGGAAGCTTGCTTAAGTCCATAAATGGACTTTTTGAGCTTACAAACAAGATGCTCCTGGCCCTTTTCAATGAACCCGTCTGGTTGCTTCATATAGATGTCTTCCTCAAGACTTCCATTAAGGAAAGCTGTCTTGACATCCATTTGCCAAATCTCATAATCGAGATGAGCTGCAATAGATAAAAGAATCCGAATAGACTTAAGCATGGCTACAGGAGAAAAGGTTTCCTCATAATCGATACCCTCTCTTTGAGTAAAACCTTTTGCTACAAGCCGAGCTTTAAAGGTTTCAACCTTACCGTCTGATCCTCTTTTTCTCTTATAGACCCACTTGCATCCAATGGCTTTTACACCAACGGGTGGTTCTACAAGCTCCCAGACCTGATTAGAATCCATAGATTCTATTTCAGATATCATTGCTTTTTGCCAAGACTCTGCATCTTTATCTTGGAGTGCTTCATTGTAGGTACAGGGATCATAATCTTGTTCCTCAGGGACGAAGTCTGATGACTCTCCCAAGAACATATATCTATCGGGTTGTATCACAACCCTCCCACTACGACGAGGCACTATCGGTTGTGGTGTAACATTTGTGACACGTTGTACAGTTATTTGTGGTTCATCCTCTTGTACTGTTGGTACTGAAGTACTTGGTGTCTCACGTCTCAATTCTTCTAGAACAACTCTACTTGTGGGTTTATGGTTCATCACATAGTCTTCCTCTAAGAATCGGGCATTGGTGCTAACAATGACCTTCTGATCCTTAGGACTATAAAATAAACCTCCTTTCGTTCCTCTTGGATAGCCTACAAACAAGCGTACTTCTGTACGAGATTCCAACTTATCTGCTTTCCCATTCAGCACATGTGCTGGACTATCCCAAATACGAACATGTTTCAGACTAGGCTTACGCCCAATCCACAGCTCTGTGGGAGTAAGAGGTACTGACTTAGAAGGAACCAAGTTCAAAATATAAGCTGCAGTCTCTAAAACATATCCCCAGAACGAATCTGGCAAATTCGAATAACTCATCATTGATCTAACCATCTCCATAAGAGTTCTATTCCTTCTTTCGGCTACACCATTCTGTTGGGGCGTTCCAGGTGCAGTCAATTGGGATACAATCCCAGCTTCTGATAAATAATCCCTAAACTCTCCAAAGAGGTACTCGTCACCACGATCTGATCGTAATGACTTGATACATTTTCCATGACGTTTCTCCGTTTCAGCCTTGTACTCTTTGAATTTCTCAAAGCACTCAGACTTACGGCGCATCAAATAAATGTATCCATACCTTGAATAATCGTCAATAAATGTGACAAAATATTCAAAGCTACCTCTAGCTTGGATAGTCATGGGTCCACACAAATCAGAATGAACCAATTCCAACACATCTTTGGCCCTATACCCCTTTGCCGTAAAAGGCCTTTTAGTCATTTTACCTTCCAAGCAGGATTCACAGACTGGTAGTGCCTCCACTTCCAATGAACTCAAAGGTCCATCTTCAACCAGTCTTTGAATCCTTCTTAGGTTAATATGCCCCAATCGTAAGTGCCAAAGATATGTTTGGTTCATACAAGAAAGTTCTTTTCTCTTATTTAAGTTAGATGACATATTATTCATTTCCATAAGTTGCATTGTGGGCGAAATAGGATTAATGACATACAAATTATCAACCAATGCACCAGAACAGATAAAATGTTTATTCTTTCTAATAACAATATTGTCATTAAAATAAACTGAATATCCATCCTTAACTAACATAGAAACAGAAACTAAATTCCTTCTAAGTGAAGGTGCATAAAGACAATCTCTCAATGTCAAAGACTTATTTCTACCAAAAGATAAAGTAACATCTCCTAATGCAACGACCGATACTTTTGTAGCATCACCCATGAACAAGCATATCTCTCCATCACTGAGCCGTCTGGTTTCCTGGAACCCCTGTAATGTATTGCAGACATGATTAGTGGCTCATGTATCTATACACCAGGTGCCGGTAGATAACACCGCTAAACATGTTTCAACTACTAGTAAATGAGATATACCTTCTTTGTTTCCTTGTTTGAGAAGTGGACAATCAGTCTTCCAATGTCCTGACCCTTTGCACTTGAAACATTTGCCTTTCGGCTTTTTCACCGTGCCTTGAGGTCCCATGCCCTTCTTTGCTAAGTTTGTCTGTTTTTGAATGTTATTCTTCTTCTTACTGCCTTTTGGCTTAGAAGTAGAAGCCTTTTCAGAAACAAAAACATGACCACTCTGCCTAAAGAGAGATTCAGCATCCTGTAGCTCTTTTGCAAGTTCTGCCAAACTATACAACCTTTTGTTCATGTTATAATTAAGGCAGAAATTGTCAAAACTTTTAGGCAGAGTCTCGAGAATGATATCGACCTGGGTTTTCCCATCGATTTCAGCACCAAGGATCTCCATCTCATTCAGATGACCCATCATCTTGAGAACATGATCCCTTACTGGTGTCCCTTCAGCCATTTTTGTATTCATCAAACATTTCATAGCAAACTGCCTAGCTGCTCTACTCTGATATCCGAAGAGTTCCTTGAGGTTATACATCATGTCATAAGCTGTGGTCATGGCCTGATGCTGATGTTACAGTACATTTGACATAGAAGCCAGAATGTAACACCGCGCCATCTCATCTGCATTTTTCCACTTCTTATAAGCCTCTTTGACCTCTTCATCAGAGTTAGCATCAGGCTTAGGTGGGCATTCCTCAACAAGTACATATTTGTACTCTTCAGCAGTCAGAACAATGTCCAAATTACGTTTCCAGTCAATATAATTAGGTCCAGTAAGTTTGTTTTCTTTAAGAATCACCATAAGTGGACTGAAAGAACCCATTTTTTGAAATCCTGAGAATCACATAAATAAAATTATGTAGGACAAAAAAAACTTTTTGAATTAACTAAATATTGATTCCCTCAAAACAATAATAAGAAATTCACCAACACCTTGAACACCATGAATTTAGCATGCCACGATAGTGTGGACGTATACAAATTTAACTTTGTTCAAGTAGATTTTTCTTATTAATTTTACTATCATGTCAATATAACTTTATGACAAATAAAATTAATATGCTGGTCTTGCTCTGGTCATACAAATAATAGCAGTGACTCCGATGGGGAGGATACCATTATTTGTATCTAAGTGTATACCATTACTTAATACTAAGTCCATTACCTTGTAATGAGTTCCTTCAGATGGAGAAGTGAACACGTACTAGGTAACTTTCTACAATTATCCCTAAGGAAGTTTGTACTGGTGATCCATAATTATACTCATCCGATATGGAGGAAAGCACTAAAGCCAACACGCAAGTATAATTACATCACCTACAAACCAGTAATGGAGACCATAGAATTTATACTAAATAAAATCCTCTCCCACTTAATTATTTAACAATGAGGGTTTTTCTACTAGTTGATATTATGTCCATGTTGTCCATTATTAATGTAGGCTTGGTTTTTCAAAAAAAACAACCACACAATAATAAACATGCATAATTAGAAAAAGCAAAATGACAAAAATAAAAGAAAATATCCAACTATTATGGTCATCTTTGCTGCTCCGTCCTCCCAAAGGAGTTCACACATAATCTAGATTGAAAAATTAAATTAATAAGCACGATCAACCCTCGTGATTTTAATTACATCCACAACAACAACAACATCCACGACATGTCTGTGGTTTAAACAACATAATCAAAAACATGCATTGGACCATAATAGTTGGATCTAAGATGCCTGCAAAATTGAGTTAGAATAGATCTACATCTACCGACTATTACATAGCGCAAGTTTTATTGGACAACATGGACGTATCAATCAATACGTAGATCCAAAGTGGCTATGATACCAATTGATGGAACTGGGGATTCCCAGGACCCTTTCTTTGGTGTGCATATTGATCGATAGAAAGTTAAACAGATCTAATACGTGTTCTAACCCTTCATAGGCGGAAACTAGGGTTCACGAATTATACCTGCGACGGAAAGGAGACAAGTAATTCCTGGCAATCTCGAGCGGACGACCGCAAGATCTTCTGCACGTATTCCTTCCTCGAGTTGGACGTCGTGTGGGCGACGATCTCCCAACTTTTTCTTCTCCTTGGCAGCACTCGCTTTCTCTCCTTACGTGAATCACGAATTTAGAGAAAATTTAAGATTTCTGATCAGTAATATGGCGGCCAGAGAATAGAGGATATATATAGGCTACGGCAGGGATCATGAAGAGAAATTAGGGTTAGGCCTCCTAACGGGTCTGGATATCCCGTGTTCAGCCCGAACACACAATCCAGGCCCATTAACAATAGCTCGGTCCACTAATGAGCTATTGTTACACTACCTTCCTAATCCCAAATTATGTTTGTGGGCTCCTTTTATTATATGCTCGTTTGGCTCCCCATGTTAAGATATCATATGTCCGTCGATCAAATTAAGTTACTGACAACTATATTGATTTGACATCTTTTATCCTTAAGTAGTACCGCTCAACTTTATTTGTCATATCGGATATAATCCATCTGCAGGGTTTACATGACAATCCTTATGAGCTCCTTAAGGGGACATCATCAACCCGATGTATCGGGACATGGATTCCATTTATAATCAACAGCCCATCATACATACAATGTTATTACCCAATTCATAGAGGTTGTTGATCCATAATGAATCTCACTCTTTTATGAGTCAAAGTAATGCACACTACATATACATGTCCGTTATTATATCCGGATTAAGAGCACAAGCATCCATAATAACAGAGGTGTTTGTTCTCTTATGTAGTCAGTACAAAGAGAACAACCTCAAGTGGTCCTGTTCAATACACACAAAGTGTACTAGTGTAAACCAATAGTCAAGATAGACTAATACCAGATTACACTACAACCTTTTCAATAGATTGTCCAAGTCCATCTAGGTTGTGAACTATTTATATACTCCATAAGAAACTGATAATATGATCTTCTGTGTGACACCACACACCATATTATCTACAATATAGAATATCAGACATTTGCATTAACACTTGCAACAAATACAATATGCAAACATTTGCCCATATGATTCTCATTCAAATTTTAAGAAAATAAGGTTACTACAAAAGTGATGCTTTTAGTATATAACCCTAATAGTCTATATGCCCACAAAGATGAACGATTACTTTGGCACCAGCGTCTTGGTCATGCCAATATGGATACTATATCCAGGCTATCAACTAAGAAGCTAGTGAGAGGATTGCCTGACATCATATTCAAAAAGGACACGGTATGTGCCGAATGTGAATTGAACAAAGCAACCAAATCCTCGTTTCATTCCATCAACTCTGTAAGTACTACTAGACCCCTGCAACTACTCCATATGGATTTATTTGGTCCTAGTAGAGTAGCTAGTCTTGGTGGTAAACTTTATGCATTTGTGATTGTTGATATTTTTTCGAGATTTACTTGGGTTTTCTTTCTCACAAACAAGAGTGATGCTGTTTCAGTTTTTAAGATTTTTGTCAAGAAAGTTCAAAACGAAAAAGGCTACATGATCACTCGAATCCGAAGTGATCATGGAGGCGAATTCGAAAATTCTGATTTTGAAAATTTTTGTGATTCTAATGGTTTTGATCATAAATTTTTTTGTCCAAGAACTCCTCAACAAAATGGTGTTGTGGAGCGGAAGAATAGGACTCTTGGCGATATGGCTAGAGTCATGTTGAATAAATTCTCACTTCCGAAATATTTCTGGGCAGAAGCTGTCAGTACAGCATGCCACATTTTGAATAGGGTGCCTATTCATCCCATTACGAAGAAAACACCCTATGAGCTTTGGTTTGGGAGAACCTCTAATGTTTCTTATTTTAAAGTTTTTGGATGTAGATGCTTTATCCTTAACACCAAAGACAACTTAGGCAAATTTGATGCCAAAGCTGACGATGGTATTTTCCTTGGTTATACCGCCAAGAGTAAGGGATATAGAGTCTTTAATAAACGCTCACTAATTGTGGAAGAGTCAACAAATGTGACTTTTGATGAAGATAACAGTGCAGCAAGTACTCTTGATGATGACGTTGAGCCATCAACTTCTACTCCAATGAATACTTCTACCGAAATAAATTCTCTGGAGGGATTGCCAAAGAAATTCTCTTTCAAGCCTTCTCATCCAGAAAATTTAGTGATAGATGAAGTTTCACGTGGAGTAACTACCAGATCATCACTAAGAGACTCTATTGCTAGTACTGCCTTTATTTCACAAGTTGAGCCGAAAAATATTTCTGTAGCTTTTAATGATGAATTTTGGATTTCTGCTATGCAAGATGAACTCAACCAATTCGAGAGGAGCCAAGTGTGGGAACTAGTTCCTAGACCGGCTAATCACTCGATAATTAGTACTAAATGGGTGTTTAGAAACAAAGTGGATGAAGATGGTTCAGTCACACGCAACAAAGCTCATCTAGTAGCTCAATGATACAACTAAGAGGAAGGTATCGACTACGATAAGACGTATGCTCCGGTTGCTAGACTAGAATCCATTCGGATGCTTTGTGCATTTGCAAATTATTAAAATTTCAAATTATTTCAAATGGATGTGAAAAGTGCTTTCTTGAATGGTTTTATTAAGGAGGAAGTTTATGTAAAACAACCCCCTGGCTTTGAAAATCACAAATTTCCCGACCATGTGTTCAAGCTAAAGAAAGCGCTATATGGCCTTAAACAAGCCCCCAGAGCTTGGTATGAAAGGCTAAGCAGTTTCTTGCTTGAGAAAGATTTTTCAAAAGGGAAAATTGACACTACACTTTTTATAAAATCTTTTAAAGACACTATTCTATTAATTCAAATTTATGTTGATGATATCATTTTTGGTTCTACTGATGAAACCCTCTGTCAAGAATTTGCCAAGTGTATGCAGACAGAATTTGAGATGAGCATGATGGGAGAACTCAACTACATTCTTGGTCTGCAAGTGAAACAAATGGCTAATGGAACTTTCATCTGTCAGTCGAAGTATACAAAGGACATGCTGAAAAAGTTCGATCTTGACAACGTCAAACCAATCAGCACTCCAATGGCTACTTCAACCAAACTCGAACCAGATGAGAGCGGCAAACCCGTTGATCAACGTAAGTATCGAGGTATGATAGGCAGCTTACTTTATTTAACTGCTAGTCGCCCCGATATCATGTTTAGTGTTTGCCTATGTGCTAGATATCAAGCAAATCCTAAGGAATCATACTTGACCGCAGTTAAGCGTATCTTTCGATACCTTAAGGGTACGGTTACAGTGGGCCTATGGTATCCCAAGTCAACATCATTTGACCTCATTGGTTACTCTGATGCTGACTTCGCTGGATGCAAGGTCGACCGTAAAAGTACAAGCGGCACGTGTCATTTATTAGGAAAGGCTTTAGTCTCTTGGTTTAGCAAGAAACAGAATTCTGTCGCACTATCCACAACAGAAGCTGAATACATCGCAGCTGGGCATTGTTGTGCACAAATTCTGTGGATGAAGCAAACCCTTGAAGACTATAATTTATCTTTCATGCACATTCCTATATTCTGTGACAATACTAGTGCTATTAACTTGACTAAGAACCCTATCTGTCACTCACGCACAAAACACATTGAAATTAGACACCACTTTTTGCGTGATCATCAGCAAAATGGCATGATTAACTTAGAGTTTATTGACACTGATCATCAGCTAGCAGACTTCTTTACTAAGCCATTATCCGAAGAGCGCTTCAATTTTCTTTGTCGTGAACTTGGAATTTTAGATGAAGCTGTCATAAATTAAAACTCACCTGCATAAATATTGATTATATTATGATTCTCTTACGATGAACTTACTATGGGTACAAGCTGAAAGGGCCCTTCTGACAACAAGGCGTAAAAGCCTAAGCGACACGGTGCACTAGTCCACAGGACTACCGCTAGCTGGGATCCGGCCCCTGCAGCTAACCCATGGCAACTTCAAACTATTGAATTATGATATATTTCCTTATTTATTATATGGTTCGTTTTGATTTCTTACTGCTGACTCACTATTTTTCTATTTCATCCTGCCATTATTCAAATTGATTGATTCTTTCAAGCTTATTTTTTTATCTTACTTGATTTCCCATACTTAACCATTTTCCCATCATCTGGCCTAACTTCAGTTCTGGAACAGGATCCAGAACTCGGGCCGAACTCTGTCTCCAACAGAGTTCGGGCCGAATTCGGTTCCCCTCTTCCAGAATCGGGGACAGCCACAGCCGTTTGATCAATTGTGATCCTACGGTCCAGATTTACTCCGACCAAAGAAAACCCTCCTCTTATATTCGGGTTTTCATCTCTCTCTGTAACTCCACTGTTCATAAATAAATGAGTGTTTTCCCTATATTCTTTTGATTAATTCCTAGTTAATAAATTTTAATTCTATTTTTAAGTTATTTTCCTTAAACTTTATCCTAATCCCACATTTCCATTTTTTTTCCATTAAATTCTATTGGGCCAGGACCCAATAATTATTGTGAAATAATTCTTCTTTCAAATATTAAAAACTATTTTTAGCAAACCAGCATTTACTCAGCCTGGCCCGGCCTGTTGACTGGTGGGGCGCGGGTACACGGGTCCACAATGGACCCAGATCCATTAACCCAAACCAATAGTCTTTATAACCGTTGGAGCTCAGTTGCTTCCAACAATTTAAACTCTCCCCTCTCCAGCGGAAGAACGACGACGACGACAGCGGAACCGCGGCGACGACGGCGACTTCAAGATTTCTAGGCTTCTCTAGAAGGTTCTTCCCAACCGCCTAACTAACCTTCTCATCTCCACCGTTGATCCTTAACTAACCCGACTCTTCCCCGCCGTTAGATCTTAACCACCACTACCCGACCAACGGCCGGTCAGGTGCCCGGCCAACCGCCTGACCGACTCCCTGGCTATAAATAGGACCCCATGCCTTCCTCTTTCTTCATCAATCTAAGTTGGCGAAGCCCTGCCCAATTCCTCCCTGTCCTTTCCTCCGTCGACGTCGAGCTCGTGACCATGGCGACAGCGATGCCCAATGGGAGTGCAGTAGCGAGCAAGGTCTAGGCGAACCGTTGGCGAACGGAGCGGGTCCAGCAGCCAGCGACGAAGTCCATTTCCCGTCGACTTCGTCGTCGTCTTCCTCGATCAACTCGTGCACAGCTTCGATGACGACGGTCGGCTCTAGTTGAGGATTGTTACTTCTTTAGATCCCTGGTGAGTCTCCTTACTCTCCTGTGCATTGAATTGGCGGAGTTTGATTTCGAATTTCTGAACGGGTTCTTGAATTTCTGTGCTTAGTTCGGTTGGACTGTTGTGATCGATCGACCGATCTGATCTGTTTTGGTTGATTCGAGATTGTATTGGTGAGTTCTAGACTCAATCTGGTGTACCTCTCCAAACTTTGGAGTTGAATCGGTTCAAATCGATCTCACGAATGTTTTCTCTGTTCTTGCATATGACCTGCTCGACGAAATATCCAGGAGGACGATCGGTGAGCCTTTGGACACGTGGAGCTGCTGTGTCGACTCCTATTGACACGAACAACCTATTCCGAAGCACAGGTACAATTCTTGATGTCCTCTGATTTCTTGGGCTCGAGTATACTATTGTTTTTCGCGTCCGTGTCGTCCTGTATTGTATCGAACACTGATGCAAGTTATGAGAACACTGTCCTGATGACTTACACTAAGAGGAGATCAGCTTGGACACGTTGTACCGGACACGAGTATGTAGGTTCCTAGTGTTAGTTATTTGAATGCTTAGGAACTGTTATAATTTACTTGCAGTTGTTGACGTTGGACTTCTGTAAGTGAACTGATCTGGATTAATCAATTTTGTATGTGGTTAGCCATATGCATGGGCCGAATTTGTGGCTCAGTTACTATTACAGTTTTGGGCTAGAACTTGTAGGACCTAAGTTAGCTAGTTCCTAATTGTTTAGTTGTGATAATTAAGTTGGTAAGTAATTATTAAGTGTAAATAGAATTTAGTTAAGGAAAATTAGGAAGTTTAGTAAACATAAGTGTTTGATTAAGAGTTTTAAATTAGAGAGCTTCTAAATGTTATTTCCTAATTCTAGGTGATTAGAAGACTTGGAGAAAATTTCGGAATCAAGGCAAGTACATGTACTCAGTATTACCATCATTGCATGCATTGCACTCACATTGTCTCTTGTCATTTATTTTACTATTCTTGCTCGATTGATTGCATTATTTCGTGTCGGGTGGGGGACGTTCTAGAAACATGTGACGGGCTAATATTGGACAAACATTGCCTGATAACATACTATGTATGCCTGAGTCCATTTCGTGCGTGACTGATAGCATTGTCATCAGACATGCCTGATTATTGCGTGACTGATAGCATTGTCATTAGACGTGCCTGATTATTCGTGACTGATAGAATATATATTTATATGCCTAATTATATTAGTCCCCACATGTTGATAACGTCCAAATTACACATGTACACATATAGATAGTGCATACTCATATTTATATTCCATTGTTTCTCTGTTCAGTTCTATTTGTTATATATTGCACTGTTCCATTGATCTTCCATGGTGAGTTGTATTGAGTATATTGTGCTTTGCTCCATCCTGACTGGACTGTTGATTACAGGTGATCCTCTAGACGACTATGCATTACAGATGGATGGCCCAGCAGTGGAGCACACTCCTGATGCTACAGAGGGACGGGACTATATTCCCGGGATGTAGATAGATGGATGTATAGGATGTTCTTACTTGTATGGATATAGCAGGCCTAGTGTTAGCCTTACTCTTACATTACCGGCTTTGTACCCGGTCATTCATGTAAAGGCGATAATAACTGCTTGATAGTGGATTGCTGTGATGTTAGTATAGACCGTGATTAGATGCTGTGATGAGTTAGTATCCATTATTACTTATTAGACGGCTCACTACCGCTGTCAACGACAGTGTAGGCCGGACATGTATCGACCCGTATCCGATTATTCGGGAGCGGGGCGTGACACTCTCCTTCATTCTTACCATCACCTTCACCTCTCCAAACATATTTTCACAAACCCTAACCCTAGTTTTCTCTCCAAAGTGCTCCATTGCTCATCAAAATCAAGAAGAAGGGCTATTTTCTCATTCTCTTTCACTGTTCATTGTTGATTTGAGGTATAACTCCTTCTTCCTCTCTATTTCAAGTTCTCTATTTGCTTGCAAATGGCTCCTCGCTTGCCCAATCGTGGGAATAGAATTCGAACCGAGGGTGCTGCCTCTTCGAATCCTCCTCCTCCCATTGAGCAACCCGTTGAACAACAACAACCCCTTCATCCGTTGTTCAATCCACCTCCTTCCCGCGACCCTAATACTTATGACGACCGATTGTTTGTATCGCTAGACGCCTCCAACGAGTGGTTTAGTGACTTTCGGACTCGCCCGGTCTTCGCGGGACATCCCATTAATTTTACTATTTTCTCACAATTTGAATCATTGTTTCAAGATCTTTGCTTAAATGAGTTAGTGGCTTCAAACTTTGTTATTTATCGTAGCGCCATACAAATGTTCTATTGCAACTTGACTCACGATGCCACTCACATCTATTCCCGGGTTGCCGGTATTGATATTGCTTTTGATGCTTCTGAGTTGGGCGAGTATCTTGAACTTCAAGATCTCGATATTTGGGATAAGCTTGTGGAAGCTCGCCAATTCCAATTTGTTGGTGAAACTTCCCTTGAGAGTTTCAAGGAGGAACTATGTGCCCCTAACATAAGTCCTCGCAAGCTTATGGCCAAGCACCTCAACCCGTATTTCTATGAACTTCATCGAATTATTTTCAACACTATTCTGCCAAAAGATGGCTCCACCGATGAAGTTACATATTTTGAGATCTCTGCTTTGTATCATCTTCATTATCGCATTCCGTTCAATCTTCCACGTACCATGATGGACTGGATGATAAACTGTAGGAAGAAACCACGAGCCCTGGTTTATCCTTTGTATCTTCCTATAGTTTTTCGTGCGTTCATTGTCCCTATCCATGACTGTCCTTTCTTGTCTGCTCCTGCATTCCTTTCCAAGGCACGACGTCTTCAGGCAGTCGTCGCCTCTCCTGACACTTCTGAGCACTCTGATGATGAGGAGCCCGACGCCCCTCCACTTGGACAGGATGCGCCACCTCCTCCTGCTACTCTTGACTCCATCCAGACCATGCTCAGAGATCGTTTCGCATTGAAGGACGATCGCTGGACTCAGATGGACTACCGTACTACCCTGTAGATGAGTGCCCTCAGCAACTCACTGCACGATATCCGGTATTCCATGTCTCGTCACCCCTCTATGCCCATTCCCATGGAGCGGGATCCTGGTCGCGCTGGATATCGCATTGACGACCCCTGGGTCATGCGCTACCTGGATCCGGATGCTGCTATTGTGGACCCCAGCCGTTCATTCACTGATCATTCAGACTCTGTTGGGCCTTCTCGTGCTCCATGATGGAGATGGCGTTTACTATCTGCTGCTGCTGCTGATGATTCTAGTTTCTGTTTTCTGATTTCCAGTTATTTAGTCTTATTTGGATTTATGTACTTGGGTTGTACTAAAACTCTGGTAGTTTGATGACTCTGGTTATGTGTAATGACATTTTATGCTTATCGTAGTTTATTATTCTATGCTAGTTGCTCGTTTTGATCATTCATATATAGTTTCTTCTCTATTTGGTGTGGTTGCATCATTATTATTCATATGCAGTTTATATTGCTAATGCCAAAAGGGGGAGAAATATGTATATTTTTGTCATACTACTTTTAGTATATATGTGCTATTTGGTGCTTTTGGGAGATATTATTTATCAGGCCAACAGGTTCAACGTATTATTTACGGGGGAGCTATTGGTTCTAGCTCGGCACCGTTCACCGGTTACGGGGGAGCTATGTTTTTGTGATCAACTGTGTCCAGGTATGAATATTGAATATGCATATATTATTTTGTCAATTATCAATATGGGGGAGATTGTTGACACAAAGTCACAGTCAACCAAATATTGATAACATTGACTAAATAATATTTGTAATAATTCAATACGACACACGACGTCTACATTAAGCTCAAGTCAGACGACAGCTCAGTCTCAGCTTCTCAGTTATATTTGAGTCTGTATTTTACACTTTTGTTGAGTCTAGACTGATGTAAACTGTGTCATGCTGAGCTCTTGAGACTTGACCTATAGCCTACCCAATAATCCTCAAACTCCACCATCCAGAAAAATACCCACTGGCCACTTAGACCAGCTCTGTGCTCTGGAGTCAGAATTCGGGCCGAACTCTGCCTCCATACAGAGTTCGGGCCGAACTCTGTCCCAAAAAAATCAGCATCCCTAATTTTAGGGTTAGCTGGTTGCTAGTTGTCCAACGGCCAAATATTTGAAATTTCCTACCCGAATTCTGGCCGAATTCTGCCTACAAAAACACTATAAATAGGCCATGAATTTTCTCATTTCAAATCATCCAATCTTCTCTTCTCTTCTCTCTAATAGCTCAAATAAGCCATACCCTTCCCATCTACTAGCCACAAGCCTCCTAAGTCTCGAGTGCTCAGCATCTCTCAGTTAGAATTCTTGTGCAAGAGTTGAAGAAGTCGCTTGGACAATTCCAAGCAAATCGCCACTGCGATCCTCTGTAAGAAGTTGACGTGCTCTTCTGAAGTAAAGGCACGGGTTGTAAACTACTATTTCACAAATAGTAGATTTAATCCTGAGCTAGAGTTCTCAGGCCTGGACTAGTCCTCCACGAGGGAAACCAGGTTAAAATCGCTGTGTTAGCGTATGCTTTCTTGCTCTTCATTTACTTTCCGTATTTTACTCTAATTATTTATAATTCGTGAAAGAGTTAATTTTTAATTGGTTATTTTCTATATAAACTCTATTCACCCCCCTCTAGAGTTGCCACCTGTTCTTCATGGTCCCCCCTACCAAGATTACTATAAATTACTTCTTTCCATCATTATCAATGCTCATACATATTTTGCTTATATAACTTAGGGATTTATATACATATTTTTCCAGAAATAATATACATGTAATCATAATTTATAATTTCAGTTGTATGGAATATTAAAGATTAATGACGATTTTGAGGAGCTGACTCTGACCACCAGGATTATTAAAGATCAAAAATTGGGAAGATTGGAGCGCATGTTGATTTTAAAAAACAAAAACAATTAATGGCCACAATTATTTGTCCGATCCAACCAATCCTTAGCAGTGTTACCACCCTGCATATCCTTGATACAAAGATATTAAAATTGTGAAATAAAGTCCACATCACTCATATGACTCATTCATTTCAAATGACATCTCATAATGATGGTTAAAGATAAAAATAAAAAGAAGGAATAAATTATTTAAGAAAAGCCATCCCTTACCATTTCCTTTTCCATCATAATTTGTTATTTTTCATGTGAAGGAAATCGACTTTGTCAAAGTAATACTTCCTACTTAGGTTCTAAGTTTATGGCTCATAATTTAGCAAATAAGACACAAACAAGAGTCATCGTTCTACTATGGTTTTTTGTAATAATATAACAAACAGATATTAACATAATATTCAAATTAGTTGTAATTTGATAAACGTTTGAAGTCACATTCGGATCAACATGCATGTATGCTTTTGTAAGTTAGAGTACTATTTTTTGAAAGATAATTTAAATAGAAGAAATCATGTATTAAATGTACTGGGAGCTGTTTGGTTCTGCCTAGGACTACTGAACAACTATTGTTTTTTTCATTTTGTTGCATAATAAGCCCATTTAGACGCAGAGTTCCAGCCGACCTCCGGCATTCGAATCCCCGCGGGTCCCTTTTCGGCCAGGTTCCTCGGTCCCCGCACCAAGTTCTCGAGCCCAGCCACTGTAGATGTACTAGTATCAGCCAAAAAATAAATTACATGTACTAGTATTAGTATTAGACAAATGAGCCCAACCACTCAACAGACAACCTTCCCAAATAGGCAAAAAGGAGAAAATATTAATCCAATTCAAATCAAATGTAGGACCAACATTGAGCAAAGCAAAGCAAAGCAGAAGCCCGAGTGAACGTTTGTGGAAAAGAAGACATATGTGGATCGATCTCCATGTGGAATGCATGATCTTTTGATTAGTTATTGTTTGGTACAAAGTTCTGGCTCTCCACGTTGGAATCATTTATATAAGCATGATGTTATTATAAGTTGGATGGGTCTTACAAAGTTCCGTAAACTTCACCGCCCCTATGCCAACATAAGAATCTCTGGACCTTCTTAAAACACAATAATTCTATGTTTTCTGTGTCTTCCCATATGCCCCTCAAAAGTGTGTTTTCGTATGGGTGATAAGTCCTTAATAGTGGTGCAAGTATCTATGACTTTTCAAAGGTTCCTAATTTCCTAAGCCAGCCGAAATTATGGTCTCATTGTTGAACGGTAAAAAAGCAGTGATAGTAGTACAATACAAAGCCCTAAAATCGGTTCTTAGTAGAAATGCTTTTTCAAATAATGTCGGGCGCAAAGATTACCAAGAAATATAAGAAAGCCATTTTAGCAGCAATGTGAATATGAAAGGGACACGCAAATTACATGACCTATTTTTAATCGTTTCACTCCACAAACCCAAGTTCGTGAGTGCAAGAAAACGAATCCCTAGTTAAAAAAATGGTCAGATTCTCCAGCGGTTGGCTACAACAAGTTATTTTTATTCATCCATATATTCCTTTACCACTGCACAAGAGTTCCAGATGTATCATGCACAAATTAATGAGTTGGTAGCAGCAGTCATGGGATACTTGCTGAAGTTTTATCTAGAGTTTCGTCCTATGGAAGGGTCTACATGAATTCTTATTTAATCCTTAATCCTCGTGTTAGTTCCACAATTCCACCTCTCCACATTTAAACGTTTGTGTTCTGCAAGCAGATTGCACCAGCATTTTAGATGTAGCACTATAGCGATCCAGGATTCGACTGCACATGCATAATAATAATAATACTTTTATGTGCTCTAAAACAAGGCTTATAGTCTGTACGTGATTCAACGATGTTTGTCATTATTTCAAACGAAACTTACATGACATTACAATAATTAGCATACATATTTATGCCTGAACAAATATAAATTAATTTTGTTTAGACTTTTACATTGTTTTACATTTAAATCTTCGAAACCTATAAGTACAATACCACGATCCTTAAATCTGAAACCACATAGCAGAGAAACTGCCAAAACTTTTAACTGATATGAAGGATTCAGAACCAATACCTAAACCAAGAATTTGAACCTTGCTTATAATTTTATGTGACTTCCATACTAAAAATTGTTTGTTCTCTAAATTACCATTTAATATAAAATGTTAAAACACCTTATCTCATATTTCCTATCGTTATTCTTAATGACGTTATAAGGTTGTTAAGCATAGATCCCAATATTGAAATCTATAATAACAAAAATATTAGTAGAGGTGGGAAGATCATATGAAAGGTTCTCCACATATGCATCATCAATTATGAAAGTTTTCATGAATCGTCTAAAATGCCTCAAACTTACAAGCCTTTCAAATAACTAATTCATCCTTTGAAAATCCAAATAACAAGTCAACCAAGAATCAGCCTTAGGTAACAACATCAGGACAATGAATGGTAATGTTTTTTTTTTTTCTTTCAGAAACCTGGGTAGTACTCTAGCTCAGGAACACCTGAAGCAAGAACCCAACCAAACAACTATTAAGCAAATTTTCAGATACTTCAAGCATTCATGCAAAGGATTCACTTAAATGAACAATATTTGAAAATATCCAGATTCCAGATTATTTTGTCCATCATATCTTCAGACAAATAACATGCTTTTCCAATTTATAGCTTCTGCATCAAGGCATGATCAGCTGAACTTCTCGGACAAAACAAGATGCAAAGAGCATTTCTTCTAACTAGAAACCTATTCGTAACTTAAATTCTATAACGGAAATCTAGACACGGACACCTAGGAGAACATTTAGATTGCACCCTAGTATTGTAGTCATCAGCTCTTTGGTATAGGTAATCTGTTATAGACCAGGTCTTGTTGACAACTCGTAAAAGAGGATTCTTCTACATGTCAAAATCAAGTCCAATTATTAGAATTTTGTCCTTGGAATATATAAAGATCAAGACTATCAATAAGGTGCCTTTTGCATGACCAGTGAAAGAGCTATAATAAATTATCGACCAACTTCATATGTTATTATGTATCCACAGTCAATATGATGAGAGAAGACATCATCATATTTCCTTTTTTGTTTGTCTAAGTACCTAAGAATGATTCAATTCATTTGCGCTTCTCTCTCTAAGTAATTAGTGATCACCCTCCATTGTTCATGGCCAATATCTGCTTGAAAAATATTTCTTAATAGTAAACTTATGCTGCATATGTGTGTGTGTGTGTGTGTGTGTTTTCATGTGCACTAGGTCGTACACGTATACTAAGTTTTCTAAACAAGAGCCGTATTCTGAATAGCTATCATGTCGTACATGTATCCCAAGTTTTTCCAAAATAATGTCGTGTTTCGAATATCTATTATATTATGCATCTGTATTCGTGTCCGTGACTATGCATGAACATATTGCACCCATAGGTTTAAATGTTTTAAATTTTTAATTGACATTCTATCTCGATGCTTCTTACCTTAGAAAGATGTACATGAAAAGTATTTTAAGTCGATAACTTTACAAAAATACATTCCTATATTTGTTTACTCGGCCGTATATTGGTATCATAAGTGGAAGTGTTTTAATTGATCCAGAGTTTCTTTTGGTACAAGTTTTAGAGACTTGGGGATGGGTTTTGGATTCCTTACCCATGTTTAATTAGTGTGAAATTGAGAATTGGAAGAAAATATGGGAGCTTCAGATCTACACATATACAGGAAAGTAATGAGACAACAGATCTGCTTCCTCAATGACACTGTGAAATCCGCTTCCTGGGTTTAGCTAATCATTATTGGTGATTATTATTGTTTGTAGTATTATTATTTTTATTATTTTTATTTCGGGAATTGAAACTATTTTCAAAAATATTAGTAACATGGATTTATGTTTGTCAGCCCGTCCCGAAACTGGATCCCGGTCCCGGTTCCAGCTCGAACCCATCCCAAGTCAGAATAATGCTATTAATAAAATTTATTGTATTTATTTGCTAGATAAAGGGAGAAAAGAATAATAATAACTCGGATCTTTGTTTGCGAGACCGGAGCCGGACCCAGTTTGAACCCGTTCCCAATTAGGATCCCTAAATTGATATTTTTGGCTATATATGTAAGTGTTTATATTTTTGGGTTTTGAAATCTAGCTACCCAACCCGCACCCGCACCCGCACCCGAAACCCGACCCGGGTCACCACACGACCCGGTCCCCTTTTTCTCCCCACGAGCAGGACATTTCCCCTCACCCCCACGAATTGGTCACCCCCTTTTTTCCTCAGCACCACTCTTTCCCCCTCACTTCTCTCTCCTTTATTCCCTTTCCTCCTCTCAACTCATCCCTTCACCCCCTCTTTAAAGTCTCCCACTCTCCCTTTCCCTTACCTCACATTTCACTTCCATTTAAAAATTTAATTATATACTTTTAAAAATGGTTTTTGAAAAGAATATTATTTTGGTTTTTTGGGCGACGACCGTATTGGTCAATGGGCCCTGGCTAAGTGCAAACGAAACCGGTTTCGCCTGGACGTTGAGGCATTAGCCTATATGACGATTGGACCAATATCTAAGACTCACTATTATAATTATTTTAATTTAAATTATTAGTTTAGTTATAATTAATTTGTAAGAAGATTACAGGACTAACAAGTTTTCTTCTTATTTTAATTCATTGGTCTGTAAGGGCGTAAGCCCATTTACTTTTCTGCAAATTTGTAATAATTAGTAATTATAGTTTTGGTTTTTCTGGTTATTGTTCAGAAGCGTAATTTAGGGTAAATAACTATAGAAATTTTAGAAATTCACGTTATTCTCATTTAAAGAAAAATGTATTTTTTTATAGATAATTATAAATACCAAGCTTTTCCGAATAAACTGATAAATACAAGTTTTTCCGAAATTAAATATAAATTGATGTTTCAAATTACAACGCACCGATAATCGTATTTTGTTCGTGTTAGCTAATTAAAGATTAAAATTGATTAGGACAAAACTTAGAGATTGCAACTAGCATAGTTAGCTTGGCGATTTTGGAATCTGAGATGAACTTCTCGACTGTAGGATTTCGAGGACGAGGCTAATTTCAATCCCGAAGTCTCAACCCTTCAAGTCCAGTCCAGTTTGAGGCAAGTACATTTTGTGTTAGTTTATAATTATTTAGTAATCGTTTTATTGCAAGTTTAAACCACGATGCAAAACGGAACTCTCTCTGAGAGCAATGACTGATTGACTGTTGGGTACTGGGGGAGTAGTGTAATGAGTATGACCACATCCAAATAATAACTTAGAACTGTGCGAGCTTACCCCTCTTACACACGGGGTTAAGCCATATCTTTCACCGTACAACCCAATCCGATCATATTTCATTGCCTATTCACATCACAATATTTTAACTGCTGGAAAATATTTATTTCAAATTGTTTAAAAGTGCATGATTCTACTATTATTTCAATTGTCAAATTAGCATGAATTGTACTTTGCTCCCTCCTGACTGGAGACCCAACATTTTAGGTATCACTGATGATGCTTTGTTCCGCGGTATTCTTCCCGAGATCCCAACTAGAGGACGACGATCTCGAGACTGATGAGCTGGTTGCCTAGATTTTCTTCTTCTTTTATAATTCATGATGTTTGTAGAAAATAATGTATTTCAGATGTATCTTACATTTTGTTGTAAAAGTTTTAAACTATTCGAATTATTAAAGTTGTGGCAATTAGACTGTGTTGTTAATTACCTGCATGAGTGATACAGCTTACTGCCGCCGTCTCAACAACGGTGCAGGCTGGGCATGATCCGATTCGATCCAAGAATTTGGGGCCGGATCGTGACATGTTTTTAGTGGTGGCCCATGCAGGTCCAAAACAACAATTTAGGAAAACATACCTAGAAACAATTAGAACACTAGAACATTGATTTGTCACAACATAGGTCCGAATTATATATACATATTTTTGGTTGATTATAGACTGGTAGGACACCTTGCTTATATTTGCCTCCTAAACCTTTCAGACTATGACTAGAGGAAAGACAACCCGTTCCAGTCCTGTTGATGACAAGGTGTTATCTCCTGATCACACCCCTCTTCCTCAGGCCTGTTCTAACCCTTCTCCTTTGCATCTCATCAATTCCCCTTTTGCTGCACAAGTCCCCAACACAGCTCATACTACAGCCGAACCTTTTTTGCCCACGGCAATTTCACCATCTCCTGTTATGATAGTTACTCCTGACGCCCCACCAGTACCAGCAGACACTTTCCAAATGGTTATCCTATTTCAAGGAATCCTGGAGTCCCAGAAGGCCCAAGCCGAGGCCCAGTAGAAACATATTGATATCACGAGAGATGTAATGAAGGATGTCAATGACGTAGCCTTAGCTATCTTAAACCGAGTTGGTGCGGAACCTCACCCTAGGAGGAATACCCCTGAATCTAGAAGATATTTGGGTTCCATCAAGTACTCTACTTTCCGGCAGTCTGGTCGTAAGAAGCTATTGGCTTGTGACTACTGCAAGAGGTCTGGTCATCTAGCCGTTAGTTGCCGCAAGAGATTGGGACAATGTTTGGCATGTGGATCCGCTGAACATCGGGTAAAGAACTGCCTCTTATCTTTCCATTTTACCAGAACACCTATCTCAGCAACACCTGCTACGCTGCAACCTAGGGACTCTCTTCCTATCGAGCAGATCTTGCCTCCTACACCCACTGCAGGAAGGCATGATGCAGACTCGAGGATCATAGAAGAAGATAAGGCAGTTGGAGACTGCTCGTACAAGAGCCAGAGCCTTGAGGACTAGTACCTAGAACTGCTGAGTAGCATTACCTATTGTTATAAGCAGTTGTAACAGGATGTCCTTAGAATAATCATGAGAGTCTTTCTATAATTCTCTAATATGAATAAAAATTCTTGGTTACACCTTTATGGTAGATATCTTTCCCAAAGTCTTTCCCCTACGATACCATTTCAGAAAATTGTAATCTTAATGAGAAGGTATGTAAGGCGGTATCTATCAAGGATATATTGATAATTAAGAATTGGAAGAGTAGAATTTTGGAATACCCAGATATTAGTTGGTACTTATAACAATTGGGAGTGATAATGACATAAGGAGTGAAATTTGACCTTGACCAGTTTAGGCCGACAGTATGATGGTATATGTTACTACATATTTTATTTCCTAGATTTTTGTATCTTTTAGCGTCCCATGATTTTCGAAAATTATTTCCTTCTCATATCTTTAACAGATTTTTAGCATCCCTTAGGATCTATATTTTTCGCTATTTATGGACCAATATTAGAACTTTTCAATCTCCTTATTCAGCAAACCTATTTCCAACTTCTCGATCAAATCTTATTTCTCTATTTTTATTTAGAATCTGGATCCGTTCGCTATTTTGAGATTCAAAATTTCCTTTTATCAACTCTATTAAACTCTTAACTACCCAGAGTATTTCTACGACTAGCGTATCCGACCACTTGCCTTGACCTCATTCCAATTGACTTTCTCGGAACTAATCCTGAACCAAATTCTTCGGGAACCGTAAAGCCTCAAGGATTACCTATTACCAAAAGAATTGGTTCAGCCCAGCTAGCTCATGATCCTCCAAAAGGAGTTATATTCAAAAATAATTTCAATATTAATTGATATCTCCTAAGTTATCTCAAAGACCGAAGTATTTTCATCTGTTAGTTTCCTCCACTCAACTAGAAATCTTACTCTCTTTAGGCAACTTCTGGATCAATTCAAGGCCTGGAAAGCTTTTAAACTCAATGCTTGAGTATCGTGAAGCACGAACGGACAGAGAATTGATTCCATCTTATTATTAAATTTTCTTTAGTCATTGAAAAACTTTTAAATTGTTAAACCATTCCCTTGTTGGCTTTACTAAACCATTTTAACCTGACTTCCTTGAATCCATAAAGGCATACTTCTTTTGTGTCAACCCTACTTACCCATCACATTCTCAAAACTTTCCTTGGATAAGAAATTATTTCTTCAAATAATTTTGGTAAACGTCTGTATCCTTTAAGTGATTTGTCGTAAAAATTCTCATTGGCTTCTTCAACTCAACTCAAAGCTCTGATTCTTCTACCTTATCCTGTGTCCAACTCAATTGGTCATACTCAAGTTTGATCAATTTCTTCAAAATCAAATCTCTTAAATCTCAAGAGCTACTGGAACACTTATTTACCCTGATAAATTTTCTTGAAACCAGAAGAACATACATCAATATCTTTTCCTATCATGACTAGAACCTTAGAACTCGTTTGAATTTTCGGAAACTCCTTTGAAATTCTTATGGACAAAGTTTAGGAAAATATTCCGTGACCTAATATGATTTCGCACATTGCGTTATAGTCAATTGTCTGAATTATGGAAACTGTGAGTTTACTGCAGCCAGTTGCGCACTGACGAGGCAAAAGACTCTAAAGTTGAAGTGATTTCGGGTGTTCATAGGTTTCCGGATATTATTGTGACTGTCCTAAATGCACCATGTTGATCTTCTATGTTGCTTAGCCATGAAATGGATAAAGTTAAAAGAGTACTTGGTAACCTAAAATTATTCAAGTTATTGGGTCAAAAATTCACTGCAGTTAGGTGCACTCTGGCGAGGCATGAATTTGAGACAAAGTGACTTCAAACATATTTGGTTTTCGAATATTATTCAGACTATATTCAAACCATGGTTGTCTTTTGCACCATCAAATCATTCTGACCTTTGCATGATTAAAGAATTTACATTTCTAGCGGTTGTCTCCATTCCCAGAAATCTCTTGTCATAATCAGAAAGAAAAGATTTTCTATAAAATTCTACTTGATTCCCTAGAACTTATTAGGACCATATCAATCTCTATTGGCTCAATTCCTTTCAAGGCTCCATTTTTAGGGTGTTGCATATTTTTGTGGGTAGTTATACATCTTTGCAGCTATATTAAGTTGATTGATAATTATATGTGGGAAAAACCTAGATAGTCACCTAGCAACCTTATTGCATTAATCTGATAAAAGCACACTTAGGGGACCGATTTTATTCTAAGAGATTAGATAGCTAAAGGTACAAAGGGTAGCATGACAAGGCACAAAAGCAAGTTAGTCTAGAGAGAATTATAAATTGTGGTTCATTTAGGAATGAATCATTAGTGGAGCATATTAGTACTTGGGCATTGGACTTGGTGAATGAAATAAGGTGATGATTTTGATTTTTATGATTTGGGAAAATAAGTTATGGCAGGATGGGAGGAGCCGTAGAGGATCAAGAGTGATGATGGTGAGAGCTAGTAATTATAACGTACAAGTAATTGATGGGGCGTACGTTGCCGGTAATATGGAATTGCATCGCTTGGTAGATATCGAATCGACTAGCAAGATGAAGAAGTTTAGATCCTACCCGTGGATTATAGGTGCGGATGCAAAGAGTAAGTTCGCACAACCATTCCGGTGGCTGACAATTCAGAAATAGAAGCAAATTTTAATTATGGACTATGACTGTGTTTCTAAGGAGAAAAGACTGTTGATTCGAAAGAAGTGCATGAATTGATTAAATTGGACTATCTAGAGGTTGTCAACATTACTAAGAGACAGTAAAGGAAGCTTTGGTCTGCATGTAGAGATTTTGATCATTCCCCTAGTAGTACCCTGCCTTAATTTCGAGGACGAAATTTTCTAAGGAGGGAAGATTGTGAAACCTGCTTCCTGGGTTTAGCTAATCATTATTGGTGATTATTATTGTTTGTAGTATATTATTATTTTTATTATTATTATTTTGGGAATTGAAACTATTTTCAAAAATATTAGTAACATGGATTTTTGTTTGTCAGCCCGTCCCGTACCTGGATCCCGGTCCCGGTTCCAGCTCGAACCCATCCCAAGTCAGAATAATGCTATTAATAAAATTTATTGTATTTATTTGCTAGATAAAGGGAGAAAAGAATAATAATAATAACTCGGATCTTTGTTTGCGAGACCGGAGCCGGACCCAGTTTGAACCCGTTCCCAATTAGGATCCCTAAATTGATATTTTTGGTTATATATGTAAGTGTTTATATTTTTGGGTTTTGAATCCTAGCTACCCAACCCGCACCCGAACCCGAAACCCGACCCGGGTCACCACTAGACCCGGTCCCCTTTTTCTCCCCACGAGCAGGACATTTTCCCTCTCCCCCACGAATTGGTCACCCCCTTTTTTCCTCAGCACCACTCTTTTCCCCTCACTTCTCTCTCCTTTATTCCCTTTCCTCCTCTCAACTCATCCCTTCACCCCTTCTTTAAAGTATCCCACTCTCCCTCTCCCTCACCTCACATTTCACTTCCATTTTCCCAGAGAAGCTCCCAACTCCGTCCCCTTCCCCCATCGGGTGCCCTAGCCGAGCTCCTCCCCGACGAACCGGCTGCCGACTCCCTCTCGGCCAGCGACCCAGACCCTGCCGGTTGAGCCCTAGTGTCACCCCCAGTTTTCACAAACAGGGATATTTTGGTAATTTTCCACTTTAAAAATTATTTTGAAATTATTTAATTATTATTTGTATTATTTTGGGGTTATTTGAATCGGGTTCGAATTTCGACTCATTCCGACTTGTTTTGACTTGTTTCGGGGACCCGGGGTATTTTGACCTTAGCGGACCCACACATTAGTTAGACATGGCCCACATGTTAGATATTTTGGTTAGAGACTAGACTAATTATTTTGGTTAATTTTAGTTAGAGATTAGTGGTTTCGGTTTGACTAAACTACCCCCGGTTTAACCTTTTTCTATTTTTTAGCTATTTTAACCATTGGAGGGCAAACTTGTAATTATCCATATAGGACAAAACCAACCTTATGGCCGGCCACTAGAGGGGGATGGGGAGGAGAGAGAAAATCCACTTTTTCCATTCTCATCCACTCTTTTCTTCTTCTTCTCCAAAGGGTTCCTTCTCCTTTTGAAGCTTCCATTGATTTCCTCCTCCAACCAAGGTGATTCCTTCTCCAAACTTGTTTATTTTCTCATGTAGATTGGTTAGGAAACCCATTAGGATGAGTCCCATGGTTGTGTCCCTCTCTAGAGACCATTTTGTGTCCTTTGGACATTTCTAGGAGTGTCCAACTTGTAGGTTTGTGTCCCAATAGGAAAAACCCTCTTTTGGACACATGGATATTGTTCTAATATTAATTTTGTGTTGTTCTTCATTATATTCCAGATGTTTGCTTGTTAGAGAATGAGTTTGTTCATGTATCTTAATGTATCATATTCATTCTTTTATTTGTTTATATATATATGTGGTTATATATATATATTTCTATATATATATATAGATGTATATATATAAAAATATATATATATATATATATATATATATATATATATATATATATATATATATATATATATATATATAGATGTATATATATATATATGGCTTATATATATTGGGGGATATATTTGTGATGTGTTGTGATGTGGTTGTGTGTCCAAATATGGACAGCCATGGCCGGCCCTATTGGGGTAGTGTTGGTGTTGGTGTTGGGGTTGGTGTTGGTATTGGTGTTGGTGTTGGAGTAGTGGTGGTGTTTGTGTATTTATTTGTGATAGAGGGGAGTTGTAGAGATGAGTTTGTGGGGCTATTAGGGGGTGTTTTACTGCTGAATTTCAGCAGCTATTAGGGGGTAATGACAGCCCCCAAAACACCTAAAACAGCCCCTATTTATCCCATATCTTTTAGTCCAAGAAAACCCCTTAAAACCCATCCAAAATCCCTCAAACTTCCACCCTTCTTAGCCACCAATTCACCTATAGTTAGGCCCACTTTCCAACCCAAAATGACAGCTCCTAATCACCTCAAAAATCAGTCCCCCCTCACTACAAAATCTGTCCATATTTACCTTTGTGTGTGTGTGTGTTGTGAGATGTGTGTGAGTGTTTTGTGAGGTGTTTTGAGAGTAGTATGGTATCCTATAGTAAAACCTATCTCTAAAATAGTAGGAAACCTATTAGGAAACCTAGAGAGGCCTATTAGAGTGTGGTATCATGTGAGGGTGAGTGGTGTTAGTGAGTGGGGTAATGAAAAGGGTAAATTCATGATATAGGCAAGGTAATGGGTAAAGGGCTAACATGTGTCGTAAGATGGTCTAGATGCTTAAGATACCCCAATTTTTTGGTAGGTAAACCTTAGATAGGTTGATATCTTGCTACCCTAGGGAGCCTAGGCTAGTGCCATGGGTATTGGCGGGGTTTCCTTGGGTTTGGGTAAGGTATCGGGATTTACCTTAGAAGGGTAAATGCTAGTTTTGCCTAGAAATGGGATATTAGTGTTAGAAGTCTAAGATGGTGTTAGAACTTGATTTCCGTGGTTGGTAATGATCAAATATGGTACTCTAAGACTAGTTTTGACGTCGGTTGACCGTTTTGACCAAAAGTCAACAAAAGTCAACCGAAGGTCAAACTTAGCCTTTAAGCGACCCGATTTGACCGAAACCAACCCAGAGTTGACCAGTTGACTGAAAGTCAATAGTTGGTCAACATTAGACTAGTTTGACCTAGAGTTGACCTAGAGTTGACCAGAGTTGACCAGGGTTAACTAGGGTTGACTTTTTGACCAAAAGTCAACTGTAAGTCAACCGTTGATCCCGATTGACCTAGTTTGACTTGGAATGACTCCCAGTGATCTAGTATGACCTAGTATGAACCAGTATAGCCTAGTATGACTCAGTTTGACCTAGATTGACCTAGTATTGACTTAGACTTGCATTCATGGCTTGTATTAGCTTCCTTCTTCAGTATTTAGTCCTGTTTGACTCATAGTATCTTATCTTAGGTCTGTGATCGCTCTGAGCGTCTGTTCACCTATCAGCTCAGGACCACAGGCGAGTACATTCACTGATAGTTTTCATTGTCTTGATATCTACTATATCCGATTCAGTCGTAGTGTTATACTTGATTCCTGACACGACAGTTCACGGACTAGTATACATCGGATCCTGTCATGAGATGTTATTCCTGAACTTTCTTGGTATATGGGTATGAGATATTTCTGTGTTCCTGTACTTATATAGACACACATTGGGAGTGGGCTGGCCCCCTGCTCTCGAACCCCGTGTCATGACGTGCCATGTCTGGATCCGTGATACTATTCGGGGGATAGAGGGGAATTATTAGGGGTTATGTGATCAAAACCTCAGAGATGATATTTCAGTGTTTTGCTGGCGCCACCCTCACCTCACGTAGGGTGTAGCAGATACCTCCCCGCGGTTATCCAGGCTGGCCGGCATGGCCCTCTTCGGAGGTTCCGCGTGATTGTTGAGCCGAGTGGATAACCGTTCTCCTGATTCCCTAGCCGATCACATTTTGCCCTAATAATTCAAATCACTTTTTATTTATTTGTTGTCGTACCTTACATTCCAGTTCACCTTTACTTACTGTACTTCACCATGCTATGATTCATTTCTCATATGCTCTACCTGTCTTTTATACTGTACCATGATGACGGGACTAGGTTCTGTTTGAAAGAAGGGTTACAATCCCGGTCCTTGTTTGGTTTAAGGGTTGTAACTCGACTTTCAAATGGTTTCCAAGTCGCCTATACTCTTTGTCTTGTATTTCATTATTACTGTTTCTTATAGTATTTCTCAATTCATATGGAACTGCTGTTGGTGTTTTGTACTTGCTCATTTTCCTGACAGGATACGTTGATAAAATTTTACAGATGACTTAGAGGCTGATTGCCCGACTTACTACGGGATAGAGTCTGATGGACTTGACCTAAACAGGGGCTTAGTGGTAGAGCCTCTTGATTTCGCTCATCCCGAGTAGCCTAGTTCTAGTTAGGTTTGCCTGGCCTGCGAGCCAGCTAGTTCATTTCTGTTGTAGTATCTTTATACTTAGTATTATTCTGAGACTCTGGATTTTGTGTTAGCTGTGACTTGTGGATATTTCTGGACTCGTTCTTGCTTATTCTATCATATCTCTTTTCCATGCTTTTCTACCTTAGTTTTGATTTATGTGATTGAGACAGTATTGCTTTGTTCCTCCGTTCGGAGTGTATATACTGTACAGGTACATTTATCTGTTTAGTCGTAGTATTTACAGACCCTATATACAGCGTTCTACCGCCGATTCTGCGGCGTAGGCTGGACGTAACCATGTGCTCGTGCCCCTCTTCAGGGTACGGGTCGTGACACCTAGGTCGCCTCCAGCCGATCTTGGCCCCTCTTCGGCGTTCGCCGCCGTTCGCCCAGTCCCGACCCCCCTTTCCGGCCCGCTCCCCTCTCCCGATCGCATCACCGAGCCCAGCTTCGGAGTTCGCCGCCGCCAGCACGCGGCCCCACCCCCTTTTTCTTTCCCGGCCGACCCCCTCTCGGGTTTCCTCCGGCGATCCCGACCCGCCGGCCTCGCCAACCCGCGAGCCACCCACTGCCCCTTGCTGCTCGGTCCCGAGACCCGAGCCCGTGGTCTCTGACAGCGCGTCCAGCGCTGTTCGCGTCCCTCGTGCGCCATTTTCGTGCTTGGACGTCGTCCCGGCATTTCCGAGTTTTATCGCGGCTCCTGTGCTCTGTTCCAGCAAGCCCGACCTGCTGTCCGGGAATATTTTTCTTCTATAATTTTGCATCTGAGAGCTCTAGCCGAGCAAACCCAAGGTATAATTTTGCGTTCCCATTTCCGTTACGTAATCGATGATGAATTGGTCCCCGATCCCTTTCCGGAAATTCGGATTTTGTTACGTTTTTTGTTTCGGAAATTTCGAAACCATTTGATGGATATGTTCTGTGGATACTTTGGTATTCTTTATGGTTCTGTGAATAGTTTGTTGGTTTCGGTTTTCCGAAAACTCTTCGGAAAGAGTTCTGTTGGTTCGGATTGGAATTGTTGGCTTTGGAAATAGGTTCTGTGGTTTTCTTAGTTCTGTTGGCTTGGTTTGGTTTTTTTCGAGAAACTTTCGAAAAAGTTTCTGTTGGTTTCTGTGATGTTTCCGAGATGGTTTCGGGATTTTCGAATTCGTTTCAGGTTTTCCGAATTAATTTGGGAAATGTTTTGTGAATATTTTACATATAAATATTGGGTTTTCCTGGTTTGGAATAAATATTGGAATTTATGGCACATTTTTCCAGTTTTGGGTTGGCCTGAAAATAGAGAAAATGTCGCCGAATTTTTCTATAAAATTTAATTATATAATTTTAAAAATGGTTTTTGAAAAGAATATTATTTTGGATTTTTGGGCGACGACCGTATTGGTCAATGGGCCCTGGCTAAGTGCAAACGAAACCGGTTTCGCCTGGACGTTGAGGCATTAACCTATATGACGATTGGACCAATATCTGAGACTCACTATTATAATTATTTTAATTTAAATTATTAGTTTAGTTATAATTAATTTGTAAGAAGATTACAGGACTAACAAGTTTTCTTCTTATTTTAATTCATTGGTCTGTAAGGGCATAAGCCCATTTACTTTTTTGCAAATTTGTAATAAATAGTAATTATAGTTTTGGTTTTTCTGGTTATTGTTCAGACGCGTAGTTTAGGGTAAATAACTATAGAAATTTTAGAAATTCACGTTATTCTCATTTAAAGAAAAATGTATTTTTTTATAGATAATTATAAATACCAAGCTTTTCCGAATAAACTGATAAATACAAGTTTTTACGAAATTAAATATAAATTGATGTTTCAAATTACAACGCACCGATAATCGCATTTTGTTCGTGTTAGCTAATTAAAGATTAAAATTGATTAGGACAAAACTTAGAGATTGCAACTAGCATAGTTAGCTTGGCGATTTTGGAATCTGAGATGAACTTCTCGACTGTAGGATTTCGAGGACGAGGCTAATTTCAATCCCGAAGTCTCAACCCTTCAAGTCCAGTCCAGTTTGAGGCAAGTACATTTTGTGTTAGTTTACAATTATTTAGTAATCGTTTTATTGCAAGTTTAAACCACGATGCAATACGAAACTCTCTCTGAGAGCAATGACTGATTGACTGTTGGGTACTGGGGGAGTAGTGTAATGAGTATGACCACATCCAAATAATAACTTAGAACTATGCGAGCTTACCCCTCTTACACACGGGGATAAGCTATATCTTTCACCATACAACCCAATCCGGTCATATTTTATTGCCTATTCACATCACAATATTTTAACTGCTGGAAAATGTTTATTTCAAATTGTTTAAAAGTGCATGATTCTATTATTATTTCAATTGTCAAATTAGCATGAATTGTACTTTGCTCCCTCCTGACTGGAGACCCAACATTTTAGGTATCACTGATGATGCTTTGTTCCGCGGTATTCTTCCCGAGATTCCAACTAGAGGACGACGATCTCGAGACTGATGAGCTGGTTGCCTAGATTTTCTTCTTCTTTTATAATTCATGATGTTTGTAGAAAACAATGTATTTCAGATGTATCTTATATTTTGTTGTAAAAGTTTTAAACTATTCAAATTATTAAAGTTGTGGCAATTAGACTGTGTTGTTAATTACCTGCATGAGTGATACAGCTTACTGTCGCCGTCTCAACAACGGTGCAGGCTGGACATGATCCGATTCGACCCAAGAATTTGGGACCGGGTCGTGACAGACACCCACTAAATTTTGATAATAATAACATAAAATTTATGAAAGGGTATATATGAACAACTAAACAAATTAATATTCTCATAAGTGTCTAAACCAAACATACAATGCAAAAGTTTAAATTTTAGGACTACATATTCTCATCCCAACTAAGCATGGATATGGTAACCAAACATAGTTCATTTCTCATGAGAAAAGAATAGAAAATAGATTCCTAATAATACAAAATCATCATCCAAACGCCACCCTAGGGAATGTTCGCCATGACCATGTTGGAAGTACGCACATACCTCTTGGGAATGCTCGGCACGACCGGGCTCGAAGGCCGAAGCCAACCCCTCCCGGCAGCGTAGGCTCCATATCCCACGTCCACCACCACCCCCCGACGGCGACGTCCAACCTTATCAAGTGTAGCGCCCCGACCCGCAAGATGTCTTATGATGGATGGTTGGTTCGATGAAGCCTTGTTGGACTTGGGATTATGCGAAGGATCGCTTGGAAGTCTATGCGATCGTGGCGGGATTCGTCCTATGAATGTGAGTAGTGTTGAACCTTTCAAAGATCCTTTAGCTTTACGCTTAAAATAAGGATAGTATGCTATGTTTCTTGTTGAATTGCTCAATAACACCTTGCATGGAATTTGGAAAGAAAATAAAAGATAATAATCACATGAACGTAAACTGTTATGGCTAAGTAAATTGTATGCTTGTACACTGTTGCGATGAATTATATGACAGGTGAAGGCAAAGTCCCAAATACTTGGGCAGGTGAGTATATCGAGCTTTGGCTCAATGAATAGATGGCAAAACAGATGTTATGACCCAAGTACTGGGCAGTGAGTATGCTTGAATTGCATTTGAATGAATGCATGCTAAAACAGATGCTAAGTCCCAGGAATTGGGCGGTGAGTACATTGAGTTTGATTGGAAAGATACGTAGTATCAAAGATGTGGCAAAAGGATTGGGTAACAACATTCTATTATCCTGTCGCCGATGTAGAATGTTGATTACGCCAAGACCCTGGATTGGACAGATGATAATGTGAGCATTGGCTCAAGGCAAGATGGCTAGATGGCAAGATGGTAATACGAATGAGAATGATGGTTTTGCCTAGTTTTTTCTTATCATGCATTATATGTTTTCTTCATATAGTTGCATGGTCATGGACAACTTGTCGACAAGGTGGTTTCTCGAACGGTATTCCTGGGCCATGGAACCCGGTTCGTCCTAGGGGAAACCAATGCCGAAGTAGTAGCAGTGCTGAAGTAGTAGCACGGTATACAGGACTTGCAGTGGGGCTAGCTACCTGCACTGGCAAGGGCGCTGTATACCTGTAAGACGGTCCAGGATGGCGTGTCGCCAGTGACCTTCATATAGATAGGTCAGGTGCTAATGATGTCTTATGCAGGCAGAGTAAGTTATTACTCAAATACAGGGAAGGATGTCGGCTGTTGGTAAGAATCACCTGAACGGTGATATTCATATTGAATCATGATATTGTTTCTAACAATGTCTTGTGCAGGCAGAGTAAGTATTATAAATGTACAGGGATGGCTACACGACCGTGGGTAAGAATCACCAAAGGGTGATAACAGTATGCTTTTAATTATGTTGGCTATGAGATTTGCATGCTTTACTTCTTGTCGGCTATAACATGAAATTGACCCTAAGGCAACGAGAAAGACCATTGATAATAATGTTCTGTAACATGATTACTTAGTGCTGTCTTCTTAGGTGAGTTGGGCCAGCACCGCTGGCCAGTACATTGATGATGTACTGACCCACGTTGTGGGCAATATTACAGGTGTTTGCTTGGGGGAAATCCTGTGAATCAGTGCTTGGCATCGATGAATTGGATGGGTGTGCAGAAGCTCTTCTTTCAAGATGATGTCTTCTGCTATACGGGACATAATGTATGGAACAGGGGAACTCAGTTGTACCAGTGAGATTGTAGCCATATTGGCATGTTCATTGTAAAGAAGTCGGTATATTCAGTTGTAGCCTAAAGGGCGAGTGTATACATTCAGTCGGCTATTTAAGAGCCTTGTAAACAGTTGTAAACTCTGTATTCCGCTGCAAGTCTTGTAATCCATTTTGATTATCAATAAAGAGATACATTTCTATATAAATTGTATGACTTCAATTTATCTGCTTGGTTCCGCTGCCTTATTGATGTTTTCTGAGAATTACCAGGAACTGTAATGGTTTTGCCTTGTACAAGTGCAATCTAGACTTGTACGGCATCACGCCCAGTGGCTTGTTTTCGTTCCTCCGGGATCGGGACGTGACAGAATGGTATCAAAGCACGGCTTTACGTCCTTGGATTTCTATTCGATTTGTTTCGAATCAATGTTGCTATTAAGATGATTCTAAGCTGCTTTCGCGATGATTCAAAGATTGCTTCCGCGATTATTCAAAAGTTGCTTCCGCGGTGAATCAAAGTTGCTTCCGCGAATACTCAAAGTTGCTTCCGCGATGAAATCAAAGTTGCCTCTATGATGATTCGTAGTGCTTCTGCGATTGTTCTGTGTTGCTTCCAAACTATTCTATGTTGTTCCCTTGACTGAAAGTTCGTTGATCATTCTAACCTCTCACTGGGTGTTCCATACAATAAGTCTAAATATGTGGGCTGTGATATGTGTGCTTGTTGAATTTCTAAAAGATACCAAAAAGAATAACAATGATGCGATGCTATAATAAGTTTATGATGTATGCTGGATGTCTTATGTGTGGGATTTTTTTTTGAGTCGATTGTTATGCAGCAATCGACCGTGGGTGATGGCTTGGTATGTTGGAACAGAATGTGCATAGATTTCAGTAAATGGGAACCGACAGAATCATGAGTCGGTATTTGTGGTCAGCATAACCACTGCAGGATGGATTGTCCATGTTAGACGTTGGTTTGATGTGAGAGAATATTGTGTCGGAATGGCTTGAGCTTTGGGTGGTATATTGCATATACCCTCATCGTGATAAGATGTCCCTTGATCCTTGATGTGTTTATGATTTTGTGATTGCGTTACCTATAAGGTATTGGATGGTATCGAGTCGTAGCTGAGCTTACGATTTATGCATGTTGGCTAGGCGTGTTCCTTGATTGTTAAGTTGGATGACCCGTTGTGAGATTTTGATGTGTTCGGGTGAACCATCGCTAGACCTTGTCGGTTAGTATTATGTTGGGTAATAAGAGAATTGATGATATGAAATGAATGCCTTGGTTGGGAAGAAAACAATTTCCGATTCAGGCAAAGACTGAATCAGTTGGGTAAGGAGGATGGTAGGCTCGGTAACGATAGTGTGGTATTGCTATCGAATGATTTGCGGGAATAGCTATGGACCGAATTTTAAATGATGTTGGAATTGAGTGAAAGAAATTGCATGTTGGATATCGATAGAATTGATGGTGATGTTAGACGCTTATCAGGATGCTGCGAATGATTTAGACGATGCAGAGAGAGTTGCATCAACGACCAAAAAGATTGAGAATGGGATTGAGGAATAGATGATCTTAGCACGATGTGCAGTTGGGTTTGAGAGAAATTGAAGTGTCCCGAATTAACAAGTTATGACCCTTGATTATTTGAGGCATAGAGAATGAGTACTTGTCCCTTGATGCATAAAAGAGTAGATGTCCCTTATGAGAGTCGAATGGCTGAGATATAAATAAGTATCGAGGTGCAGCGATATGTAATAGACCATGTCGGTAGATGATGTTGTCGCTTGAATAACAAGTTTGGTGGAATATAGAATTGTTGGATTATGATTTAGCTAATGAGTTATGTTATGTCCGCTAAGATGACCGATTCATGAATGCTAGATGATTGGTGCTATAGAGATTGGATCAGTGCATGAATAGTAAATCTTCTTATGGAATCACAAGAAGATGATACAAAATAAATATTGATGGTTAACGTGAATTGCTAAGAGATGACCGTGTTGGTGCTAGAAATTTATAATGATGCCTCGGAAGAAATATGATTGTTTAGTTGCCTTATTTTGTTGGTTAAGAGAGTACAGACCATATCGATGATCTAAGAATGTGGAAAACGAATATGTCGAGAAGAGACCGTAGGGAAGAAATCATAAGTGATAAACTATTGAGATAGCAATGTCAGATGATGACTCAGAATAATTGGCCCGATGGAATAGACATTTGAGTACGGGTAGGAAGACTTGACCCTAGAATGTCGGCTGGTTGCCTAGATTGTTGGCTAGTTGCCTAGATTGTTGATTGGTTGCCTAGAATGTCGGTTGATTGCTTAGAGTGTTGGTTGGTTGCCTAGAGTGTCGGTTGGTTGCCTAGAATGTTGGTTGGTTGCTTAAGTTTCAGATTGGTTGGCTATGTTCTTCAGTTGTTCGTGTTGGGAATAAGTTCATAAGATTTGGGGTGGTGTCCCATGTCCCTAAGTTGGTCAGACCATAGAGTTGCCCTATGTTGAGAATTGGTTGCCTCTAGGATAAGAGATAAGTATGTCCCTGATAGCTACTCATCTCATATGGGTTAGCTGAATGTCTGGTTTAGCTTAGATTAGCTGACCGTAGAGACTTGATTTGTATGCTAAGTTGACTATTGGAAAACCGTAGGATGTCCCTATTGATGTTGCGTGAGTATAGTTGGATGAGTAAGATGTGTTGGAAGGTAGGCTTCGGGATGGAATGAATATTTGGGAAATTTGATGTTATAATGTTGGATGGGATGACGGATCATGTTGGTTTCCAAAAAAAAAAAAAAAAAATTTGGTTGCCTTTGTTGAAAAGCTGGAAATTGTTGGGACTAGTTTGATTTGATTAATTGATATTGAGATACAAAAATTGTTGGTAGTGCCTTGAGATAGTTGGGATAATTTCATTGACCGAATCAGAATTGAGGATAAGTGTAATGACGGAATTGGATAATACATGTAGTCGAGATCGGCGAGATGCGAATGTGAATAAGAACGACCCTCAGGATTAATGTTGTTGGATATAAAAGTTGTTTATGCGCGAGAATAACATGTTGGCTTGATCAATACGAGAAAATATTGGAGTACAACAAGAAATGTTGCTAGATTGGAATGGTGGTACAATTTGAAGATATGTACGATTTGGAAGATGGATCATGACCGAGAAATTTATGAGTTGCAAACAAGTGTATGGATGCGAACGATAATGAGTACATGATTTGACCGATGAGAATTGGGGTATCAAATGAAATATGGCTATATGATTTATCAACTTTAGTGGCATGGATGACAATAACTTGAAAGGAATACTTGATACATCTAAGTCTGAATACTTTGGAAACTGTTGGGATCGATTGTGGAAAATTTATATGTTGGGATCGATTGTGGAAAATTTATCGAGTTGAATTTGGCAACATCTATTGTGTTATTAGTTTGTTGGCTATTGAATGAACAAGTGGGATTATATGAGATATTCAAAAAGAATTAATGATGTTCGAAAAGGAAGGTACACCGTAGCTCGTTCGTTTTCTCTATCACTGAACTTGGCTGAAGTGCATGTATTTCGGGGACGCCTAAAATATGTGTATGATTCCAACTAAGTGATATGCTGAATACAAACGAAGCCACGGGGAGGATTATTATGTGCTAAGGATTTGCACGAGTGTCGGAGGAAAGATCAAAGATGGTAAACTATGTTGAATTAATTAGGATGCTGTAACGAGATGGTATATTACTTGAAATCAATCGAGAGATTGCGGAGATATGTTAAATGGTGCAAGTTGATCATTGAGAAGTTTCATGAAAAGTTGGTTGAAGTTTTTTGGGGATGAGTTTTGTTTTAAGTTTCGAGGACGAAACTTTTTCTGGGTGGTATATATTGTAGCGCCCCGACCCGCAAGATGCCTTATGATGGATGGTTGGTTCGATGAAGCCTTGTTGGACTTGGGATTATGCGAAGGATCGCTTGGAAGTCTATGCGATCGTGGCGGGATTCGTCCTATGAATGTGAGTAGTGTTGAACCTTTCAAAGATCCTTTAGCTTCACGCTTAAAATAAGGATAGTATGCTATGTTTCTTGTTGAATTGCTCAATAACACCTTGCATGGAATTTGGAAAGATAATGAAAGATAATAATCACATGAACGTAAACTGTTGTGGCTAAGTGAATTGTATGCTTGTACACTGTTGCGATGAATTGTATGACAGGTGAAGGCAAAGTCCCAAATACTTGGACAGGTGAGTATATCGAGCTTTGGCTCAATGAATAGATGGCAAAACAGATGTTATGACCCAAGTACTGGGCAGTGAGTATGCTTGAATTGCATTTGAATGAATGCATGCTAAAACAGATGCTAAGTCCCAGGAATTGGGCGGTGAGTACATTGAGTTTGATTGGAAAGATGCGTAGTATCAAAGATGTGGCAAAAGGATTGGGTAACAACATTCTATTATCCTGTCGCCGATGTAGAATGTTGATTACGCCAAGACCCTGGATTGGACAGATGATAATGTGAGCATTGGCTCAAGGCAAGATGGCTAGATGGCAAGATGGTAATACGAATGAGAATGATGGTTTTGCCTAGTTTTTCCTTATCATGCATTATATGTTTTCTTCTTAGATAAGTTGCATATAGTTGCATGGTCATGGACAACTTGTCGACAAGGTGGTTTCTCGAACGGTATTCCTGGGCCATGGAACCCGGTTCGTTCTAGGGGAAACCAATGCCGAAGTAGTGGCAGTGCTGAAGTAGTAGCACGGTATACAGGACTTGTAGTGGAGCTAGCTACCTGCACTGGCAAGGGCGATGTATACCTGTAAGACGGTCCAGGATGGCGTGTCGCCAGTGACCTTCATATAGATAGGTCAGGTGCTAATGATGTCTTATGCAGGCAGAGTAAGTTATTACTCAAATACAGGGAAGGATGTCGGCTGTTGGTAAGAATCACCTGAACGGTGATATTCATATTGAATCATGATATTGTTTCTAACAATGTCTTGTGCAGGCAGAGTAAGTATTATAAATGTACAGGGATGGCTACACGACCGTGGGTAAGAATCACCAAAGGGTGATAACAGTATGCTTTTAATTATGTTGGCTATGAGATTTGCATGCTTTACTTCTTGTCGGCTATAACATGAAATTGACCCTAAGGCAACGAGAAATACCATTGATAATAATGTTCTGTAACATGATTACTTAGTGCTGTCTTCGTAGGTGAGTTGGGCCAGCACCGCTCGCCAGTACATTGATGATGTACTGGCCCACGTTGTGGGCAATATTACAGGTGTTTGCTTGGGGGAAATCCTGTGAATCAGTGCTTGGCATCGATGAATTGGATGGGTGTGCAGAAGCTCTTCTTTCAAGATGATGTCTTCTGCTATACGGGACATAATGTATGGAACAGGAGAACTCAGTTGTACCAGTGAGATTGTAGCCATATTGGCATGTTCATTGTAAAGAAGTCGGTATATTCAGTTGTAGCCTAAAGGGCGAGTGTATACATTCAGTCGGCTATTTAAGAGCCTTGTAAACAGTTGTAAACTCTGTATTCCGCTGCAAGTCTTGTAATCCATTTTGATTATCAATAAAGAGATATATTTCTATATAAATTGTATGACTTCAATTTATCTGCTTGGTTCCGCTGCCTTATTGATGTTTTCTGAGAATTACCAGGAACTGTAATGGTTTTGCCTTGTACAAGTGCAATCTAGACTTGTACGGCATCACGCCCAGTGGCTTGTTTTCGATCCTCCGGGATCGGGGCGTGACATCAAGCTCCATTATGCCATCGCCGCCTGCGGGAGGAGGAAGACGACGAGAAGGCGGAGCTCCTCCTCTGGGGAACGAAGTGGATGGTGTCGTAGAGCCACCGGCGGAGGGGGCTTGCGGATCTAGAGGCTAGAGTTAGGGTTTCGGGTGGGAGAGGGAGAGGACGCGAAAGCGACGAAGACGATGATGTCATGAGGAAGATGGAGGAATGGGAACGGTTAGGGTTTGAGGTCGGCGTAGAGGCCGCGATGGTCGTGATGGTCGTCGGAGGAAAGGAGAAAGGATTTGGCGACCTTGCAATTAAATACCATAAACTATTTCCATTTGCATATTGTCACCATAAATTATTAAAATTAGCAAATTTAATATCATATACTATAGTAACTAAGAGCATCTCCAACCCTATTGTCTTGTTTTGTGTTGTAAATCCTATGTGGCATGAGACATAAGACAATGTCTTTCCTATGTTGCAAGGTGACATTCACACAAGATAATGAGATAAAAATATGTTCTCCAATGCAAAAGTTTGAGAAGACAATAAAATTACTTTTTTTTCAACTTCCAAAACAACTTTTTAATTCTTCTTTTATATATATATATTTTTATTCATAATTGATGATGTAGACATAAAGTCATTGTAAAGTGCATTGTCTAGATCTAGACAACCAACTTCACATTCTCCTTACTATATCATTGCCATGTCAATTTCACACTTTATTTCACATTTGCATTGGAGAAGTATTTTAGAAAAAAAAATGCTTGTCATTCCTATGTGGCAACCATTTTTTGTTGGAGTGGGTGGGGTTCCCAACCAATGTGGAGAAAACCCGGAGTGCGACGAGCGTCATTCGTATGTCGAAGAAGCTCGAGGAGAAGGCGGAGACTGCTGCTGGAGCTCCTGGGAGCAAGGGGGCCGAGTTTGGGCCGAACTCTGCCCCAGGCAGAGTTCTGGCCGAACTCTGCCTCCCAATTCCAGAATAGTGTTGGATGTCAGAACACAGAGTTTTGGCCGAACTCTGTGTGTCGGGGCTGAGCAGAATTCTGGGGTAATTTTTTACCGTTGGATCATATCTGATGGTCCAGATTTTGCTGCAGATTAGGGGAGTTAATATTAGGTTATTCCTAACCCTAATCATTGTAGACAACACAAGAAAAGAGAGGAAGGAGACAAGAGTGCCATTACAACTTTGGGAGAGAAGACGGAGAATTGAAGGTCTTTTTCGGAGAAGAATCGGATTCGGGTAATCTCTACTCATCGTTCTTGTTCTTCGTAGCCTTGTAATTATTGTTCTTGCTTCCAAGTGTTGTGGGGATCCGATTTGGATCGGAAGAAGTTTGTAGAGGGTGTAATTCTTCTATTTCATTAGTAGAGGCTTCTCAGGGTTGGACTCCGATCGTCCCGTGATTTTTTTCGTAAGGGTTTTCCACGTCAAAAATTCTCTGTCTCCGTAGTTTGTTTTGGTGTTTTGGTTCGTGCGTTGTTTGCTCGGTTCTCTCACAGGTACTCTCTAGTTTGGGAAAAGTTTTCCGTATTTCTTTCCTAACAAAGTGGTATCAGAGCCAGGTTCTAGAATTCAGAAGGGTGTCAGGAGTTGACAGAAACTAGAGAGGAGAGATGGACGCGAAGCCGGTGCGCATGGTGAACCTGAACGGCACCAACTATCACTATTGGCGGAGCAAGATGAAAGATTTACAGTTTGTCAAGAAGCTGTATCTGCCCGTATTTGCATCCGAGAAGCCCAGTGATAAATCCGAGGAGGACTGGAAATTCGAGCATATACAGGTGTGCGGATATATCAGGCAGTTCGTTGACAAGAACGTGTACAACCACGTTGCCAATATTGAGCACGCGAAGACGTTATGGGATAAGCTGGAGTCTTTGTACGCGAAGAAGACCGGGGTAAACAAGCTGTTCCTGATCCGGACGATGATGGGTCTGCGGTACAAAGATGGGGCGTCTATTACGGATCATTTAAGTGATTTCCAGGGCGTGGTTGACTAGCTGTCTTCAATGGGAGTCAAGTTCGACGACGAAGTTCAGGGACTATGGCTGCTGTGTACATTGTCAGACTCGTGGGAGACCGTACGAGTATCTATGATCGCTTCTGCTCCAGAGGGCGTGGTCAGTCTGGAGTTTGCCAAGAGCGGGATGTTGAATGAAGAGATGCGGAGACATTCTCAGGGTACTTCATCCACATCCCACCAATCAGAGGCATTGGTTTCAGAGAGCCGCGAAAGGGACAAAAGCAGGGGTCCAGGTGGTGGCAGAGACAAAAGCAGGGAGAAGTCCAAAGGTCGGTACGAGGACTCAGAGTGTTACCACTGTGGCAAGAAGGGCCACATCAAGCGGAACTATTTTGCTTGGAAGAGAGAGAAGAAGGACGACAAGGGGAAGGAAGAAGAGAACACTACAGCGGCGGCCTCGATGCATGGAGACGATGTGATCGTCGTAGGTGATGAGGTCATTACAAACCTCGCCTGCAATGACAATTCTTGGCTAGTGGACTCAAGGGCTTCAACACATGTATCTCACAACAGGACACTATTTGCCACTTACACGATAGGCGACTGTGGAGTGTTAAAGATGGGCAATAGAGATGTGTCGAAGGCGGTTGTCATTGGAGATGTGCATTTGAGAACGAAGACGGGTGCGGTTCTTGTTCTCAAAGATGTTCGTCATGTTCCTGATATCCGTTTCAACCTGGTGTCGGTTGGAAGGTTGGATGACGAGGGATTCTTCAGTCTCTTCGGAAACAGTCAATGGAAGCTTTCCAGAGGTTCAATGGTGATTGCCAGAGGAAGCAAGAACTCCGGTCTCTACTATATGGAGGGGAACGCACAGGGGACACATGAGGTGAACACAGTCAGTGATGCGTCTACCGAGTTGTGGCATAGACGGCTCGGCCATATCAGCGAGAAGGGGATGAGCTACTTGGTGAACAGGAAGGTGATTCCAGGGCTCAAGTCTACAAAGTTGGAGAAGTGCACGCACTGCTTAGCTGGAAAGCAAAATAGGGTATCCTTTCAAAGTCACCCAAGTTCAAGGAAGCCGGCATTGCTCGAGTTGATTCACTCGGATGTCTGCGGTCCTATGAAGGTAAAAACTATTGGTGGTGCTTCTTAGTTTGTAACTTTTATTGATGACTGTTCCAGAAAGGTTTGGGTCTATGCCTTAAAGACCAAGGATCAGGTGCTGTCTACTTTCAAAGAGTTTTAGGCCACTGTTGAAAGAGAGACGGGCAAGAAGTTATTGTGTGTTCGGTCCGACAACGGCGGCGAATACATCGGTCCCTTTGATGCGTATTACAGAGAGCAAGGGATACCACACCAGAAGACTTCGCCCAAGACACCTCAGCTCAATGGTGTAGCGGAGCGCATGAACAGGACGCTGATGGAGAGGGTGCGATGTTTGCTGTCAGAAGCAAACTTGTCGGGCAATTATTGGGGTGAGGCTCTTCTCGCAGGTGCTTATGTTATTAATTTGTCTCCTAGTGCTCCTTTGCAGGGTGATGTGCCTGACAAAGTATGGTACGGCAAAGAGCCGTCATACAATCACCTGCTAGTGTTTGGCTATAAGGCCTTCGTGCATGTACCGAAGGATGAGAGGACCAAACTTGAGCCGAAGACGAGGCGATGCGTCTTTGTCGACTACGGTCGGGATGAGTTTGGCTATAGACTCTACGATCCGGTATGAAGAAAGCTCTACAGAAGCAGGGACGTGCTGTTCGTCGAGGATCAGACCATGACCAACACTCAGGATTCTGAGACGCCTTCTGAGGCTGAGGAATTGCCTGAGTTAGAGTCATTTCGCTTCAAGGAGTTTCCAGAGGACATCGCAGAGGATCCCATTATGGGGAAGCCAGTACATGGAGTTGCTCCCAACCTTGATCATCAGCCTGCTGATGGTGGTCAGGGTGTCCCTCAGGAGGATGAGCATGCCGGGGAGGCAGTTCCTGAAGGGAAGGAGGCTGTTGGTATACAGCCAGCACCAGTGGCTCCACTGAGAAGGAGCGACAGAGATCTTCGACCATCTCCGAGATACTCACCAGATGAGTATGTGCTATTGACTGACGGGGGAGAGCCCGAAAGTTTTGCAGAGACTACGGAAGACGAACACAGGCAGGAGTGGATGGAGGCTATGCAGGAGGAGATGAGTTCCTTACACGCCAATTCCACTTATGAGCAGGTGCGATTGTCAAAGGACAAGAAGGCTTTGAAGAATCGATGGATGTTTAGAGTGAAGCAGACGGGTGATGCTACTCGCCATCGATACAAAGCGAGGCTGGTAGTTAAAGGCTACGGTCAGCGAAAAGGTGTGGATTATGATGAGATCTTTTTGCCTGTCGTCAAGCATTCGTCTATTCGGGTGGTGCTAGCATTGGCAGCCAGTCTCGACTTGGAGGTCGAGCAGATGGACGTGAAGACGATATTCCTCCACGGTGATCTTGAGGAAGAGTTATACATGGAGAAGCCAGAGGGATTCTGTGAGAAGGGCAAGTCACATTTGGTCTGCCGGTTAAGGAAAAGCTTGTATGGTCTGAAGCAGGCTCCGAGGCAGTGGTACAGGAAGTTCGAGTCATTTATGGGGGGGCATGGTTATGCACGGACGACGTCGGATCACTGTGTATTTGTGAGGTATTTTGCCAATGATGATTTTATTATTTTATTGCTCTATGTAGATGATATGCTATTAGTGGGACGGAATGCCACTAGGATAGCGGAATTGAAGCGCCAACTAGGCGCGACCTTCTCTATGAAGGATTTGGGCGCAGTGAAGACTATACTTGGGATGGAGATCAGCCGAGAGAGAGAGTCCAAGTTGCTACGTTTGTCCCAAAAGAAGTACATTCACCGGGTACTTCAGTGTTTCGGTATGGACGGGTCGAAGAAAGTGAGTTGCCCCCTTGCGGCTCACTTTAAGTTCACTGAGGAGCAGTGTCCATCTACCGAGGACGAAAAGGAAGATATGGAGCGGGTTCCATATGCTTCAGCTGTAGGAAGCCTTATGTATGTTATGGCGTGTACGAGGCTAGACATCGCTCATACAGTTGGCACAGTTAGAAGATATCTTTCAAATCCTGGAAGGGTACATTAGAGTGCGGTCAAGTGGATTCTACGATATCTTCAGGACACTGCCGATTTGAGACTTTCTTTTGGTGGTGACGAGCCGAAGCTGGTTGGATATACCGACGCTAATATGGCTGGAGATGTAGACACGAGACGATCGACTTCGGGCTATGTGATGATGTTTGCCGGAGGAGCGGTATCGTGGCAGTCGCGGTTGCAGAAGTGTATTGCCTTGTCGACGACGAAGGCGAAATACATTGCGACGATGGAGGCTTGCGAGGAGCTGTTGTGGATGAAGAAGCTGTTGCAGGAAATGGGGTTGAAGCAAGAGCAGTATACTTTGCTTTGTGACAGTCAGAGTGCTATCCACCTTATGAAGAACCAGACATTTTATAGTCGGTCCAAGCACATCGAGACTCGGTATCATTGGATACGGGATATGGTTGAGAAGAAGGACACGACGCTTGAGAAGGTTCATACTGATGACGATGGAGCGGACATGCTCACGAAGGTTCTTCCGAGGGAGAAGTTTGAGTACTGTAGGCAGATCGTCGGGATGACGATCTCCTCCACATAGTTGTAAAGAGGGAGATTTGTTGGAGTAGTGGGTGGGGTTCCCAACCTATGTGGAGAAGACCCTGGAGTGCGACGAGCGCCGTTCGTATATCGAAGAAGCTCGAGGAGAAGGCGGAGATTGCTGCTGGAGCTGCTAGGAGCAAGGGGCCGAGTTCGGGCTGAACTCTGCCCCAGGCAGAGTTCTGGCCGAACTCTGCCTCCCCATTCCAGAATAGTGCTGGATGTTAGAACACAGAGTTCTGGCCGAACTCTGTGTGTCGGGACTGAGCGGATTTCTGGGGTGATTTTTCACCGTTGGATCATATCTGATGGTCCAAATTTTGCTGCGGATTAGGGGAGTTAATATTAGGTTATTCCTAACCCTAATCATTGTAGACAACACAAGAAAAGAGAGAGGAAGGAGGCAAGAGTGCCATTGCAACTTTGGGAGAGAAGACGGAGGATTGAAGGTCTTTTTCGGAGAAGAATCGGATTCGGGTAATCTCTACTCGTCGTTCTTGTTCTTCGTAGCATTGTAATCATTGTTCTTGCTTCCAAGTGTTGTGGGGATCCGATTTGGATCGGGAGAAGTTTGTAGAGGGTGTAATTCTTCTATTTCATTAGTGGAGGCTTCTCAGGGTTGGACTCCGATCGTCCCGTGATTTTTTTCGCAAGGATTTTCCACGTCAAAAATTCTCTGTGTCTGCGTGGTTTGTTTTGGTGTTTTGGTTCGTGCGTTGTTTGCTCGGTTCTCTCGCAGGTACTCTCTAGTTTGGAAAAATGTTTCCGCGTTTCTTTCCCAACATTTTTTTTTTCCAAACTCACAATAGGGTTGGAGATGCTCTAAAAACAAATTGGTTATCATGAAGTTTTTTTAGTTTGCAAATTACTATTTTACGCCCTTAACAGTAATGTTTTTCCCAATATTAAATTATAAATATGAATTCAGATTATTTATCACTTATAATATAGTCTTAGAAAAATCATTTCAAGTTAAATGTCTAATCATGAATTTTTCGACCATCAACATGAATATTGGAATAGCCATTTCAATAAATCACATTAAACATCCCAAAGTGTCAAAAAAAATTATGGATTACCTCCCACCTAAGTTATTTTTTCAAAAATCAGGAACTCATGAGTTCTTAGTATTAAAAACTCCGGTCACTAATTAATAGTCATTGGATTACATTCATCTTATTTCTTGATTTTTTTTCAATGATTTAAATAGAAAAAGTCAAGTTCCTATTTGAGTTCATGTGGTCAAACTTTTTTTTTTACTTGCCTTCTGTTTTGATATCAAACATTCAATTTGAATGTTTAGAATGTCTGGATTGCCCTAGGCTTGAATATTTTAGTTACAATTGTAATTAAAAATTAACATCGCATTCTCATTCTGACAAAAAATAGAAAAGTTTCTGTTGGTTTCAATAAAGATCTGTTTGGTTGCTTACAAGTGGTATAAATGTGAAAGTAAAAAAAAAAAAAATCCATAAATGTATTCGCATTGCGAGTACAAGCTTTTCGAGTTACAAAAAGATGTTTATTTTGGTCAATTTTTGTCCTTGAAGTGATCTTTTAATTAGTTTTTTTTTTGTTATAAAGGATAAGTGGATTTGGATGGGGTGACTTGGTAGTTTCTTTGTTTAGTTGAAAAGGAGAGTCAATGAGTGAGAGTTAAGTGGTGTGGTTAGCCTATTTGAAAAATGGTATGTTTGCCACCCAAATTTACAAATCCTAATAAATTAACACACAAAGCCACAAAACTAAACACAAGAATGGACATAAATTATTCTATCACTTCATTCTTATAAAATCAGGTTCAATTTTGTTATCCCTGTACATGAGATTCTTATATGTGACCATAAATTTATTACTGCGATAATTAAGGTGTTCTTTATATATCTCCATGAAGAAGCCTCTTGTAACAAAAACTCAAACTGAGAATGAATGTTAGAAAGAACATAATGAAGTCATGCTTTCCACATGTCTAACAAAAAATGATTGTATCGACTTGGTCTTATTTGGGATAAATACCTATAGTTTGGTTTGCATGAAAACTGTTCTTATTTTCAAACAAGTTTGATTGTTATGTTTCTCATCCATTACTTTACTAAGTAAAAAAAAAATGATATATTAGAAGTTTAGAGGTGGCATAATATGGAGTAACAAATGAAAAACTTGTTCTTGGAATTGTTTAAGAATACTAGAGTGTGCATGAATTTTTCTTTTTTTAATGATATATTTTTTTCCTATTATATCCTCCCTTCATGTTTGATAATAAAAAATTCCATATACAGGTTATAGAGGGTATTAGGGGAAAAGAAAAAATAAAATAGAAGTCGATGGTCTCAACTCTCTAATTAGCAAGACATGTGAGGGCTTAAACTCTAAACTGGTATAAAATTCATGGTCTAAACGCTAATTAGCTCTATAGTTAAATAGCAAATATTTCGTGACCATTTGCCTCACATGAGTATTTAATTCTTCATACTAGCAAATCAATCAAAAATCGAAGACATATCCACTCACTATGACACAACAGTTGAGTTTATTCAGGGGAAAAAAAAATAGAACGCTTATGGAATTTGTTTGGTTTGTTAAATCTATCCTTAACTAAAGTTAATATTAAGTTCTTGGATTTTTTTAATAGAGAAAGAAAAGGTTACGAAGAGCTGGATATTTTCATAAAAGAAATGTTATTTAGCTCTTTCTAACAAAAAAAAATTGACAATTTCTCATTAGGGGTTATTTTTAGATTGGTCAGGAAGGGAGATTAATTATTAAAAACTAAACAAATAAATTTGATAAGTTAATTTACACAAATCAACTTTTTAAAAATTGAGCGACTTAGTGACAGTATATACCATGTCAGTAACTAAACGAGAAGCGGGGTCATCTCGATAGAAATCGGGAAGCGGGGTCGTCTCGATGCTAGCCTGATAACTGTTGTTATAGGCAAACCCCCATTGGAGATGGCCTTATATACAATTTGTCTTTACCCTAGCAATATTAATAACTCTTGAATTAAGATTGATAATATATTAAACATAATACTCAGCTGGTCTTGTATTTTTATTAAGTTACTTGTTTTTCCCCCAAAAAAAAAATCTAAAATTATTAGTGACAAGTGTGAATTTGTAAGAAATTTACTTGTAAAAATTAGAGGCTTATGTTCTATTTTTAGCTATTCAATAGTAGTATTCTGGCAATAAGTTGGTCTGTCCAATTTCCCGTGCTATCATATTACAAACAATTTCTTAATTCGGTGTACATAAATATGTATATTTTCTTTGAAGAAGTTGAAAATTTGTGATCTCGTTACAGTTCTCCTAGGGATGATAATAGGCTAGGGCTGGCCAAGACTCTTAGGGTCTGCTTGGCAATTATGGGGGTAGCGGTTATGAGGTGTTTTTAGAGTACCGGTTATGAGCGGTTATGAGGGGTCCGGTTTGGGATGGTTTTTAAGTAGCGGCTTTTAAACCAGTCCAATCCATGCTTGGTAATTCACTAACGAGCGGTTCTGAAAGTTTTTTACACGAATAAATTAAATAGGGAAGGGTATCGGTAGTTATAATTATATCTATTTTTGTGAGGATATAAATGGAATAAAAAAAATAAAGCCGCTCAAAACCCGCCGATTTGGGGTGTTTACAAAGCCACCCAAAAATACATTACACCGGTTTTGGGGGGTTTTTGAGCCGACGAAAACCAGTGCCTCAAAAAAATTAACAAGCAAGGGTTTTCATAACCGGTCGGTTCAAAAACACCCCAAAATCGGTGAAAACACCATTACCAAGCAGACCCTTAGTTTGGCCCAAAAAAAGCCTTACCTAACCCAAATCATATTGTGAAATCGTTATGGTCGGTCTCAATTATTTTGAGTTGTTTATTTTTAGAGAAATAAATTATATTTTAAATATGTCAAATTTTATTTTGGAAGAGATTAATATCTAAAACTGAAATATTTATTAAGAAAATAAATAAAAAAATTGGGAGAGCCCATGGCCTACTTGTCTTCTTTAAGCTTTGCCGGTGGACATCACTCATCTCTTATGTTGTTTTTCTAAGTATTTTCCTTTCCCCTTTCCTTTTTAAAAGGTTGCACGTGTCTACACATATCGAGGGAGGGGACTGCGGTTTAAATCGCGGTGCCACGTGTCCCTCCCTCATTAGTCGGGATTATGAGCCCACGTTAGCAGTTGAGCTGGACTTGAGCGAATAGCGGGGCACGTGGCCGCGGTCCTTCCCTCCAGTCTAGGAAGAATTTCTGCAACTTTAAACTATTTGATTTTGACATCAACTTTATAAATTGCTCTTTTGAAACATATTTCGTCAATTTTAAACACATTGGAACTACTTCAAAAGAGTATATGGAAGCATAAGTATTTAATTGTGCGTTTTTCTACTACAAGATATAATTTTTAAATTGTCTTGATGTAGTTCGAAATTGGTAAAATGTGTTTCAAAAAATAATTTATAAAATTTGGGTGCCAAAAATTGAACAGTAAAAAAAAGAAGTCAAAAAACGTCCGATGTCATAGTTGGAACACCGTTAGGATAATTTATCCATATTCTTTAGTAATACCCTCCTTTAAAGCTTCTTCCTCCACCTAAACCACCATAATCCCTCCCCCCAAAAAGGGGCTTCCATCACCTTCCTTATTACCAGATCCAGAATAGTCATCTTCATCTTTCTTTTCTGTGCTCTAAAATAGTCATCCATATCCCTTTTAACTAGTGTAGTTGCAATAACATATTGTTCCCCTTCTAACACTGCAATGACGTAATTTGGATGAATAGTTGCACCATTCTTTCTATTACTACCACTACCACTGCTTCAAAATTTCCATTCCACCACCTCTTTTTCTTCTTCTTGATACATATATCATTCACTCTTTTGAGGAACCATATTGAAGAAGCAGTAACTTCTAGTTTTATACTTAGTTGGACAAATTTGACAACAATTTTTCACCTGCTGCCAAAACAAAACTGTTTCTGCTATAGACTTTTGAAAAGCAACATCAATACCAAACCAAGTCTCATTGTTGCTGCTTAAAAGTTTTTTTTAATCTTTATTTAGTCAATTAGGATATTTCTTTTCACCCGTCCATCTATCTATCGAGGCCTCTTAGACCACCGATTTAGTCCTCTTGGCACATGATATCCCTGACCACATGCTTAATTGTCCAGATAAAACCTCTACACAGAGCCGGCCCGGAGGTTTAGGTTGCCCTATCCTGGAGCTAATTTTGGTTGCCCTTTAACCCTTTGGTGGGGTTATGCTGAGCCTAAGGGGTTGCCCTAGCAGAGAGGGATTGTCCTAGCAGAGGGGGGTTGCCCAAGCCCCAAGGCTTGTCCGGCTTACCCCAGGGCCGGCCCTGCCTCTACATAGTTCCTCAGTTGGGACTGGTGAGACTTGAATCTAAGTACACTTTATGGAGAGAACATTTTGTAGTGGACATATGTACTGTGTTTCAATATATCCATTTTGCCTATGATAGTGTTAGAATAATTCTTTATTTTTTCTGAAAACAAAATAATAAAAAGATTAGGGTTATCGGTCGACGGGATAATTAGTCACTACAAGAAAAAAACTCCTTTTATAAATCGCTATTATAACGCTTTATAAAAGCGAAAGATGCTCTGATATGATGGATTGAAGGGATTTTTGGTTTATTATAATGCTTTTATGTGAAAGTAAAAAAGATAAAGTCTAAACGTTTATAACACTTATTTGCATAAGCGTTATAAAAAGGCTCCAAATTTTATTTCACCCGCTCTCTCTCTTTTCACAAAGAAAAATCACTCCCATAAAACCCGATGCCGTCTCGTTTCTACTTCTCCTCATCTTCTTCTTCCCCTCCTCCACCTCTTCACTTTATAGCCATCTACAAAGGGAGATGGCTTGAGCGTCTTTCTATTCGTCTCCTACCATCTCCGTTCGTCTACGACCATCTCCATTCATCTCGTCCATTCATCTCCAAGACGCTCAAGCCAAAGGAAGATGGCGGAGCGGCTGATGAGGGCCGTCTCATGTGTTCTATGTTTTGCACGCTTGTCCCGTCGTCGTTGTCGGTGGAGATAGCAGAGCGGATTTGAGGGCCGACATGAAAGTGGTGATGTTCAACTTCTCCCATGCCTCCCACGAGTACCACTAGGAGATGCTCCACATCCTTTGCCAGGCCATGGAGAACACAGGCTTATTTTATGTCAGTGTTGATGTTTTTAATACTATTAGATCTATCTCTATTTGGTTACTTGCAATTTTGTTGTAGATATATATTTGTTCTTGTTGTTGCTTTCTATCTGTTTGATAAAATGCCAGTGAGATTAACCATGTGTTGTTTGTACTAAAACCAGCGCCATCCAGAGATTGAATTGCATCCACAAGAATGGAGATGACAACCTCAGCTCCTGCCTCATGTCTAGCAACCCTTAAATGATCTTATTCCTGACTTCGATCAAATATGGTGGCTCTCCATCGTTGCTGCTGTCATGTATTTTACCTACTCCTCCATTGGTCTTGCTGTTGGTATCGTGCAAGTTATTAGTAAGTCAGTGCATCACCTTTGTTCAGAGTTATTATCTCAATATATGTAACTTTAGTACTTATTTTTAATTTGTGCAGCCAATAGAGGTGTCAAGGGAAGCCTCCCGAGGAAAAAAACATTTGTTGTTGGATAGGGGTATCTAGGGGTGAGCATCGGTTCGGTTCAAACCGAACCGAATATGTGAAAACCGAAATAACCGTAAACCGTATTTCTCAAAACCGAAAACCGAACCGTTTTTATAAAAACCGAACAAAACCGAACCGAATTAATTCGGTTCGGTTTTCGGTCGATTCGGTTTCATGGGCCAATGTGCATGGCCTTCAAGTTTTTAGCAAAATGAGCCTATTTAAATAACAAATTTTTAAAAAATATATGACATTATCGTATTTATGAATTGTTATATTACATAGAGTGAAAGATATTAGTATATATAGATTGATGGTAGATAGAGAGAGTGCTCAAAGAAGCACCGACATAGAATAGGAGAAGAGAGTGCGCTCAGTTAGGGGTTAATAAACATTAGTATATGTATATTGTGGATAGTTTGATAAATTACTAAATCTAAATTGGTTTTCGGTTCGGTTCGGTTTTTCGGATGAAGAACCGAAAACCGAAAACCGAACCGTTATTTCAAATTTTCAATTTTTTAAACCGTAAACAGAACCGATAACCGAAAAACCGAACCGTTTGTCATATTTCGGTTCGGTTCGGTTTTCGGTTTTCAACTGTTATATGCTCACCCCTAGGGGTATCCATCTTATACCATTTTATCATGCAGCTACTTCATTTTTTTGTAGAGGCCTGAGCAACTTTTTAAAAGAACTCAGCTAATGGAGCGATGGGCTCGGTGGGAGGTATACTATACTGCACTTTGAATCATCCCTTTGTATGTGCGTGTCGTGTGTACACGGGTGTTATGGATGTTCTTGTCAGCGATCCCCTACCCATTATTATTTTGACATTGGCAGCTACCAATTTGTGTAGGGATGCAAACATAGACAAAGACAGTTCAGACATATACAATAGGACACATATGACTGATTCCTCATTTGTATTTTAAATTAAGAGCTGAGTAGTCTGCACATACAGACACATACATACTGATTCCAGCTCATTGTTATTGAAGTCAAGAGCGAATTAATACTGGTATTTCTGCAGATAAGAAAATTTGAATATCTTATGGAGCTAAATACTATGGCTGGGCGTACTTTTCAGGCTATCACCCAGTACTTTTCAGGCTATCACTAAACACATTACATAGGTTTACTTAAGTATTTTTCAGGCTGTCACCCAGTACATTGCTTACTACCATTTCTGATAATCCATTTGCTTCTTCATACATAGAGCTTTCTAAGGTGGATGTAATTATTAGTTTACATTTTCCTCTGCGAGCGTTTGATTTTCTTCTCTTTTCCTTTTTCTCATTAGGATTCCTCGTAATTTTGTATCTTGCAGCCAGTTGTTGCATTAAATCACTACTAAATGTATTCTACAGGCCTTACTTATTTTATTTTTTTTCCTTTTTCAAAGCATCCTATAAAATACATCTGGATGTTGGATTACAACTTGCTCATATACTAAAACTTTTGGGAGTTCGAGAATTTATAATATTGATCCTAGAAATTTACCATGGGGAAAGTGCCTTTGTATGTCTGATGACGGATACATCTTTAAGATATTTTTCATTTGGTAGAATCTTCCTTTAAAGATGGTCCACTTTGGATATATGACCATAGGGTCCATTTTTGTCTTATGACTGAAGCAGAACAAACTTCAAGTTACATTCTACTTTTTCAAACATGAGATCGCAAGTTCTATATAATATTAATTCGTTTATAAAATATTGGAGAAAGGGTGACCAGGATGTATCTAGTCACTTGTAAATTTGGCCGAGTGGTCATGGATAACAACTTCTTATTATTGTGTCCATCTAGTTTGCCAACCCCATTATGATGTAAAAGGGTTGAATGATGGATAACTTTCTTGTTTCACAATGATTGTATATTTCAAATAATTTTTTATACTATAAGTACTGTATTTCAAGTGACTTTTGTAAGAATTATTTTTCTTGTTTATGTTGCATTGACAATGTAGACCAATAGATACTACCGTAAGGAGGGTGACACTATAGTAGTTAATGGAATTACTAGGACTATAGGTAAGCCTAGATGGACATGGTTTGAAGTTTTAAGTAACGATACTATTTTGGTTAGCATTACAAAGGACAGGACTCTTAAAAAGGTTGAATGGAAGAAGAGGATTCAACCAGGAAGCTAAGACACTCCAAAAATCTGGCCCTGTTGTGTCGAGCTCATATCAGATAGATATCGGAGACACGTGTAGTCACTCCAAGAAATACTAGTGCACTCCTATATCGTGTCATGTGTTATATGTCTCCGTCCAACGTAGGGTTTCAAACAGCCTGACTCCAAAATTTTGGGTTCAATGCTTTGTTGTTGTTATTGTTCTGTTGAATTAGGCTTTGAAAGGTATCTGTTGTTCAAACCCTAGGGAGAATTCTAGGTTTTGTGTGAGAATTTCATGAAATTTATTCCTAGGCAGTGTTTAGTTTACTGCTTTTTTCCCCTTGTTCTAATTCTATGTTCATAATATGATTTATTCTGTAACCAATATCTTCAGTCTATTCAACTGCTAACCTTTTCATACTCAAGGCTTGAATCTACTTTATTGTTGCACCAATATTCTTCTTTCATTTCCTAGTCTTATATAATTTACCTCTAAAATTAACAAACTTCAAACAGATTAAATACTCCAACCTTTACTATGCCTTCAGCTTGGCTAGAGAATCTGGTTGTATTTTTTTTATTCACTGATGGCTAGTAAATTGATGTACATTTGTAAGATGAATCATAATTACCTTTGGATGATGAAGATTGTTTATATTTTGTGATATGATAATGAAATATTACGATAAAGTAGTTCGTTTAGGTGACCTACCAGTTCCAGGATTTTATGAGCCAGACTTATTTCCTTATATCAGGTGGGATACTTGGGATCTCTTCTCATGTTTTAGTAAATTATAGAAAGCATGGAACTCAAGTTAGTGTAACTAGATAACTGATCATGTTCTGCCTAATGGCCATGTGAATTCCTCCACAGCTCCGGGCAACTAGATGAGATATTCCGACTCCTAAGATGGTTGCCCCTCCTAGTCAACCACCTGGACCATTTTAGGATGATGCAAGTATGTGGCAGTTACGTCAAACTCATAATTTTGACGAGTAGAACTCTTTATCCAACAATCCTTGTGAAACTTATAATCCTCTATGTTCTAAAAATATTGGTTTCTTAAAATCTTAATATACATTCCTTTTTTTATTTGATCTCATATAGTTGCTTTTTACATATTCATCCTTATCAAATTTAAATCCTTAGTCGAACTCACTACATTGAATTGAGAGGTCCTATCTTAATTTCATGATATTTGAAAATAAAGATCTTTTGATTGTTCCTTGTAGGTATTATATTATCTTGCTAGAGTGAAACCTTTTACAACACTTCCGATAAATCTACAAGGTGGTAAATTTTACCTGCGGACCGCATGCTTTCTGATATTCCTAGTACATGGAATGGTGTCCTTGAAGATATGAGTGATGTGAAGGAGCTGGTAAGTATTTTCTTAAGCATGGTATGCATAGATACACATGTGACAGTTGATATAATTCTTGGGGCCTATTTTCTGCCTCATTTTCCTTCTTATATAGCTTTTTTTGTCTCGTTTTTCTACCTATATAGCTTTTTCTACATGAATGATATTGAACCATTCATACATATAAACAATATTATGTTCGAGATTAGGAAGCATATATACTAAAAAAACTGATGCAGTTTCTGTGTTGGGCAAATATGGGACACAACACAAACACTCCAAAAGATATTAGGGCATGTCAAATTAGATAACTTGTAAAACATTTTTCATAGTCTTGATGTGCCAACGGGGTAGTCACAAACAAACAAACACACACACACACACACACACAAACAGGGGTGGTCACAAACAAATTATATTTATGTTTGAGTTTTCTTCTATTCGATAATGTCATTGGATAAATTCTGTTTTTGTCAGTTTATTAAAAATCCATCTCAGGCAAGCTTTGGGGAAACTCTCCTATATTAAGAGCTAAGGCCTTACGTGCGGTGAGCATACTTCTGTTCTTTCTAGATTGTATTGCCATGCACATGAAGTCCTAGTAATACATTTAATGCTGGTATATTCTTCTTCTCCTTTTGATCTATTCCTAGGTCAATTCAATTTTTGAAGCTGATCCAGAGGTTCTTTGTGATCGTTGTGGCCAATATGATATCGAGGGAAGGTTCTATGACTGCAATATTTGTCCGTGAATCTGCTCTTGAACTTGTTGGCATGCATATTGCCTCTCATCCTGATGTTGGACTGAAGGTGATAAAATATATTTTGTTGCAACCATCCTCAACTACTGCATATTATTATTTAAAACACCATTTGTTATATTTTGTTTAGCAGTACTTTCTAAAGGTCACCGAGCGAATAAAGAACACAAAAGTAAGTGTTCATTTTTTTGTTATACTTTTTATTGTTCTGATGACATCATTTGGTTGTTCATCTTGAAGTTTATGGTGCTATGGTCTTTCAGTATGTCTTCGACTAGCTGTTTTTACATCATGAACCTAATGATGCCATGGAACATTGGCTTTGTTCTAAGCAGGGCCGGTCCTGAGCTCATGTTGGCCCAAGACGAACTTTCAAAATAAGGTTCCCATACATAATGTAAAAAAAATTAAAGCCAAGGATTGAACTTAGGACCTTTAGTATACAAGTCTAAAGTACAAACAACTACACCACAATAACTTTATGTCAAAAAGGTCCATGGTACTTCCTAATTCTATTTGTGATACAAAATTATTAACATATTTATTATAAAATAAAATTTCTTTTGGGCCCCTCATGATCCATAGGCCCTGCGGTCGCCCTGGCCACCCTGGGCCAGGGCCGGTCCTTCTAAGGAATTCACTGTTCTGTATATGAAATCAGAGAATACTAGTTTGTGCAGGTGTTGTTGCTAATGGTGTCTGCATTGAATGCGTCTGATCTCAAATCAGTTGTCGCTGCTGAGTTTCATACCTTACAAGAGGAATTGCGTTCAAGGCAGCAGTCAATTGCGAAAATAACGAAAATGATCCATATGAGTCTCTTACTGTCACACTTTTTTTTTCTCTTTCTGACTGATATTATATGTTCTACATCTTTATTGCTGATATCCTGATTTGTGAAATATATGCTTTCTGTCAAATGTTTACTTCCATTTAGTATGTAAGATTATCTCAATTTGCCATTACTAGGTGGCAAGCCTACTTTATGATGTTGTTCTTGATGATGCAGACACAAGGCATGGCATTGGTTTACTGAATTTTGTGATAGGAAACAAGGTATTCCCTTTTTATGTAACTTAAGTATGCTTTTTAATTTATTACAATGCATTAATGTTGACAAAACTGAAGCCAAGTTGGGGGTTTGTACCTCTGATGGATGGAACTAAGTCACTATAAAATTATGAGGCAATATAAAGCTTATGATTTTTTATTTTACTTTTTGGAGTCTAGGAGTAGGTTTTATCATTGTAAAGTTAATTCGGGGAAAATAAGATATCATATGTGTGCATGAAGGGGCATATAGGGATGGTTGGGAACCTCTATAGGGAAGGAGGAACTCATAAATACTAAACTTTGCAGTGCCCAATGTGGTATGGTCCTTGTTTCTCAAAGATATCTCGTTGATGAATGTAAAAGAAATTTTCATATATAATGTTGGTTCAAGGCATTCAAATTGATAATGTAGAGAGATCGAACTGTATGATACTCATATGGTCATTTTGAAATATTAGCTGGGCTATTACCATGATACAAATTTTCCCGTGTTTGAAATAATCCTGTCAACTGTTACAAAGGGGTGAACTGGTTCAAGCTTCTTTCACATTGTTAATATTCTATGATTTTTATAACAAATATAATCCTTGCCAAGATATCGTCTCTGATTTATTAATCTAAATTTGAAAGGAGATGAAAATATCTTACATAATAATGCTGTCAATGTATTTTCATTTTGGAAACAAGGACTGCTCAAGTTTTAAGTGTGGTTGTGAACCACTATTGTCTCTTTCTACATTGTCTTCCTATCATATTTTCTTTATTTTGGTTACAGTAGCTTAGCTACGACTCAAAGGAATATACTATCAAATTGCATTTTCTAATAATGTTCTGCTGGGGGCTTAACCACAACTTTTACTAGTTCAGAAGTTCTTTTTGTGCACTAGACTAACATCTTCTCCAACTGTTCTAAATTCCATTCCTCTTTTTTTATAATTTCAGGGTAATTTGGAAAGGTTTAAATATCAACTTTATGAGAGGTGTCCAGATGAGATGCTTAATCAGGATTCTACTTGACAATTTTTGAAGGTGGTGTTGATAGTTTTGAGAGTGTCGTTGAAAGTTGAAGCCTCACAAGCACTTAGTATGGTTTATTTTTTGAGTAATCAAGAAAATTGTGGATGGAATTTAGTTTAATATTCCAACTCTAGTATCTATTTAGATCTATTTTGAAAAAAAAAAAAGTAAGATGGCCGTATGTATTTTTGGTACGAAATTGGATGATATTTTTAAGGGATAATTTAGCAAATACCCCCATTCCAAATGTTAAAACTAGCATATACCCCCACTATTTATTTTATTTAGCAAATACCCCCACTCCTATGTAAAAGAGTGGGGGTATATCTTAAATTTTTATTATTTTATATCAAAAAAATGGGGGTATTTGTTAGATAAATAAAATAGTGGGGGTATATGCTAATTTCAACATTTAGAATGGGGGCATTTGCTAAATTATCCCTATTTTTAATTCGAAAAGAATGTTTTAAGTGTTCGTTAAATTTATATTGAAATAATTTATGTTGTATCTGGTTTGAATAAATGTTTGAATTTGAGCAGTTTTGAGTATTGATTATTATAACACTTTGGAAAATTATATGTGCATTACACTTATAACAGTTTGAAAAATAGTCTATGGGTTGTGGCCTAGTGGTATCAACGGGGGCCAAGGCGCAGGTTCGAATCCTGTCTTGGCATTTGTCAAGCCGGAGAAAATGACACCTAGAAAAAACCGTTTGAAAAATAAATGTTATATACAAATTTTCTATTTATAACGCTTTGAAAATAAGTGGTATACATATTAAACTTATTTATAACGCTTTAAAAAATACGTGATATAAATGGTCGTCTTATTTATGATGTTTCCAGGAAAAAGTGTTATATATGTAGAAATCATTTGTAACGCTTTTAGAAATATTTATAACATTGATTTTTATAACGTACGTTATTTTTTTGTAGTGGAAGTCGTGTACGAAGTAATGTCCTAAGAGATTATTTACAGACATATTCTTAAATCTTTCTAAAGGAAAAACTCACTTGCTACCAGCTTCTCGTTACTCCATACAGCTCCAGGAGAAATGATTCAAACTTAGCTTTGACCATATAGATAATTAACATCAAAGAAATAAAGAAATCTTAAAGAATGGAGATACGAGAGTTGTCTACCGAGAGACAGGTGATTTATGTGCTGTCGGCACAGGAATATCTGGTTGTGGGGAGTGTTTTGGCTTTGGTTGATGATGATAGGGATGGAGATGATTTGGTGCCAGAAGTAGTATAGAAGATGATGGTATAGTTGTCGTTGTCGTCTATCACTCTCCAGGGATGAATATGGCCTATTTATATAACCAAGACCTATCCAAATTTAGGATCAATAGGTGATTAAATGTGATTAAGAACTGATTTATTTAGAGCCATAAATAACTTTTTAGTTGGAAAATGGTCAAATAAATGTCCAACGTTCATAATTATTAACATAGAAACTGTCAAAATATAAAAGCAATGAAGAGCAAATTTCTCCCTTCCAAAGAGGACTAATACCTGACAGCCAAAAAAAAGGACTGAAAAACAAACCGTTGTGCTACGTGTCAGGACGTGATTGGATGGAAAGAAATAAAAAAAAACACTTTTCATCTGCTAACGTAATAAAAAAAATCAGCTAATAGAAAATCGGCACGTGGCATCGGTTCACGAGTCGGTTTTCCGGCACGGGATAGAAGCACTGTAAAAAAAAAAAATACAACAACAAGATAGATGGATGTGTCAGTAGGACTGGTTGGTCTGAGAACAAGATAGCCCAAAGATAAAATTCATTCCTAGAGGTTGAATTAAAATCGGTTCGTACCTCCTGATTTCATCCTCTCTTCACAAATTTAAGATCATTATAAACTCTATTTAAATCTTGAGAACTATATTATAAGATATTAGGAAGCTATTTAAATCTTACATAGAAATTCAGATATTAGAAAACTATTTATGTCTAAGAAATAAACTATGAGAAATTATAAAAGCTATTTAAATATTACTGAAGATATTTCTTTAAGCTAGCTTTGCTCAATTAATCATGATTAGAGCTACTCCAAAAAAAATTATGATTAGAGAAATCTGCTTCTGATACACAACATCCAGTTGGTTTAAATGTATCGAATACACTCACAAAATTGAAGCTTATGAAGACAATTTCAAAGGGCAAAATAAGCTTATACATAAAACTTCTTTGAATTAGTTTCTTTTTTGGTGATCAGTCTTTAGTTCAACTTCGACTTTATACGTAGGCTAAGCTGTTTCTGCTTGTGATATAGGGAATTGATATATACTCATAAGCAAGGTTACCTACGACTGTTTAGGACGTATATCAGCAAATATTACCGGAAGTGAGCTCAAATCCGATAAAAGCCTAATTGAAGAATGAGGAAATAAGACAATATTTAACTTTTTTTTTCTCCAAAAGCAGTGAAGAGGAGAGGAATGAGGAGAAATTTTATATCATTAGATGGAGAGTGGGTCGACGGAGATGACGATGGCGATGTTGAAGGAGAAGGGTTTGGGGTTGGTCATGGCGGAGAAGAGGGAGGCGGCGAAGGAAGGGTCGGCGTCGGCGGCGCGGTGGAGAAGACTGCTTGCGACGAAGGGGTTGCGGAAGAGGCCGATGACGGCGTGGACGAGGATGGAGCGGAGGCGGCGGACGGAGGAACGGTGCAAGAGGAGCTGGAGGCAGGGGTGCCGTTGGAACAACCGGTTGCTCCGCACCCAACATGGGACCTCCTCCTCTCTTATAGAGAGAGGGATAATTTAGTCTTTTCATCATCGTTGAACCAAAGCACATGGGTCGGACCAAAAATCCAATGTGCTTTATATTATAGATTACAAACAATTCTTAATTCGATGTACATAAATATATATTTTTTTTCTTTGAAGAAGTTTAAAATTTTGTGATCTCATTCCAGTTCTCCAGGGATGATAATTGGCAAGGGCTAGCCATGACTCTTAGCTGGGCCCAAAAAAAGCCTTACCTAACCCAAACCATATTGTGAAAATCGATATGGTCGGTCTCAATTTTTTTGAGTTATTTATTTTTAGAAATATAAATTATATTTTTGGTTATGTCAAATTTTATTTTAAAAGAGATTAATATCTAAAACTAAAATATTTATTAAGAAAATAAATAAAAAAAAATTGGGAGAGACCATGGCCTACTTGTCTTCTTTAAGCTCTGTCTCTGGACATTAGTCAATCTCTTATGCTGATTTTCTAGGTATTTCCCTTCCCCCTTTGTAAAAAGGCTGCATGAGTCTACACAGACCAAGGGAGGGGACTGCAGTGTAAACCGTGGTACCACGTGTCCCTTCCTCATTGGTCGGAATTAGGGGCCCACATTAGCAGAGGGCTTGGCTTCAGCCAATAGGGGGGGACACGTGGTCGCAGTCTAAACCGCGGTCCTTCCCTCCGGTCTGGAAAGAGTTTCTATAACTTTAAGCTATTTGATTTTGACACATCAACTTTATAAATTATTTTTTTAAGCATATTTAGTCAATTTAAACACATCTGAACAATTCAAAAGAGTATATTGCACTATAAGTATTTAATTGTATTTTTGTACTACAAGATATACTTTTAAAATAGTTTCGATGTGGTTCAAAATTGATAAAATGTGCTTCAAAAAGTAATTTATAAAATTTGGGTGCAAAATTGTAATATGCCAAAAGCGTCCGAGGTCATAGCTAGGAAAATTTGCCCATATTCTTTAGTAAAACTCTCCTCTAAAGCTTCATCCTCCACCTAAACTACCATCATCCCTCCCCCCAACTCCTAAAGGTGCTTCCATCACCTTCCTTATTAGCAAATCCAGAATAGTCATCTTCATCTTCCTTTTTTCTGTGCTCCAGAATAGTCATCCATATCCCTTTTAGCTATTGTAGTTACAATAATATACTGTTGCCCTTCTAACAATGCAATGACGTATTCTAGATGAAGAATCGCACCATTTCTTTCTATTATTACTGCCACTGCTTCAAAATTTCCATTCTGTTGTAGTTACAATAACATACTGTTGACCTTCAAAATTTCCATTCCTCAACCTTTTCTTTTCTTCTTGATACATATATCATTCACTCTTTCGAGGAAACCATATTTGAGAAGCAATAACTTCTTATTTTATGCTTCTTTGAAATTTGGGACAACTGTGACAACAAACCTCCTCCCTGCTGCCAAGATCAGTTTAAAACATCTGAACTCAAGTACTAAGCTAATGTCATCCACAAACAAGAATAATGAAACACAGAAAGAAAGAAAAAAAAATGAGTCTACTAGTGTGCGGAAAGTAAATAAGTCTATAAATGTAACATAATCCAACTCTGAAAGTGTCTCGCAGGGACAAATCCGCTAGTACAAGTACTGAATAAAAATGAAATGCAACAAGATAAATAGACCCGATAAGCAACTAACTAGATATGGATATCGGAATCTAAGAGGGCTCTATCACACTGATCAAGCTGGATGAATCTCGTCCTCAAAAGCTCGTCCAGCACTTGAATAAAACATCCCGGGCCCGTACACCCTTGGGGACTCCTCAACCCTTGGGGACTCCTCACCTGTGCCTGAAAAAAAGAGTAACGAACAACGCTCCTAAGGTGGCAAAATACCACGTACACATTATATATATATATATATATATATATATATATATATATATAACAATAATAATGAAATAAAATACATAATGGCAAGGTACACTTGCCCGAATCCGGAAGCCGAGGATGAGAATCTGGTACAACGTCTGAGTCCAAGGAGTTCAAAGAACCTAGAGGATAATTTAGAACCAATTAATTATTTATTCAAGCTAATAATAAGATAGTTCAAACAGATTTCATTATTAGGACTCTAGGAACCGGCCTCCTACTCAACCTACCCCTGTATAACTGATCCTCAAAAAATCTCATATTTTTATATATGTATATATATAAACCTGTGTCTGTGCTTAGGCCATTCTCCTTTTATTCCCAACCATGCACACAAATATTTAAAAGAAATTCCTGCTAGACACAACCACACATCCCCAACACCCAACTCACATACTAAAACATCATCTCCCCATTACAGCACTTAATAACAGGTAGGAAAATTTTATTGGTCATGCTTGACCCATATTCCATTAACACACGTCTTCCACTCCTTCCACACGTCCCTCAGCATGCATATATTGCATCACTGTTTTCTTTTCCATTTATACATACATGATTTCCCACTGTTCCTTTGCTCTCCCTATTGCTTCATTATACTCCCATAAACAGACAAACTTCCTTTCCCATAACATTCTCACTAAAGCCAATACCTATGACTATAGAAGCTTTTACTAAATATTTGAAAGTATGCAAAACAGTGGGCATTGGGTCATGAAGAGCATGCCATGAGAAGAAACCGAGAGAAGGATGAGATGTATGCCAGAAGAGGGGTCTGTAGGGTACCAAGGAAACGAGAAGGAAAATCTTCATCGGCCTCGCCGGAGCTCTGCGCGCGGCAAGTCGGTGAGGATGCTCGACGCGTCGGAAAGTGCAGCGAACTCGACTGTGTTGCCGTGCCGATGAGACATCTTGTGGTCGTCAGCTAGAGGAAGGAGGATGCTTCGATTGCACCTCCTCTCGGTCGCGACCAAGGGATGCAACCCAGGCTGTGGGGCCGTGCAGCGCAGCTACCAACGTCGGACTTTGATGCAGACGGGCGGAAAATGAACACGCTGGAGGTTTAAACTAAGGCTGGTGGCTAGGATTGCTAAGAAAGGATGAGAGAATGACTAGAGTCTCACTGTTTCCCCAATGGAACAGTGGAGGGAAGCTTCCTATTTAAATAAGGAAAGATAAAGGTGCAAGGACTTGCGTTTAGGGTTTTGCAAGTCTGGGTTGGACTGGGTTTGCTTCACAGTTTGAAAACGAGTTTAGGCTTAGATATTGTAAGGGGAAAATAACTGAGGGTGAGTTGATGAGAAATAACCATTGGATTGGAAAGAAAAATAAAGAAAAAGGATAAGGGCTTGGCCTACTATCTATATGGTTCTGAATAAGATGGAAAAATCATCATGCCTAATAGTATTAATAATAATACTTGACAAGACAATGTATATCAGGAAATTTTTACTTGAAGTAACAAATTTTAATAGCTTGATAAAATAATATATATAAAAAAACAAATGGACATAAAATTCAAATAAAATTAGGGAGGGATCTTACAGTCGGAGGCAGATTCATCAACTTGTTCAGGAATGTCTTCAGGTTCTTTTGATTCAAGAACACATTGTCTGTGCCCGTAGCTGTGACATGTACAAATGCGTTTATGGATGTGTCCGCAACTGTGACATGTACACATGCCTCTTGATTCGAGAACATGTGTCGATCCGCAATTGTGTCCTGCTTGCTCTTCGTAGTCGGCCCATAGATGTAAATGAAGCCCTCCAATGATAAGCATCATACCTAAGAAGCTGCATTCATATTAACACTTGTTAGTTGATAAGAGAAATAATAGACAATATAATCTAGAAAAAACAAACTATTTACAACAACTTTCAACATTCATAAAATGGAATTAAACATAAAAGAATTTTAGTTAAAAATTTGGAATAATAAAATCAATTTAGATATTCGAATTAAAATATAGAAATTTCAACTTTTAGCTAGGTTTATCACAACATGAAAAATACAAACCTTCTCAATGAGGTATGTTCGCCCATCACACATTCAAGAACACTAGTGACAAACACCGAGAAAGATGTGAACATAGATGGATATAGATATCCACGTTTCGGAATCACCCAAGAGATAATGAAATATGTTGCTGCAGTATTTAAGACCCCCTGTACATAAATAGCAAAGTTAGAGTGATTAGTACTTAAATTAGAGTAATTTTTTTATACATGTTCATTGATCTTGCACCTTTTGAGAGAAAGAAGGTTATCTTTCACCCATCTAGTTAAAGAGTAACATTAAAACAATAATATCTACTAAACAAAATACAAAAAAAATTCTTTCTTATCCACCAGGGTTGACACACTAGCTGTCTACTGATTTTTACAATGAAACACAAACTATATTGAATATAATTGAAGCTTAAACTTAAATGACTAAAGCAGATGGCAGAATATACTTCAACTATATTATTTTGAAGAAGATTACAACTTAAATAGGGAAAATAAAATTGAAGCTGCAAGCAAGCACAAAACCACTTCTGCAGATTTTGTGAGATAGTCTGGTTAACCCACTTCTATAGGTACAACTAGTATCTTAACTATAGGTTGTAAGACCCCCCAATTTTTTTTAGTTGAATTACTCTGTTTATAATAGTTACCCTGTAAGTTCAGTTCTTAAATATGTTGCAGCGGTATAATAGAACTACTATTAATTTTTTACCAAGCCCAAGTCTTCCCCCTAATTAAGTCACTTATTCACTCACTCAGCTCACCCCTCCCCCCACCATGCCCACACCTATGCTCACTTCCTTTTCCCTCTACACACTCCTCCTACCCCGCACCCCCCCTCACTTTTAGCTCATTCCTCACAAACCCCCGCACCACTCTCCAGCTCATTTGCTACACTCCTCCCTACACACAAAACACTACTCTTTAGCCCATTCTTTAAGCCACACTTTCCAGAACTTGTACTCAATCTCCATACACCCCATTCCTCTCCATCTACAAACACACTACTCCCCGTCACTCACCATACTTCACCCACTACTCTAGTACAGGGCCAGCCCAAAGGTAAGCTTGACAAGCCTTCGGGTTTGGGCAACCCCTCTCGGCTTAGAGCAACCTCCAGGTCCAGCGTGACCCGCAAGAGGTCGGGCTAGTAGGCGACGGGGTCAGGAAGGTAACATTAACAATATTGCTATGATTGTGCAGGTTAAGTCGTCTGGCAGGAACACTAACCGGTGGGTGGACATTGGAGCCTCATCTCACGTATGTTCCATGAAAGAGTTGTTCACCAAGTATGAACCATCTTGTGAGAATGCTACCATAGTGAAGAAGACGCAAACTGAAGTTCAGGAAGTCGGAACAGTGGTGCTGAAGCTGACTGGGTAATTCGCTTAAACTAAAAAATGTAAAGCACGTTCATGCTGCCCCAAAAAACTTGATTTTCGAAAGCTTGTTATGCAATGTTGGTTTGAGGATGGACATCAATGTAGGCCAAATGGAGATGTCCTATAAGTGAGCTTATTTTAGGAAAACATTTCTAGAGCGAAGAAATGTTTAAACTTCAGCTAGTAGATCAAGATGATTGTATCTATGAAGTTTCTGTTTCCGATTATCCTTTTGAGTTGTGGCACCGTAGACTAAGACATGTTCTGTAAACACACTGATTTGTAGATATTAATGAAATCAAGCTAATCGTGTATGTTGTATGCTAATCCTAGATTTAATCCCTAGAATAACCCTAGGAGACCCTAAGCCTAACAAAACCCTAGCTAGCATGAACGTATTTAAATGAGCTCACTCACACAAATCCACTTTAGCAATTAACCAAACTTCCCTACACAAATGCAACCCATATATTAGCAAGCTCTCCTAACTACATTCACCTACACCAACCAACTTGTGAGCTAGCAGCTCATTTTCTTCTACCACATACATTTACCCAATTAAATAAACTAGGGCTCTATGTCCTCCTCCTTAGCCTCATTCCCGTTAGGAAATACAAAAAATTACCTACAAGGTACCAAAGTCTCAAAAAATTAGCCAAGTTTCTCAAAATTACATATACAAATACATATCACCATATCCTATGGCGATACGCCATTTCGTAATTTGCACATAACTCGCCATAGGTTATGGCGATATTTGTGTTTACATCAAACTCACCATAGGCTATGGCGAGTTACGTGCAGCTTCAAGTTTTTGCTTCAAATGTTGGTCATATTTCATTCTACAAACACAGCTTTGTTCTATAATTTAAAATAACTAAACCAGCATCATTAGTGGAATACTCCAAAAATATACCCAACCATGCAGCGATATACATGAGATGTATTTCCATATACATGCGGCTTTCCTATTATTGGACAATTTTTCTTGGCATCATAAAAAAACTGAATTTGAGGTGGTCCTTTATTTTTCATCTTTCTGACCATAGTTGATATTGAATCAATATCCAACAAAGACCTTCATATTCTAGATATTTTTGATTTTTCAAAAAACAAAATAACACATAACTTGCCAAAGCTTATGGCGAGTTTGATGCAATTTCATCATAGCCTATGACGAGTTTGATGCAAATTTGATGCAAATACAAATATAGTCATAGGCTATGGCGATATGTAGGGTTGAGCAATTAACGGTTTAAATCGTAAACCGAATCGATCCGAACAGTAAGTCGGTTCGGTTTTATTTTAAACGGTTCGAAATTCGGTTCACAAATATGAAATTTACGGTCTCGAGTCGGGTTACAATTTTTTGTTTCGGTCACCGGCCCGAACCGAAAACCAAAAACAGAATATTTAATAATTTAGCCTTTCCCCATATATATTCACAAATTCTAATTTCTCTCTCCTAAAATTCATTCCTTTCCATTTCCGTCGTTATCGCAAATTCCTTCTTCTTCCGAATATCCGACCGACTGCTAATTTCTCACCCCTATTTTCCTCTCCTAGTCGGCCAGATCTAAAGTGCTTCCTCTCTTGTTCTTCTCTCCCAGAGGCTGTTCGACATCGCTTCGCGAGCTCTTGAGAATATGTTGCTGTGAAGACTACGAACGAGAATGCGAAGAGGAACTTCTGAACAGGAATCCATTATCGTACTTTATTTTTGATCTGGGTTGTGACAAGGGAGGATTGCTTCTTTACTCCGTTGACGATCTGACCGTGAGGTAGAGCTGCCGGGCTTAGTTTCACTGACTAAGGGGAAACGACGAAGGCTCTCTCTGTGGAATGCTCGAAAACTCTTGAAAAATCAAGAAGTGGGGGAAATCGAGAGCTTCAAATGGAGGAGAACCCCTTCTATTTATAATTGAGAGAGGGGATAACACACGCGCCTATGAGTAGGCAGGCGTGAGCCTTCAACTTGACACGTGGCGCCCCTAAACAAGGGTTGATTGCAGTCAGGCGCACACTTCATTGGTGAAACGACCATAGCTGATCATCACGTAGTAGATATGCTCTTAGAGAGGATCTCGAAATTGCTTTAAACTCGTTCCTTGGTGTGACTAGGCATTAAACACGTGGCACACGTCCAAGTCACACACGCGCCTAGGAATCACCGTCCTAGGTGGCACATAGGGCGTAGGCGCGGGGTAGAAGCACACGCGCTTGAGAAGGCTTAGGGTGCCATACGCCTGTCTACACTGTTCCCAAGGGGGATGAACCTTGACTCTCTGTGTTCGTCACTTGCACGAGAATCAAAACATCGTACTGAGGGCTTGAGAGAACCATGCTCATTAAATGTAGCCTCGGGTGTGGTGGCCGATAGTCGTTGATGTAGGCGCATAGGACACCCCTATTTGAGTGAGACATGAGTGGATGGAGAGGCGCGCCTTACTGAATACAGTGACTGTGAGGCGCGGATAAGGCCACGCCTGTAAGGCTAAGGCGCGAGCGTGCGATCTGACATCTCGGGAACAAGGACTTGTCTCACTAAATACAGTGACTGTGAGGAGCGGATAAGGCCGCGTCTGTAAGGCTAAGGCGCGAGCGGAGGCGTGCCTGTATGGTTTGAGGCATGAGGTGCACCTGTATGAGTGGGTCATGTAGAGGCGCGCCATCATCGAAGTATGGGCAGCACAGGCAATCATGACTCCTTGATACTCGAGTCGCGGCCGTCTTTGCTCGAAGCACTCAGCTCGAGTTTCGAGTTTTGGGAGTGATGTCATGCTTTACATTGGCCACTTTGATTTAGTTTTACTCTGAGGCGCGGATGACCCTACGCCTGATAAAACCTAGGCGCATGGTCCATGCTACTACAAGACCCCCTTCAAAGTTTTCCAAATTTCTGAATAATGTTGGAAATACTTTGATCAGAAGCATGGCGTGCGTTTTTTGAATGACATCAGCAAAATATTCATTGGGATAAGCGTGCACTGATTTGGTTCATTCTCTTAGAACATATTGCAATGCTTCGCCTTCATCTCGAGACGCGTGCGCCACTTCTATAAATAGAGATTTGGGACAGAGGAGAGAGGCTCTTACTTTTCCCAAAAACTCTTTCCCTCCTCATTAGTCTCCGTCGACCTTCGTCTCCGTCGACCGACCTCTGCCAACTTCTCCGCCGACTGTCACGTCCCAGAACCAGAATACTGGCGAGCGGGGGACAGACACAGCCAGCTACATATATTAAAGTGAATTCCACCTCGATATACGGTCACGGCTGTCAAGATACATGAGAGTTTAACTACAAGCTAATAGTCTCTTAAGGTCAAGATCAAGCCTAGTGTTTCAATCTCAAGGAAACAAGTAAATGTAACAAGATGGTAGATCATTAGACATACAAAGTAAGGCGTCCCATACATTACATATTCAGATGATCATGAAACTAGTCATACAAAATGCGAAGACTAGCAAGAGTTTAAGTCATACATGCTCAACCCTAGGATTTGTCACTCAGAGTTAGCCTAAGTCATAGGCGTCGCCCGCATAAATGCTTCATAAAGCATGCACGGTCCCATCGTCCAAAGTCTTAGCATAGCCTTGACCCGCCCCATGAGTTAAGTTGCGTCGCACGACTGCTGGCGTAAGTCTAGGCACCCAAATGACTTGATCGTTCAAAGTTAAACGCGTGCACGGCATGTTCCATCAAGGCAAAGCTTGACGCAGCCTTTGCTCGTCAAGTTGTTGCAAAGTTAAGCTAGGCAAGTTATGTTAGGCTATCGGAGTAGTAGCAAGCACGGTCCTACGAGTTCTACGGCTGGGTATAACCACGTAGTCTTACGGTCTCAAGGCCCGTCATATAAAGTATGACTTGGGCGGTGGTGTCGCATAGGCTTAAGGCACGATGCACGGACTTAGTATTTAAGGCACGAGCCACGGTTGAATCAAAATGAGTTTAGAAAATAGGCTATCAAATGGTCGTTTTGAGTTGAATAAAATGATATGTTAACATGGAAAGAATGCTCGCGACCGTGGACCGTCGAGGGGTCTCAAGGATAGAAGTCTTGAACTTGGTTTTGAAAGAAATGGTAACATTGGAAGAGGAATGACTATGTGAGACGTCAGTTTGAGTCGAGTCTTGCATGGTCGTTGGACAACTTGTCGACAAGGGCGATTTGTTTTCTCGGACGACAACCCTGGGCCACGGGACCGTTCCGGCCTAGGAGAAAACCGAGGGTGAATGCGAGCGGGATAGCTGAGCCGAAAGGCAAATATTCGGTGGACGCTCATCGGGGATAGCTACTTGCGGTGACCGGTCCATCCTATACCAGCTATGTGTCCAAGATAGCTTGTCATGCTAGTGACCTCATATAGATGAGTCGGCACGGACGACAATCCGCGAGTGTGCCTTTGGATTAAGTCGAGTATTGAGTGCACTATATCAATGAGTCGAGTTGAATGTGTGTGTACAAGTTAAAACACAATATTGGGCCTAAGATTTGGTTGCATCGTAGGCGACGTGCTTCGACACGAGATGTGACGTCGAGTCTTATGTTGTCGGCATATAAGTTACATAGTTATGATTGAGATGTCTTGAGTTTAAGTCAGGAGATGTCGTAAGGCAAAGTCGGTCGAGTGACACTTAGCCAGAAGTCTTGATTGGGTCAGTTGGTGATCAAAGTAGCAAGGGTCGCGAAGCGGCGATATGGTTGAGTCTTATTGAATTGTGAGGCACGGCACGATGGATTCCTAGCACGATCGCATGGAAATGGAGCCTCATCGCATAGTTGCGTCTCTGATTTTGGCCGAAAGGCAAACACGACTTGATAGGTTAACCTTGTTGAGTCGACGTTGTTATTGCAAGCACGGGATGATCTAGAGACACAAAATAGGCCAAGGCGTCGGTCCTAAAATAATCCTAAGGCAAGAGTAGAAAGACAATCAAAAGGGACTATGTTGCACAAAGTAAATCAAACGTGTTGGTTTTTGCATGGGTGGGCGAGGAGCTCATCCTACCAGTACAGTTGAGTATTGACACCCACATAGTTTTCATGTGCAAGCACAGGTAGAAGCTCGTGGCGCGGAGCTCGCTTGGATGCGTCAAGATACGGGGTTCCTTGGCGATTCGAAGCGCGCGGCCGCATGGAGTCAAGACTTATACGGGACATAATGTATGGACGTCGTCTTCCGAAGCATCCGCTGGCTCAAGACTTGTATTTGAGAGATGAGAGAGAGCTGAGTGACTTGTAATGTGAGAAAAGTGAACTCGAGAGACTTGTAAACTTGGCCTTGCGCCCTTTGTAATCTTTGTTTCAATATCAATAAAGAGCTTCTTTGAATAACTTGTGTTTTGCTTCGAATTTCCGCTGCTATTATTCAATGTCTCTGCATGGGACTTCTGTGCGACGACCCCGTCGTAGCCGCTGAAATCAGCCGTTATGGAACCCGCCTTGCACGAGCGCAATCTAGGCTCGTGCGGCATCACGCCTTAGCGAGGACGATCGCTCCTACGGGAGCGGGACGTGACATAATGGTATCAGAGCACGGCTTTACGTCCTTGGACTTTCGATTGAATTCTTCAACTTCGTTATTTTCGCAAACTCTGTTGCTTCCGCAAAGTTGATATCGTTTGTGTGCTCTCTCTCAAATGTCCTACGGGATGTCCATACAATAAGTCTATCTATTTTGCAAAACGTAGAAGAACAGTTTTTGACAAAACAAAAAGATGGTTCACGTAAGCACGGTTGGCTAAGTCGGGCTGGGCATATATACCAAAGTTGCGTCGACCCTAGCAAAGTCGAGTGCGGGATTCGTTATGTTTCGAGTTAGAATGAGTTGAACTCGATTGAGTAAAGTGAGATGACTATCGATAGGGGTGCTATCGAGCGACGATAACGTCGGTGCGATATAGGTGAGCGTGCTTGAAATTCGAGGAATGGTTTAAGCGAAAAATTTGAAGAAGTCGATTTTGAAACAAATGATAAGTTGAGTATTTGTTGAATGACTTCATCCCTGAGTGGTGTATGCGATAGCCTCAGGGATGTCGGTCGATCGATTGAGGATGCGGGGTGTCGGTGAGTCTATCAGCAAGCGTCGCATGTATACAAAGCCGTAGATTGAGTATTATTTAATAAGTTGTAGTCTTGAGATTTGACGAGTCGATTCGAACAACCTAGAAATTGACGCGCACGGAACGTGCACGGGATTGAGGATTGTGCGAAGTATAAAACGCGAAAACGATTGAGTAGGTGAAATCAAATCGAGGAAAAGTTAAGGTGTAGCGAACGGATGACTTGATAAAGGAGATCGATAGGTGGATCGTATAGAGAAAGTTAGCACGATGGGAAGAGAGCGTGCATGAAATGTTTGATTTTGAAGTTGCGCGAATGACTCTAAGGATTGGATTGAATGTTGTTCGATGACTGATTTAACAAAGGGACGATGCGAATTGAAGAAATACTGGTCGATGACTTAAGATAGACGGATGAACAATACGCGAATTTGGGTTTGAGAAAATTGATGTTGTGAATGATTCGAGGTATTTTAGTTAGAGACTAGACTAATTATTTTTGGTTAGTACTAAATTGGATTAGTGGTTTTTGGTTTGACTAAACTACCCCCGACTTAACCCCTTATCAATAAAATAGCAAATAGACTAGGGAGGGGCTTTCTTGACTTTTCCATATAGGACAAAACAACCTCTAGTGGCCGGCCACCCATGTAGGGATAAGGTCCCATCACTTCATCATTTCCCTCTTTCATTTCTCTCTCTTGTTCTTCCCCAAATTGATTTGAGAGCTAACCCTAATCAAATCATCTCCAAATCTCCCCATTTCTTCACCAAATCTTCATCCTTCCCTCTCCATTCAATCCAAGGGAGAAGCTCCTCAAGTTTGGGAGGATTCGGAGCTTGTCCGAGTCCGTTTGGAGTCTCTACGTGTCGGTGGCGTTTCGGGATCGAATCGAATTACTGAGAGGTATAAACCCTTTCCCTCTCTCATTTCTTGCATGCATTAGATTCATTTTGACCTATAGGAATGATTCCCTTGGTTTGGTACCCATTGGTGTCCATTTCGTGTCCATTTGGACACTTGTAGAGGTGTCCTAGGGGTAGGATCGTGTCCAAGTGGGAAAACCCCCTATTTGGACACATGAATATTTTTGTGCATTTATTTTGGTGTTTCTAATATTTATTCCAGATTTTTCAATGTGTTTAGAATGTGTTTTTCCATGTATCATATTGTTAATATATATATATATATATATATATATATATATATATATATATATATATATATATATAATGTGGTTTATATATATGGGATATATATATGGTTGTGTGATGGTGTGGCATTTTGTTGGATGGGGGAGAAGCTACAGGTTCGGCCAAGAGAGCCTGGGAGTATGAGTATTTGTGTGTGTGTGATAGTGTAGTGATGGTGTTTGAAGTTTTGGTTGAGAGTGAGTGATAGAGGGTTTGTGGAGAGGATGTGGAGTGTTAGGGAGGGGGAATCCCATTAGCTGCTGTCCAATACCAGCCCATTAAACCCATGTATTGCTGTCCCTATACAACAGCCCCCACTGTCCAGATTTAACCCCCACATGGCTGTCAAAACAGTCCATGTGTTCCCCTTTAGGACAGCCCCAAATCTGTCCAAACTCCCCCACACGGCAGTCCCCACATTGGCCTAAAATCAGCCCTTAAAAACCTGTCATTGCTCTCCCATTTTCCTGCCTAGACATTCACTAGATGGCTGTCCTTTAACCCATTAAACAGCCCACATTTTCCCCTTCTTTTGCTGTCCCAAAACAACCCTCCATATCACCCTACGTGCTGTCACAAACCAGCCCCAACACAGCCCCTAACAGTCCATCAAAACCCCCTCTACTTGGCTGTCCTATTGGCCATTTGACAGTCCCCAAAACCCACACATTCAGTCCATGAAACATCCCTATGTTGGCTGCCATTAACCCCACAAAACAGCCCCAACATGTCCCCTTAAAACCCATTCATTTCAGTCCTAAAAACACCTAGGTGGCTGTCCTTAGAACACCCCATATGTAGCCCTTGTTGCCCCTAACCTTCAACCATAACACCACCACCAAAGCAACCTAGATGGCTGTCCACTTTGCCACAGAAATCAGTCCATGTTTAACCCCAAAAATCAGTCCAACAAACCTCAAATATCAGTCCGCATATTACAATGTGTGTGTGTATTTGTGAGATGTGTGTGAGTGTTTGTGAGCTTGTGAGAGTGTGTGTGAGAGCCTAGTATATGTAGATAATGCCTATAGGTTAGCCTATTGTCTAAACTAGTAGGAAACCTATAGGAGAAGCCTATGAGTGTGAGAAATATCATGTGAGTGTTGTGTGTGAGTGACAGAGTGAGTGGTATGGGAGTGTGATAGTGTTAAGGGTAAATATATTATATGGATAAGGTAATAGGGTAAATCAATACCCCGCATCCCAACATAGCCTAGATACCTAGGATACCCATTTTCCTTCGTAGGTAAACCCTAGATAGGTTGATATCTAGCTAACCTAAGGAGCCTAGGCTAGTACCATGGGTATTTGCAGGGTTTCCTTGGGATTGGGCAAGGTAATCGAAATTTACCTTGGTAGGGTAATGTAAGTGTTACCTAGGAATAGGGTATTGGTGTTAGGAGTCTAAGATAGAGTTGGAACCCGATTTCCTTGGTTGGTAATGATCAAATATGGTGCTCACAGACTAGTTTTGACGTCGGTTGACCTTTTTGACCAAAAGTCAACAAAAGTCAACCGAGGGTCAAACTTAGCCTTTAAGCGACCCGATTTGACCGAAACCAAACCAGAGTTGACCAGTTGACTGAAAGTCAACAATTGGTCAACATTAGACTAATTTGACCTAGGTTTGACCTAGAGTTGACCAGAGTTGACCAGGGTTGACTTTTTGACCAAAAGTCAACCGTAAGTCAACCGTTGACCCCGTTTGACCTAGTTTGACTTGGAATGACTCCCAGTGACCTAGTATGACCCAGTATGAGCCAGTATGACCTAGTGTGACTCAGTCTGACCTAGATTGACCTAGTTTTGACTTAGACTTGCATTCATGACTTGAATCAGATTTCCTTTTTCAGTATTTAGCCATGTTTGACTCATAGTATCTTATTTTAGGTCTGTGATCACTCTGAGCGTCTGTTCACCTTATCAGCTCAGGACCACAGGCGAGTACATTCACTGATAGTTTTCATTGTTTTGATATCTGCTATATCCGATTCAGTCGTAGTGTCTTACTTGATTTCCAGACACGATATTTCACGGACTAGTATATGTCGGATCCTGTCATGAGATGTTGTTCCCGGATTACTTGGTATATTGGTACATGACTCGATTTGTTACTTGTACTTGTATAGACATGGACTTGGGAGTGGGCTGATCACCTGCTTTTAAATCCCGTGTCATGACGTATTATGTCCGGATCCTTTATACTATTCGGGGATGGGGAGTTATTAGTGGTTGTGTGATCAAAATACCCACTTGTTGCTTCACACTTGTACTCGGCACTTGTTCATAGCTACTTGTTCACAACTTTTCATGGTGACCGGCCTTATCTTCACACTTGTTGTTTCACACTTGTTATTTGTTCGTAGCCGGTCAGATGGAAAGCCTGAACATGTTTTTCCCAAGCCAATCACATGACGCACTAATAATTTAAGACACTTTTTATATTTATTATCTGTGGTGACTAAGTTCTGCTCGGGAGAAGGGTTACAATCCCAGTCCTTGTTTGGTTTAGGGGTTGTAACTCGGCTTTCCGAACAGTTCCCAAGTCGCCCTATATACATTCATATTGTCGTCATTTTCAGTACTCACACCATTATATATATTTCCAGTTAATTTTGTCTTGTATTTCATTACACTGTCTCTTATAGAATTTGTCAATTCATATGGAACTGCTGTTGGTGTTTGTACTTGCTCATTTTCCTGACAGGATACCGTTGACAAATTTTACAGATGACTCTGAGACTGATTGCCGACCTACTATGGGGTCGAGTCTGACGGAGTAGACTTAGACAGTGGCTTGTTGGTAGAGCCACTAGACTTCGCTCACCCTGAGTAGTATAGCTAGTTAGGTTTGTCTGGCCTGCGAGCCAGCTAGTACTTTCAGTTTGTAGTACCTTAGATATATTTTCTGAGACCATGGATGTTTGTGCATAGCTCTGACTTGTGGATCTTGGACTCATTCCTGGTTTATCTATCATATTTTCTTTCCATGCTATCTACCTTAGTTTTGATATATGTGATTGAGACTGTATTGCTATGTCAACTCCTTTCGGAGTGTATATACTGTACAGGTACATTTATCTATTTTAGTCGTAGTATTTACAGACCCTATATACAGCGTTCTACCGCCGATACTGCGGCGTAGTGTCACTACCACATTTCTAGTTTGAGGGTAAATTTGTCATTTTTGGGGTAAATAAAATTTATTAGTATTAATTAGAATTTATGGGAATTTTTAGGATTTATTTTGGATTTATTTGGACTAGTTTGATTTTTGACTAGTTTTGACTCATGTAGACCAACCTAGGAACTAACCATAGTTAGTTGGGCTTGGTTAGGTCAAGTGGACCCTAGTCTAACCTAGTGTGACTCAAGTTAGTGGTTAGTGATTCATTAGAACTTGAATTAGGAATTTAGGAATCAAGCTATTTGTTAAATGGCTTGTGGTTTCACAAGTCATTTTGTGACTTAGCTAGATAGGACTAACAAAACCTAGCTCAACCCTAACCCAAAGCCTAGTGGCCGGCCACCCTAGCTAAACCTAGGGATTCCCCCATTATAAATATTCTCCTAGTTTTTAGGGCTAGCCTCTTTTTAAGGTTCTTCAAAAGTTCTAAGGAAAGAGGTGAGTCCCATCTTCCTAAAATCATTAAAAATCCATTTTGAATCCTTTTCCCTTCAAACCAAATCCATTAGGACCTAAATTTCTTCCTCTTGCTGCTGGTATATTTTATTTGCAGGGAAACAACAATTTGTGAAAGTTGGGTGGCTTGAGGAATCTCTCCATTTTTAGCTTTTGTGAAGGTTTCTTCACCAATAGGTAACTTCCCCATTTCCCAATGGATTTCCATTTTGTCTTCACCAATAGGAAGCCCTAAGGGTCCCCCTAAGGTCTGGATAGTTTTCGTGTCCTGTGTCATTGGATTCGTGTCCGTTCTGGACACGTATCAGTGACCATAGCTTAGTGTTCGACGAAATGCCTCAAAGGGCATTTCGATCGAATTAATTCTTTGTGTTTGAATAGGAATCTTCGTTTTGTTCTCACTTACACGTTTCTGGGACACTGAGGTGGTTTTCGTGTCGTGTCGTGTCGGAATCGACGCGTGCACACACGGGTGCACACGCGCGCGCACTGTGGTTCGATCCCCTGTTGTTCGGGGCTTGGTGTGCAGTGTACACACCACTTCGACGCACACAAATTGACACGCGTGTGGTGTCCGTGACTGACACGAGGTTCGTGAAGTGTCATGAGCTTTCGTGTCGTATTGGACACGCATTTGCCCGTGCACGTGTCGTGCACTGTGTGTATCAGTGATCCTAAATATGTGTTCCTGAGTTAATTGTTTTAATGCTTTTAAATCATGTTTTAAATTGCTATTTAGATCCTATATGTGATGTATAATCTCTGATAATATTAGATTACATGTTTAATTAGGATTAAGGTGGAGAAATTGGGTTCGAATTGGGAAATTGTGCTGATTTCTGATACATTCCTGATACTGGGTTTTTCCAGTTTTCCTAACTTTTAATTTCCTGAGTTAATGATGTTCTTCACTGATTTATAATTCCCACATGTTTGATTGTTATGTTAGTTAAGTTTTACATTCAAGTATGGGCTTTTAGTTGTGGGAATAAGGTTTTGGATTTGTTTCAATAAATGTTATACTTCATTAACCAGAGTTTAAATGCTATTTTCATTAACCTGGGTTTCATTCTAGTTTTGATTTAACTGAGATTTGCTCCTTAACATTCACAAACATTGTAATACATACACATGGTAAAATCTGAGATTGGTGTCTTCTTGTTTTCGAAATGGGGACTGAAACTGGGAAATTTGGAATGTTAGTTACTGATTTTTCATTCCTTCTGTTCTTCTCTAAAACCTGAGAATGTATGCCATATGTCTAATTTGATAAAACCTGAGAATGTATGCAAATGTAATTTGACAACCTGAGAATTTCATTACCTATCAACTGTTGTTCAAACTTTTAAATGTCAAATTGTTCTTCTGGTGACTGAAATCAGTTTTTTTGTAATGAATGGATTTCCTTTCCTTTGTAACTGAGTTTCAGTCCCAGTTTGATTTACCTGAGAACAGGGCCTATTGTCACTTGATTCCTGCACATAGACACTTGCACACTATTTGGTTTTGAGACTGATTTTAGTTGTAAAATTAGGCCATGATTGTTCTTGCATTGCCATGACTGTTAACATTTAGTTTAGTTCCATCTAAACCTGAGAATGGAAGAACCATGTATTGGGTTCCCTTCTTTTTCACTGTTTTGGTTAATTCCAGTTTTCTTATCACACACACTCACTGCTAACACTTGCACTGCCTGTACACATTGCCACCCTCACTGTTTTATGCTCCTGTACACTGTTTTGTTGCCTGCAACATTGTCACACACACACACACATTCCTTCTCTTCACTTTTCCTGTCACTTTCCTGCTGCACAGTCCACGCATGGACACACCCCTTCCACACTTTGTCATTGCTTGCATATATTGTTCCTGTACACTGTTGCATTCCTGCACCTTAGTTTCATACACACATGATATGGTTATTTCCTGTCACAGCCCACAAGCACATGCCTCCCCTCTCTCTTATTATATATATATATATATATATATATATATATATATATATATATATATATATAATGTATGTAAAATAGGCATATGTATATCTATGTATAATGGAATGCCTAATGTAATGTATCTAAATATATATATGTATATTGATAAATAAGTTCGACATGTTTGAATGTATGATAGCTATATAGCACATAGCTATGTTGTGATATTGTGATATAGTTGGGATAGGCTTGGTTCAGGTTTGCATAGCCTTGTAGTGGTGTGTACTAGCTAGTATAGGCTTGTGTGTCCTAGTATAGACTAAGCTAGACTTGATTAGACTAATTTAGCCTAGTTTAGACAAGGTTGACCTAGTTTGACTTCTAGAGTTGACCAAAGTTGACCAAGAGTTGACTTTGGCCTAGATTGACTTAGAATCATGTAGAATGCATAGTAGGACTCCATTTTTCTATTCTGGACTTGTTGTGACTTGTGCTGTTCTGTTTAGGAGCCAGACACCACTCCTTGGACAGTACGATTCATATCGGACACTCAGTTACAGGCGAGTACATTCTCTGATCATTTCATATCTTGCTTAGAATTATTTCCTGCAGTAGATTACTTTACTTGTACTGTCACGACGGTCACACGGATTGGTACTATATGGATCCTTTCTTGAGATGTTATTCTTAGGGAGCATCGGGTACTACGTGTTCTGTGCGTTTCACTTACATGGCGTATCACTATGCTCTTGGTTCACTTGATTACTTGTGACATGTACCCTCATGATCACAGAGTCTCTTGAATCCTACACAGTTGGGTAACCCCCAGACTCCCCATTTATGGGACATCCATGTATCACCCTTCGCGGGCCTTGCATGGAATCATATAACATAACCTGGCTGGATCCTTGTGTATTGATTGGGGGTACGGGGGAGTAGAAGTGGACATGTAAATAATACACCAGTAGTATCTTCATTGAATCATTCCGTAGTGTCTTCATTGAATCATCCCAGGCCATTTACATGTTCATGTTGTACTCTGAGTCACTAGTCACTGCTAGTTCTCTATGTATAGTAGATATTCTATTACAGCTCTTCCTGTTTACATACTGTTTTTCTTTCAGTACCTGTATCTTAGTTTATTGCATGTTCATATTTTCTAACCTGCTATGAATTGTTGAGATGTACTGTGCTCGCTCCTGTCCTGACTGGACCTGTTGAAAATATTACAGAGGACGAGGAGGAGGCTTGCCTGGACACCTACTACGGGGCAGCCTTAGATGACACCTTTGAGCTGGACACCCAGGAGGACCCAGCTGTAGCTGAGGATATTCTCCCGACTGTTTAGACTAGATTAGATAGTCTATTATCATTTGTAGTCTTGAGACATGTTCTAGTTAGACTCTTATTTGGAGATCAGTTTGTATATTCTTTCATGCTGTAGCTGAGTTGTATTTCTCTGGATATTGTTGGGATTATCTTAGACTATTTCATCTCCTTATTTCCTTGAGTTCTATTTCATATCGTGCTATCTTTTCCTTAGCTGTGATTGAGTTGTTATTACTATGTTACCCCCATTCGGGGAGTATAAACTGTTTAGAGATAAACTGTTAGATGTTGAGACCTAGGACAGCGTTCTACCGCCGACACTGCGGCGTAGGCTGGACGTATTCACGTCTCGTGCCCTTACTCTAGGGTGCGGGTCGTGACACGTAGGCTGGACGTAACCACGTTCTCGTGCCCCTCTTCAGGGTGCGGGTCGTGACAGACTATATAAGATGGTTTGTTTAACGAACGATATTGATATGTCGTGGAATTGGTTGAACGTAAGTTGTCGTAGGATGGCTTTGCTGGACGATTCAGACCCCGTGCGACGAATGTTGGCATGTGTAGGAAATCGATGCTCGATGTTTAGAAATCGGAGTGATGCGAGCTTGGGTAGAAAATCCCGTACTATCAATTTGGATTGACCTTAGAATGGGGTCAGTGTTGATGTCGTTGTTTGGGAACTATGATTCCAATACTGACGGAAAGACAGCCTAGCGGTTAGACAAACGTCCGAGTGCGAAGTGGTAGGATTTGTGGAGACACCACTCACGAGGCTCGGTTGACATGCATGTATATCAGGGACGCTTGAATACGTGCACGATCCGACTCGAGTGGTGATGGCGAATTCTCTATCACGAGACTTGGCTGAAATGCATGTATTTTGGGGACGCCAGGAATATGTGTACGATCCAAACTAAGTGATACGTTGAATTCAAGTGAGACTTGAGGAACGGGAAAGTGTCAAGGAATTTAACATGGAAAGAATACTCGCAACCTTGGGTCGTCGAGGGGTCTCAAGGATAGAAGTCTTGAACTTGGTTTTGAAAGAAATGGTAACATTGGAAGAGGAATGGTTGTGTGAGACGTCAGTTTGAGTCGAGTCTTGCATGATCATTGGACAACTTGTCGACAAGGGCGATTTGTTTCCTCGGACGACAACCCGGGACCATGGGACCGTTCCGACCTAGGAGGAAACAGAGGGTGAATGTGAGCGGGATAGCTGAGCCGAAAGGCAAATATTCGGTGGACGCTCATCGGGACTAGCTACTTGCGGTGACCGGTCCATCCTATACCAGCTATGTGTCCAAGATAGCTTGTCATGCTAGTGACCTCATATAGATGAGTCGGCACGGACGGCAATCCGCGAGTGTGCCTTTGGATTGAGTCGAATATTGAGTGCACTATATCAAGGAGTCGATTTGAATGTGTGTGTACAAGTTAAAACACAATGTTGGGCCTAAGATTTGGTTGCAACGTAGGCGACGTGCTTCGGCACGAGATGTGGCGTCGAGTCTTATGTTGTCGGCATATAAGTTGCATAGTTATGATTGAGTTGTCTTGAGTTTAAGTCAGGAGATGCCGTAAGGCAAAGTCGGTCGAGTAACACTTACCCAGAAGTCTTGATTGGGTCAGTTGGTGATCAAAGTAGCAAGGGCCGCGAAGCGGCGATATGGTTGAGTCTTATTGAATTGAGAAGCACGGCACGATGGATTCCTAGCACGATCACATGGAAATGGAGCCTCATCGCGTAGTTGCGTCTCTGATTTTGGCCGAAAGGCAAGCACGACTTGATAGGTTAACCTTGTTGAGTCGACGTTGTTGTTGCAAGCACGGGATGGTCTAGAGACACAAAATAGGCCAAGGCGTCGGTCCTAAAATAATCCTAAGGCAAGAGTAGAAAGACACTCAAAAGGGACTATATTGCACAAAGTAAATCAAACGTGTTGGTTTTTTGCATGGGTAGGCGGGGAGCTCATCCCACCAGTACAGTTGAGTACTGACACCCACAGTTTTCATGTGCAGGCACAGGTAGAAGCTCGTGGCGCGGAGCTCGCTTGGATGCGTCGAGGCACGGAGTTCCTTGGCGATTCGAAGCGCGCGGCCGCATGGAGTCAAGACTTATATGGGACATAATGTATGGACGTCGTCTTCCGAAGCATCCGCTGGCTCAAGACTTGTATTTGAGAGATGAGAGAGAGCTGAGTGACTTGTAATGTGAGAAAAGTGAGCTCTAGAGACTTGTAAACATGGCCTTGCGCCCTTTGTAATCCTTTTTTCAATATCAATAAAGAGCTTCTTTGAATAACTTGTATTTTGCTTCGAATTTTCGCTGCTATTATTCAATGTCTCTGCATGGGACTTCTGTGCGACGACCCCATCACAGCCGCTGAAATCGGCCGTTATGGAACCCGCCTTGCACGAGCGCAATCTAGGCTCGTGCGGCATCACGCCTTAGCGAGGACGATCGCTCCTACGGGAGCGAGGCGTGACAACACGCGCCTATGAGTAGGCAGGCGTGAGCCTTCAACTTGCCACGTGGCGCCCCTAAACAGGGGTTGGATGCAGCCAGGCGCACAGTTCATTGGTAAAAAGACCATAGCCGATCGCCACGTAGTAGATATGCTGTTAGAGAGGATCTCGAAAATGCTTTAAACACGTTCCTTGGCGTGACTAGGCATTAAACACGTGGCACGCGTCCAAGTCACCCACGCGCCTAGGAATCAGCATCCTAGGTGGCGCATAGTGCGTAGGCGCGGGGTAGAAGCACACGCGCTTAAGAAGGCTTAGGGCGCCATACGCCTGTCTACACTGTTCCCAAAGGGGATGAACCTTAACTCTCTGTGTTCGTCACTTGCACGAGAATCGAAACGTCGTACTGAGGGCTTGAGAGAACCATGCTCATTAAATGCAGCCTCGGGTGTGGTAGCCGATAATCGTTGACGTAGGTGCATAGGACACGCATATTTGAGTGAGACATGAGTGGATGGTGAGGCGCGCCTTACTGAGGCGTGAGCGCCTTACTGAGGCGTGAGCGCCTTTAATCATGACTCTTCGGCTAGCCGTTCTTTTGGCACGGAAGCCGAAGCGTGCGATCTGACGTCTCGGGAACAAGGACTTGTCTCAATAAATACAGTAACTGTGAGGCGCGGATAAGGCCGCGTCTGTAAGGCTAAGGCGCGAGCGGAAGCGTGCCCGTATGGATTGAGGCATGAGGTGCACCTGTATGAGTGGGTCATGTAGAGGCGCGCCATCATCGAAGTATGGGCAGCACAGGCAATCACGACTCCTCGATACTCGAGTCGCGGTCATCTTTGTTGCACAAAGCTCGAAGCACTCAGCTCGAGTTTCGAGTTTTGGGAGTGATGTCGTGCTTTACACTGGCCACTTTGATTTAGTTTTACTCTGAGGCGCGGATGACCCTACGCCTGATAAAGCCTAGGTGCATGATCCATGCTTCTACAGAGGCCATAGCCAGATCTAACTCCTCCTTCTCCCGTTCTTCTAAGTTAGAACCTAAATTTAGATCCACTGTGAGAGATTCGTCGGAGCACAATCTAATTTTTCTCTCCTCTCCGCTTTGGGGACAGAGTCGTTGGAGCAGAGTCTCGAGATCTAAGCTCCTCTCTCGATCTAGCGGGCCAATCTAAAATTAGATCCACTGAAACTCTCCAGTTCCTCTCTCCATCTAGTAAATTTTTAATCCAAAATAATGTTTTTATTGTATTTTTAATTTTTGATGCTTCTTTACCAGGCCAAATCTAAACTTTTGATTATTTTTTGTTTTGTGTCTTCTATTAATTAGATGCCTTCTATTAGAATAATTTTTACATGGTGCTCAAAGCTTATACATGCTTGTGGTGAAGTTAGAAGTTTATACATGCTTACTTGTGAGTCCATGGTGTTCAAAGCTTTAACTTTAGGCAGATTTTAAATATGTTTGTCTTCGGGCACTGAAAAAATTTATGGATATTTGTTGATTTATACACAGTATTGTTCACCTTTTGGAAAGTTGATCATTTAGAAGATCCTAGTGAATATTCTACTTTATTTGTTCTTTTATCAAATTTTTGAAGGTTCTAAATGTTTTAGAACTGGAATTGGAATTATTGCTTTATGGCTTCTGCTTTGATCTATTCCATTAAAAATTTATTGAATGAGGACTTGGTTACCATGCACATGTTGTACTCTTCATGTGCTTCTCTTTGGTTGTATGCATATGAATTTGAAATCGAACCGACCGAAAATTGAACTGTTTTAATTCAGTTCGGTTTTTACGAATACGTTTCAGTTTTTTGTTTTGCAAAATTCGCTTTTCCGTTCATCAGTTTTCACATAATCGGTTTGGTTTGAATCGAATCATTGCCCACCCATAATCCAGCTACGACACCGATAGACCAGAAGTTCAAGATGGCTGCTGAAGCCGGAGAACCAGTTGAACGGGATAGATATCAGAGATTGGTGGGCAAGTTGATCTACTTGAGCCACACCCGACCTGATATCAGCTTTGCGGTCAGCGTAGTGAGCCGCTACATGCATAACCCCCGGAAGGGTCATATGGACGCAGTGTACCAGATTCTGAGGTACTTGAAGGAAGGTTTCGGGAAGGAACTGATTTTCAGAAGGAATAATCATGTGAGCATCGAGGGTTATTGTGATTCTGACTGGGCTAGTTGTGCTGACGACAGAAGATCCAACTCGGAATCTGCATATTTGTATGAGACAACTTGGTCTCTTGGAGGAGTAAGAAGCAGTCAGTGGTGGCCAGATCAACAGCTGAAGCAAAATATAGAGCTATGGCCTTGGGAGTCACAGAGCTATTGTGGTTGAAGAATATGCTAATGGAGCTGAAGCTGGACCAGGGAGCCAAGATGAAGCTATGGTGTGACAACCAGTCAGCTATTAGTATTGCCAACATTCCAGTACAGCATGACAGGACCAAGCATATCGAGATTGACAGATTCTTCATCAAAGAAAAGCTGGATAGTGGACTACTAGAGCTGGGCTATGTTCCAACCAAAGATCAGGTAGCAGACGAACTGACCAAGGGACTTACCTCTGTCAGCATGATGAGATGATGTGACAAGATGGGCTTAGTGAATATCTTTCGTCCATCTTGAGGGGGAGTGTTGGAATATCCTATTGGTATTTTTGGTATGTTGAAATATGTGTTGGAATATCTTATTAGTATATTTGGTATATTGGAATATGTCATAGGATATTCCTATAGAGAGTTAATGTAATGAGAATATACCATAGGATATTCCTATAGAGAGTTAATGTAATGAGGAGGTTGTAAGACTATAAATAGCCAAAAGATTATCAATAAAATATAACAATTATTTTCTACACTAAGATGAGTTGGTCGTGCAATGAAATCAAAGAACCTAGCCGTACCGACTCGACGAAACAATAGGCGAATCCACAAAAGGTAGAAGACTTTGACCCTTCTTTCTTACTCCGTCGTGCCTAATTAAAATGTATGCGTGTATGCTAAGTTATCCTATCGAGTCCACGGACGTGGCTCCGATAAGAAGAAATCGTAGTGCGTGTCGAACACTAAGATAGAACATTGAGGCGAAACGTGCATCAACTACACGAATTGAAATATAACATCGAATAGCTACATAGGCGAGTGGCTTCGTACACGAATCGGGGCAATGAACAATTATAACATTGAATGATTCTATCGACGAGTGCCTCAATGCACGAGTCATAGTACATTGAACAAACGTGTCAAGACGTGCATTAAGTGCAAACTCAGAGAACAATAAGGCATAGAATCGAGGGATGCATTGAATGTAAGAGCAGAGAACATTGAATAATCGTATACAAACGTGCATATGTGCACGCGACTTATGAAAAACATGGCTTCGTACGCAGAGTGAACGGTTGTGGCACAAATACCACGGAACTGTTAAATGTGGCATGTTGCCTTGAAAATGTTCGGGACCCTCGGGTCGTTCATTTGAACATTGAGTTGGGGCTTCGTGCCATGGAACATTGAATCGAGGCGACGGAAGAATGATAATGTGAGTTGACGTGATTCTGAGTTTTGGACTCAAAATATGCTTATTTTTTTATAACTGTTCGTTTGTTGCATGGTCAAATTGACTTGGATAGCCAGTGGACGGATTTTGGTAGTCCCTCGAACGAGTTAGCCAGGGCACTGGGACCGTTCGGCCTAGGAGGGAATTGAGATTGGTATTGTTGGTGCACTTTATTAAGACGAATTGTGACCGACTATTGATGTGTGTTAAGCCACGATATTGGTAAAATCCTTCGGATATCGGACTACTAACCCGTACGGGGAGAGATCGCCGGCTTACGGTTGAGATTATAGTCAATTCTTGCTCGGAATGCCATTGACCTTCATATAGATGGGGCCGGTAGGCTGAGTGCAGGTGTAACACCGATCCTGGCACATTGATGTTTTGAAATGATACCTTAACATGACATGGAAGGATGATAAGTATTCACCTTGCATCAGCGCAAAGATGAGTGCGTAGAGTTGGTATGAAGTCGGCGCAAGGCGACGCCTTTGATGTGTTTCATATTCTGCATTTGATATCAAGTATATCATGTTGCCATGAAATACATGATTTATAAAATGCAATGTAACTGATCCTAAGGCAAAGATAGGAAGACTACAAAATAAGCTGCATGAATAACAACATTACATTGTATCGGTTTCGGTGAGTGGGTTTCCACTCACCGGTACAAGATGTGCATTGATACCCCAACTCCCACGTACTGAAGCGACTTGGATGCATTGAGGCGTCAGAGCTCGGAACTTGCAACATGAAGATGTTCAGCCGAGGCAGCTACCTGATATAGAAGGCATGATGTATAGAAAGGTGAAATCATTTGTGAGCTAGAGATATCATGAGTGTTGAAAGCCTATTTGACAGATTCATTTAGGGTTATTGAAAGCCTTTGTAATTTCGCTACATATTCAATAAAGAGATTGTTTCTTATACTCTGTTTTAACTTCAATATGAGCTGCTTGCTTCTGATGCAAAAGTTGAGATTTGAGATAACCATTTAAAAAATTTATTCTTGCCTTACACAAATGCAACTTCAGACTCGTACGACATCACGTCTCAGCGAGGACGATCGATTCGCTTGAATCGATACGAGGACGAACGATTCGGCGGGTCGGAACGTGACACGAAATGCCAGACATCTACATTGTCCATTGCTTTTCGGCTGCAATTATGGTAAATCACTCGCGTGGGCTTATCACCTTTTCGGCTGCAATTAATGCGAATGGCCGCATGACTTATGCATTTATGGCTGCAATTAATGCAAAATAGTCAAGTGGACCAATGCCTTTATGACCGCAATTATAACAGGAAGTCACGTGGCATACGTCCAGAAATGCGTGCCTCACATAAATCCAAGCTTCGCATGATAAATGTCTCGCAGAATGAAGCCCACACAACTGAACGAGCCTCGTAGCATGAGACACCCACAGAATGGGGCTCACACAGAACCAGAGCACGCGGACGCACTGATAGCTCCGCCAAACTGAACCCAAACTGTCAAGTCAGTGTAATGTGAGGCAGGCCTGTTAGCTCCAAGGGCCTGATTTGACTTGGTTTTATGTAGAGGAATTATGCAGAGTTTTATGTGATCAGTGTAATGCCCCACTGCGGGTGGAGGCAGTGTGTATTGAATCGGCTGGTTGGTTTTGAGTTGTGCAGAACTTCCATATCCATAGTAACCATTTTCTAGACATACAGCTATAAATACTCAGTTTTTGTACTCATACAAAGAGCATAGAGACATCACATACACGTTCGAGCAATAGCAACCCTAAGCGTCCCTTTGCTAGTGCCCTCTGCCACCAGTGTTCATGTGCATCGAGAGTCTATACAAGATCATCGGATCGTCAATGGAGTACATGAATCATGCGCTGATTCGATCTCTATCTCTACATTCTCCAGAATCTCAGACTTTGTACTTTGAATTTTTGTATTCGTTGTATTTGAGTTCTTGCACTTGCATAAGTCACTTTAGAAAAGTTTTCATAAAAAGTAGAACACTTCTGCTCTGTATGAAAACAAGATGACGATTCTACTAGGGACTTCGTTTTCTAGTGATGAGAAGGTTATGGCGCAATCCGACATCAATATGCTTGGCTCTACCGCCGACTCCTTGGTCATCAAATTTGACCAACAAAGGTTCGAGGAGACACTTTCCGAAGGTTATGTTAGTCCGGCTGCTAGATGTTGCATGCCGGCCAAGGAAAATCTCCAATCGTTCATACCGCGTGGCCAAAGTGATCTCTCCAACCACTCGCAATGTATGGCTGCCCAAAGTCCGCTCGGAGTACCCTACTGCCATCATCAACGAAGTCATGGCTACCCTCTATGCTAACGAGGAAGCCGCACTTACTTCCAAGGATTACTCCTATGTTCACGAGTTGATGGACGATATTCTGAACAAAACAAAGGTCGCATTTCCTATGCCAAAGGGACTGTCGTGCAACAATTCGCCTCAAAATGTTGTTACAAGCAAATTGCATGACAGTCGCAGCAAAAGAATTTACTATGATGCTGATTATGGTTGTGACACTTGTTTGCACAGCGCCGCATAAATGTAGCCTCGCAGAATGGAGCCCCGCATAAATCCAAGCTTTGCAGAGTGATGCATACACAAAAGAGCGAGCCTGGCAGAACAAGGCCTCGCACAAGTCGGAGCTTGACAGAAATAAGAACTCCCCAGAATGGAGCTTCACATAATCTCGCAATAGAAATGGGGAATGGATTCCCCACAGAAATGGGAGTCTCGCAGAAGGAGACCCCGCATAATGTAGCTCTCATAGAACCAGAGCACGCGCACGAACTGATAGCTGACAGACTGACAGCCCGCAATGTCACGATAGTCCTCAATTGGCAGACAGTTCTGCCAAACATGACAACCTGTATTGTCAAGTCAGTAGCTCTGTCAAACTGACAATCCTCGCTGTCAGGTTAGCACCCAATTGGCTGTCAGTTCTACCAATATGACAGAAAAATACTTGATTGGCTGACAACTCTGTCAAGCTGCAGAACGCTTCGAGCGCCAAATGACCCATGTGGGTCGTTGCAGCAACAAGACGTATTGTAGACGTCCACGTGGCGCACAAATAGGGCATCCAGCTCGGATGACCGCCTAGCTAGCAAGCGTGTTTCATGCAAATCACGCTCCTACGAAAGACATCGTCGGAAGATCTCGCAATTCTGTGAGGCATTGAAGATTCCAAAACGTTGCCTATAAATAGTCCTGGCCATTGGACATTTGAAAGAAAAAAAGCAGCAGCAAGGTTGCTAAGAACTAGAGCTAGGCTACTTCGAGAGGGAGAAAGAGATCCCTTGTGGGAGAGAACACTGATCAACTGAGTATTGAATACGAGATCGCTCTCGTCCTCTTGCCGCGAGCAGCAAGTTAGTTGTCCGACCGTCAACGGAACAAAGTGATCGCGCGCTGATCAAGTCTTTACTGTCACACTTTTCCAGAAACTCGGTATTGTGTAAAATATTATTTGTAATACATTATGTGTAAGTTGTAAAGCAATTCTTTTTACTCAATACGAAACCAAAAAAAAAAAAAATCCCCTTTTTATCTTCTATCGATAATCTGTAACGGAGAACAATCCATATTTTTAGGGGTAGAAAAGTCTAAAGTAGTCATATGTATAACACATGACCACTAAATGTAATGGTAAGAGACCAATGGAGGGTTCAATTTGAAAAAACTTAAAATAGTTGGAGGCAAGGGCGGAGCCAGAATTTTAATTTACCCAGACTGAACTAAAATTCATGAAGATGATTTTTGAACCCCAAGTACCTCTAATTGCCATCATAAATGAGAATTCTTCATCCAATATGAGTAATAAGAGGCATTAAGAGTAAGCAATAAAATTGCTAGTATAAGGGACATTAAGGATAAGCAATAAACAAAAAATGATCAATTATATTCATACATGTACAATAAACTAAAAATGATCCAACTACCATCAACCAAAACAAGCTCACTTATTGCTTACCAATATAAGTAAAGAGCTAAGAAGTGCTCCAAAATAAGTCATAGTATAATAAAGAGCTAAGAGTTAAAGATCAAACCAAAGCATCTTTAGACTATTTGTTGCATAACATAAAAATGAAGTTCCTGCCATAATTTGAAGATATTTAATGAGCTTCTATTCTCTTAAAGCATCTAATAAAAGAAAAAGAAAAAAAAAAGTATAGCAACGGAAACAGATAAAGAGGCACCACGAGTTCTGGCTTGTACTAATCAAGAACTCATCTTCAATTGAGTGTCACCTGATAGCGGGAGAGCAGAAGCGAGGAAAGAGGAAGATGAGGGTGAATGGTCAGCCGAGGACCACGGATCTGATGTGCCGGTGGCGGTGGGGTGATTCGGGACCTTCGGGTGAACATCGATCCTTATAGAGAGAGACTCGAGAAATGAGAGCTGAAAGACCCGCGGATCCGCGGTGCCGGACGCCTCCGGTGGGACTGGCCGCTGGCGACAAGACCGGCTACGCGGTGCCTCCGATGGGACTGTGCTTGCTGGCACTGGCAGCTGCCCGATGGGACTGAGTCGACTGACCTAGCCGCCTTAGCTAGTAGAGAAAGAGAGGGAGAGCGAGAGGGGGAGAAGAATGGAGTCTCTGGACAGTGGACTTAAGAATATATAAATGCATAAATGCATGTGTATTAAGTAGAAGGCCGTTGTAATTATTCTTATCTTTATTAAACTACTTAGGAAGACTAAAAGACTATTTAGAAAGATCAAATGATACCTCTCGTAATTACCATTTGTCCTATTGACTTTAATAAACAATTTTAATTAGTAGGCATATGCAAGGATTTATTTGGAAAAGAAAGATATATAGTAGTATAGATTAGCTGCTCTGCTGTATGGTCTGGACAGCCTGGGCTGAAGCCTAACTACATATAAATTATTATTTTTCGGCTGGGTAGGCTGGAGCCCACCTCAGCCCACCAGTAAATCCGCCCCTGATTGAAGGTATTTACTATTTAGTTGACCGGAAAAAAGAAGAAGTTCAGGATAGTAAAGTGGAAAGAAGGAAAAAAAAAACATGATAGTTTAGTGTATCCAAGTGATAATATTACCCTATTAACTGTGATTGGAGAATTTTCTCCTTGGGTTTGGAATGGGTTGGGAAACTTGAGTGATCATGATATTGCCAATGACTATTGACTAATGTTGTCATTTGAACCAAAAAGAGAGATGTTGCACAATTTAACAATGGTTGTGCACATTTGTAGTTGCAGGGAATTCAGTGGTGAAAAAGAGTAGGTTGAAATCTACCCTTTGGAGCTTGATTCCTTAAGTTGGATGTTAAGGACATGCACAGAGTACCGTGCAAACAAACCTGCAGTACTAGAAAATAAATTCTGTAAAGGAGTTGTAATTCTTGAGTTGCTTTATGCCCACAATTAAGTACATTGCATTTAGGGATGCAAAGAGCCAAGGTATGCATGTTGAAGCTCGAGGTCGTTTTGCTTGTGAGCCGAGTCCAGGTTCTTGCAAGCTATTCAAGCTCGAGTCCTAGGGTTCATGGACTCGACACGGTAAGTATAAGTCTTTGGTGATCTTTATTTATAGTAGTTTTCCTTATGCATTTTAGTTCACAACCGACGTGTGGGACTAAAAATCCTCTGTTATGATTTTGTTGACAGTTTCTCGTCGAAAAAAAATATATTAAAGTTAATACACATGGGTCGACTCTTGTAGAACAGAGTTACCAGCAATACCATAAAAGTCAGCACTGAGCCGAGTACTCGTCGAGCTTGTTTATAAACTCGCGAGCTTAGATTCTCATGTTTAAGTTATGTTCATTAAGGATCATTAAGGAAATTAGCCTCATTTTCATGTTCAAGCTTGGTTCGTTATGGAAGCATGTCGAGCTTTTATCGAGCCGAATCTAGCTTGCGAGCTCAGCCCCAACTTATATGTCTTTGGTCATTGACTCTTTAATATTCATGTTCATGTTTATTTGCACTCCTAATAAATTTTTTTACCAACAAACAAATGGTTGTTTGTAAAAATCCAACTATACGAACAAATTTCTGGAGACACGGTTGGTATGTAGTGTCTTCCTTGTAGCAGTTCTTCATTAAAATATTGCATATATATATAACCTTAGTTTGTAGGTAATAATGTACTCACTGACAAAGGGCGATGACAAAGGAATACATGAAGAAACAAATTCTCCATTTCCAAGTAAGGCTAGTCAGGTCATTCCACGCCTCTCTACAACAAAAGCAAAAGCAAAAGGATCAGATTAAGGTCCTTGACCAAAAAAGAATAAATAAAAGTACTAGATGTTTGCAAACTGCCCTATTCAATTTTTACAAAAAACTCGAAAGGACTTTTGAGTGATAGAATTTTTAAGAGGTGCACAGATGCAAGAGTAGAGGCTATATGGTTACAAGGAATTATAGGCAGAAAATACATCTCTCTTATATTAAAAGTGAACCCAATTCTATCTATCATGTTAGCACGGTGCAACTTTAAATGTTCACTCAAAGGTGGTGCTAGTAAAAAGTCCCAAGAATTTTATGAAAATAAACCGAAATTTAAAAGAAAACATATTCATTCTCTCCTATGTACTGTACATATACAAGAAAAACACATAAATATACCTTGACTTTGAGCATGTTGCTAAAAGAACATATATGCATTAGTGAAAACATTTTGGATTTTATAGTTAAAGGTTATACCTCTCATAAAACCAAGCAAAGGGAGCAATGGAGAGTGTCGCTATAATGTTCCGATATGTGAGAGTTGGAACAATAAAACAGCCATCGGTGAGGATTTTTTTCCACAGCAAATTTGATATTGCATTGAACAACTGAACCACCACCATGCTTAACCATGGTTTGAAGCGCTCATCACCTCCATTGTGGCCTCTATTGTCACGTCCCACCGCGGCAATTGTGAAATCCATGTATTCTGCATGAGAAGAAGGGAGACAAAATTAAAAAACATAAAAGAGAAATTCAATGACCTAACGGATGTATAAAATATAAACTAGAAGTAAGGAAGTGTCCAATGCCGGTTTCACTACAAATAATTTAGGGATGTTGAGTTGGTTTAGTGAAAGCAGTTTTGATAACAGCCTCTAAGTTAATATAATTTTAAATTTTAACAGGAAATTAAACAATTTGTATAGGTGAAACAACAGAAGATGCTCCTAAGGATAGGTGAAAAAAAAATTATGGATTACCTCCTAACTAAGTTATTTTTTTTAAAAAAAATAACGAAGATGCTCTTATGCCAAAACATATGTTATGGATGCATAAAAAAAATTTCGCTTCTTATTTTTGTAAAAAATAACTAAGTTATGGATTACCTCGCTATTCCTTGCTTCTACTTCTTTATGGTGTCATTTTGTATCTTATGCCATCTAGCATTTATAACACAAAGCAAAACAATAGGGTTGGAGATGCTCTTATGCCAAAAAAATAATAATAATAAAAATTCAACAGAGGGTGGTCACGCTCTATGCGCTTGCTTAGTCCCCATGTCTGCACTGGTCAGCCAACAGCACTAAACACGCATGGAGCCATGGAGGCACTACTACATCAATACCACCAAAATGGAAGCAAACTAGTGTGACCAATCCATTCATTTAGACTTCGTTTTTCTTCACACATAATGTAGACAATTGCAGACTTGTGGAAAGTGTGTCTTCTGTAGTTTCTTTTGTTGAATGTATGAGTGAGACCATGAGTGCTGATCAACCTCTGCGTCCGGTCGGTCTGGTCTGACCCAAAATTTACTGTACTATGGATCATATGTCAGATTGGACTTAAAATTTCACCTTTAGGTCTGGCCTGCCATAATATATGGACCTGAGAGGTCCGATCCAAGTCCATCAAATATGTTATATTTAAAAAAGTCTTTTTAAATCTTCTTAATTGACTAAAAGTGCCATAAAGTATCACTAAATAAAGTTATGAACTAGAGTCCCCTCTGTTCCCAATTCCACCAGGCAAAGTTTAACGTAACCATGAGATTAACGGTGTCAAAATTACTATAAATTACTTCTCTCCTTCATTATCAACTCTCATACAACTTGCTTATATAACAGTGGTTCCCCCCCTACCAAGATTACTATAAATTACTTCTTTCCATCATTATCAATGCTCACACAGACTTTGCTTATATAACTTAGGGATTTATACACATATTTTTCCAGAAATAATATACATGTAATCATAATTTATAATTTCAGTTGTATGGAAAATTAAAGATTAATGACGATTTTGAGGAGCTGACTCTGACCACCAGGATTATTAAAGATCAAAATTGGGAAGATTGGAGCGCATGTTGATTTTAAAAAACAAAAACAATTAATGGCCACAATTATTTGTCCGATCCAACCGATCCTTAGCAGTGTTACCACCCTGCATATCCTTGATACAAAGATATTAAAATTGTGAAATAAAGTCCACATCACTCATATGACTCATTCATTTCAAATGACATCTCATAATGATGGTTAAAGATAAAAATAAAAAGAAGGAATAAATTATTTAAGAAAATTTTGTTCTGACAAAACATTCTACAAATAGCCATCCCTTACCATTTCCTTTAATTTCCATTATAATTTGTTATTTTTCATGTCAAGGAAATCGACTTTGTCAAAGTAATACTTCCTACTTAGGTTCTAAGTTTATGGCTCATAATTTAGCAAATAAGACACAAACAAGAGTCATCGTTCTACTATGGTTTCTTTGTAATAATATAACAAATAGATATTAACATAATATTCAAATTAGTTGTAATTTGATAAACGTTTGAAGTCGCATTCGGATCAACATGCATGTATGCTTTTGTAAGTTAGAGTACTATTTTTTGAAAGATAATTTAAATAGAAGAAATCATGTATTAAATGTACTGGGAGCCGTTTGGTTCTGCCTAGAACTACTGAACAACTATTGTTTTTTCACTTTGTTGCATAATAAGTCCATTTTAGACGCCGAGAGTTCCAGCCGACCTCCGGCATTCGAATCCCCGCGGATCCCTTTTCGGCTAGGTTCCTCGGTCCCCGCACCAAGTTCTCGAGCCCAGCCACTATAGATGTACTAGTATCAGCTAAAAAATAAATTACATGTACTAGTATTAGTATTAGACAAATGAGCCCAACCACTCAACAGACAACCTTCCCAAATAGGCAAAAAGAAGAAAATATTAATCCAATTCAAATCGGATATAGAACCAACATTGAGCAAAGCAGAAGCCTGAGTGAACATTTGTGGAAAAGAACACATATGTGGATCGATCTACATGCGGAATGCATGATCTTTGATAAGTTCTTGTTTGGTGTTCTGGCTTTTCACGTTGGAATCATTTATGTAAGCATGATGTTATTATAAGTTGGATGGATCTTACAAAGTTCCGTCAACTTCACCTCACCTATGCCAACATAAGAATCTCTGGACCTTCTGAAAACACAATTCTATGTTTTCTGTGTCTTCCCATATGCCCTCAAAAGTGTGTTTGCGTATGGGTGATGATGGGTCCTTAATATACAGTGGTGCAAGTATCTATGACTTTTCAAAGGTTTCTAATTCCCTAAGCCAGACGAAATTATTGTCTCATTGTTGAATGATAGAAAAGCAGTGATAGTAGTACAATACAAAGCCCTATGATCGATTCTTAGTAGAAATGCTTTTTTACTTGAAGGAAAATTATTTGAATATTGTCGGGCACAAAGATTACCAAAAAAATATAAGAAAGTCATTTTAGCAGCAATGTGAATATGAAAGGGACACGCAAATTACATGACCTGTTTTTAACAGTTTCACTCCATAAACCGTGAGAGCAAGAAAACAAATCCCCAATTAAAAAAAATGGTCAGATTCTCCAGTGGTTGGCTACAACAAGTTATTTTTATTCTTCCATATATTCCTTCACCACTGCACAAGAGTTCCAAATGTATCATGCACAAATTAATAAGTTGGTAGCAGCAGTCATGGGATACTTGCTGAGGTTTTATCCAAAGTTTCGTCCCGTGGAAAGGTCTACATGAATTCTTATTTAATCCTTAATCCTCGTGTTAGTTCCATAATTCCACCTCTCCACATTTAGACGTTTGTGTTCTGCAAGCAGATTGAACCAACATTTTAGGTGCAGCACTATAGCGATCCAGTTAGGTGCAGCACTATAGCGATCCAGGCTTCGACTGCACCTACATAATAATAATAATAATAATAATAATAATAATAATAATAATAATAATAATATGATGATGATGATGATGATGATGATGATGATGATGATGATAATAATAATAATAATAATAATAATAATAATAATAATAACAAGTCACAAATATTGTTATAGTCTGTACGTGATTCAACGATGTTTGTCATTATTTCAAACGAAACTTACATGACATTACAATAATTAGCATACAAATTTATGTCTGAACAAATATAAATTAATTTTGTTTAGACTTTTACATTGTTTTACATTTTAAATCTCCGAAACCTGTAAGTACAATACCACGATCCTTAAATCTGAAACCACATAGCAGAGAAACTGCCAAAACTTTTAACTGATATGAAGGATTGAGAACCAATACCACGATCCTTGCTTATAATTTTATGTGACTTCCATACTAAAAATTGTTTGTTCTCTAAATTACCATTTAATATAAAATGTTAAAACACCTTATCTCATATTTCCTACCGTTATTCTTAATGACGTCATAAACTTATAAGGTTGTTAAGCATAGATCCCAATATTGAAATCTATAATAACAAAAATATTAGTAGAGATGGGAAGATCATATGAAAGGTTCTCCACATATGCATCATCAATTATGAAAGTTTTCATGAATCGTCTAAAATGCCTCAAACTTACAAGCCTTTCAAATAACTAATTCATCCTTTGAAAATCCAAATAACATGTCAACCAAGAATCAGCCTTAGGTAACAACATCAGGACAATGAATGGTAATTCCTTTTTTTATTTTTATTTTTCAGAAACCTGGGTAGTACTCTAGCTCAGGAACACCCGAAGCGAGAGCCCAACCAAACAACTATTAAGCAAATTTTCAGATACTTCAAGCATTCATGCAAAGGATTCACTTAAATGAACAATATTTGAAAATATCCAGATTCCAGATTATTTTGTCCATCAGATCTTCAGACAAATAACATGGTTTTCCAATTTACAGCTTCTGCATCAAGGCATGATCAGCTGAACTTCTCGGACAAAACAAGATGCAAAGATCATTTCTTCTAACTAGAAACCTATTCGTAACTTTAAATTCTATAACGGAAATCTAGACACGGACACCTAGGAGAACATTTAGATTGCACCCTAGTATTGTAGTCATCAGCTCTTTGGTATAGGTAATCTGTTATAGTCCAGGTCTTGTTGACAACTCGTAAAAGAGGATTCTTCTACATGTCAAATCAAGTCCAGTAATTAGAATTTTGTCCTTGGAATATATAAAGATCAAGAATATCAATAAGGTGCCTTTTGCATGACCAGTAAAAGAGCTATAATAAATTATCGACCAACTTCATATGATATTATGTATCCACAGTCAATATGATGAGAGAAGACATCATCATATTTCCTTCTTTGTTTGTCTAAGAAACTAAGAATGATTCAATTCATTTGCGCTTCTCTCTCTAAGTAATTAGTGATCACCCTCCATTGTTTATGGCCAATATCTGCTTGAAAAATATTTCTTAATAGTAAACATATGCTGCATAGATACTCCTCCAGAATATTGTACCCGTGTCAGTAATAGTATTTGACACGTATCCAACATGATACTTCCTCATCCCTTATGTAGGAAGTAGTCAGTAAACGTCTAGGATTCTAAAGGACCCCAAACATAGTTAAAAGTGATTTTGTATGGTCATAAATGTGTCGAATATAATTGAGATATGAGAAAGTAACATATCTTTGATGAGAAACCTTCTTAGAACCTTTTATAACCTAGTCACAGTTAAAATGTTTAAATATAGATATTATTAGGATCTAATGTATAAAATAAGTATATATATGTGTTTTCATGTGCATGTATCTAGGTCGTACACGTATACTAAGCCGTATTCTGAATATCTATCATGTCGTACATGTATCCCAAGTTTTCCAAAATAATGTCGTGTTTCGAATATCTATTATATTATGCATCTGCATCCGTGTCCGTGACTATGCAACCTAGTAATGAACATATTGCACCCATAGGTTTAAATGTTTTAAATTTTTCATTGACATTATCTCGATGCTTCTTACCTTAGAAAGATGTACATGAAAAGTATTTTAAGTCGATTACTTTACAAAAATATATTCCTAGATTTGTTACTCGGCCATATATTGGTATCACAAATGGAAGTGTTTTAATTGATCCAGAGTATTTTTGGGTACAAGTTTTAGAGACTTGGAGATGGATTTTGGATTCCTTATCCATGTTTAATTAGTGTGGAATTGAGAATTGGAAGAAAATATAGGAGCTTCAATGTAGATCGACACATATGCAGGAAAGTAAAATCCAAGTATCCCTTGGAAATATTTTCGTTTTCATGGGAATGTTGGTTGGGTGCATTATTTACAATTTTTTTGGTCGATAATACCCTCAATGACAGGGAGCAGATCTGTTGTTCCATTTATTTCTGTTCAATTCTGTCCCCCTTCCTATTATATGCGGGCCACCATCCACATATCTACTCCCATGGCCCACATATAATAGGAAGGGGGACATGATTGGACATAAATAAATGGAACAACAGATTTGCTCCCTCAATGAGAGCATCCACAATGGGAACACTCCAAACCATACTCCAATTATTAAGTTTGGAGTGTCCCCTTGTTATTGACACACAATGGTACATTCCAAATAAATACTCCAAATACTATTTTCTCTTCCTCTTTTCTCTCTTTATTTTTCTTCATATTCGGTAAAAAAAAATCCTCCAAAATTTTTCCCTTTTCTACTCCCGAATGGTATATTCCAAATAAAATTCCCTCCGGCTTTTGCCTTTGCATGCATTCACTGTAGCATGCGTTTCATGTTGCTGCTCTAGTCAATATACTATTGACGACGACAAAGCAAAATTAGATTCCTATTTCTTCTTCCATGGCTAGCATACTCAACTGTTCCTTCCAAACCATTGTTTTCTTTGAACACCCTTTGACCATGTCCATAAAAATTAATCCGAGAGAACAAGAGGGAGATGGATGTGTTCTTGGTGGCTTGGGAAGAGTAGAGGGAAAGGAAAGAGAGAGGGCTGGGAAAAAAAAATCCGAGAGAACAAGAGGAAAGAGAGGGCGTGCAGTTGGTTTCGGTGGGCCCACAATTTGCTGTAGCGGAGCTACAAGACGCTTCAAATTTAGAGTGTCTTCTAGCTTTCTACCATTTTTTCAAGTGTGAACAAGTGTCCACTACATCCTTCAAGTGCTACAATTTTAACTAAACTTAAAATGTAGCGCTTGAAACCTTTCCCACTGTGGATGCTCTGACACCCACTGAATTTAAATAATAATAACATACAATTTATGAAAGGGTATATATATGAAAAACTAAACAAATTAATATTCTCATAAGTGTCTAAACCAAGCATACAACGGAAAAGTTAAAATTTTAGGACTACATATTCTCATCCCAATATGGTAACCAAACATAGTTCATTTATCATGGAAAAAGAATAGAAAATAAATTCATAAGAATACAAAATCATCATCCAAACGCCCTCTAGGGAATGCTCGCCATGACCATGTTGGAAGAACCGCACATACCTCTTGGGAATGCTCGGCACGACCGGGTTCGAAGCCAACCCTTCCCGGCAGCGTAGGCTCCATATCCCACGTCCACCACCACCACCCGGCGGCGACGTCCAACCTTATCAAGCTCCATTACGCCATCGCCGCCTGCGGGAGGAGGGAGACGACGAGAAGGCGGAGCTCCTCCTCTGGGGAACGAAGTGGAAGGTGTCGTAGAGCCAGCGGCGGAGGGGGGGTTCGAGGGAGACGGAGAGGAGTGGAGGGGGGGCGACGGCACCCGGCGGTTAGAGCGAGGGTTTCTGGTGGGAGATGATGTCGAAGATGGAGGAATGGGAACGGTTAGGGTTAGGGTTTGAGGTCGGCGTGGAGGCTGCGGTGGTCGTGATGGTCGGAGGAGGAAAGGAGAAAGGATTTGGCAACCGTGCAATTAAATACCATAATCTATTTCTATTTGCATATTGTCACCATAAATTATTAAAATTAGCAAATTTAATATCATATACTATAGTAACTAAAAACAAATTGGTTATCATGAAGTTTTTTTTAGTTTGCAAATTACTAATTTACGCCCTTAACAGTAATGTTTTTCCCGATATGAATTCAGATTATTTATCACTTATAATACAGTCTTAGAAAAATTATTTCAAGTCAAATGTCTAATCATGAATTTTCCGACCATCAACATAAATATTGGACTAGCCATTTCAATAAATCACATTAAACCTCCCAAAGTGTCAGAAAAAAGTTATGGATTACCTCCCAACTAAGTTATTTTTTCAAAAATTAGGAACTCATGAGTTCTTAGTATTAAAAACTCCGGTCATTAATTAACGGTCATTGGATTACATTCATGCAATTTCTTGATTTTTTTTTCAATGACTTAAATAGAAAAAGTCAATGACCTAAATGCAAAAATTATACCACGTGTCATAACTATATTATAAGTTCCTATTTGAGTTCATGTAGTCAAACTTTTATTTTTTTACGTGCCTTCTATTTTGATATCAAACATTCAATTTGAATGTTTAGAATGTCTGGATTACCCTGGGCTTGAATATTTTAATTACAATTGTAATTAAAAATTAACATCACATTGTAATTCTGACAAGAGATAGAAAAGTTTCTCGTGTTCCAATAAAGATCTGTTTGGTTGCTTACAAGTGGTATAAGTGTGAATGTAAAAAAAAAGAAAAAAAAAATCCATAAATGCATTCGCATTGCATGTACAAGCTTTTTGAGTTACAAAAAAATGTTTGCTTTGGTCAATTTTTGTCCTTGGAAGCAATGTTTTAAAAATCGAACCGGACCGCCCGTTCAACCAGTTCACCCGTGAACAGGTCGTTTTTTCGGTCCGGTTCAGTATTGACCCGGTTTTGTTTAAAAGTTAGTATTTTTGTAAGAAATTAATGGCCATAAAGGATTAATTTGGACCACTTAAGTTAACCCAGTGGTTGAACCACTGGTTGAACCAATTTGACCCGACCCAGTGCCTTGGCCGGGTCAACCACCGGTCCGGTTTTTAAAACATTGCTTGGAAGTGATCTTTTAATTAGTTTTTTTTGTTTGGTTATAAAGGATAAGTGGATTTGGAAGGGGGTGCGTGGCAGTTTAGTTGAAAAGTGACAGTTAATGTTTGAGAGTTAAGTGGTGTGGTCACCTTATTTGAAAATGGTATGTTTACCACCCAAATTTACATTTCCTAATAAATCAACACACAAAGCCACAAAACTAAACACAAGAATGGACATGAATTATTCTATCACTTCATTCTTATAAAATCAGGTTTCAATTTTGTCATACTGTACATGAGATTCTTATATGTGGCCATAAATTTATTACTGCGATAATTAAGGTGTTCTTTATATTTCTCCATGAAGAAGCCTCTTGTAACAAAAACTCAAACTAAGAATAAATGATAGAAATAACATAATAAAGTCATTCTTTCCACATGTCTAACAAAAAATGATTGTATCGACTTTGTCTTACTTGGGATAAATACCTATAGTTTGGTTTGCATGAAAAACTGTTCTTATTTTCAAACAAGTTTGATTGTTATGTTTCTCATCCATTACTTTACTAAGTAAAAAGAAGAAGAAGATATATTAGAAGTTTAGAGGTGGCATAATATGGAGTAACAAATGAAAAACTTGTTCTTGAAATTATTTAAGAATACTAGAGTGTGCATGAATTTTTCTTTTTTTAATGATATTTCTTATATACAACTATTATCCACAACGGATTGGAATTCTCTAATGGCAATGCAAATAGAGAAGATTAATGAGAAGCATTGACATTTTTTATGGTTATGGTCAATATCTTCTGCAGATATCTCATCAATCTCTCTTTTTTATACAATCAGAGGATCCAAATACCAGTTATTATTCTGCGTACAGAATCAAGACTAGTAGATAGGAACTAATGCCACATGTACCAGTCAAATCTCCTGATGAAACCAAAATAAAATTTGTAGAAAAAGATAAAACAAAAAGACAAATTTGTATGTTATTATGTCATGAACTATAGTAGGGTTATAATTAAGGAATAATTAGTGTTTATACTATGGGTTTAATACCAGTTTAGAGTTAAATCCTAACATGTCCAATTAAAAAGTTTAGACCCTAAATTTTTATTTTTTGTTTATTTTTTCCTATTATATCCTACCTTCATGTTTGATAATAAAAATTCCATATACAAGTTATAGAGGGTATTATGGGAAAAGAAAAAATAAAATAGAAGTCCATGGTCTCAACTCTCTATTTATCAAGACATGCTAGGACTTAAACTCTAAACTGGTATAAAATTCATGGTCTAAACGCTAATTATCTCTATAATTAATATAGCAAATATTTCGTGACCATTTGCCTAACATGAGTATTTAATTCTTCATACTAGCAAATCAATCAAAAATCGAAGACATATATCCACTCACTATGACACAACAGTTGAGTTTATTCAGGGGGGAAAAATAGAACGCTTATGGAATTTGTTTGGTTTGTTAAATCTATCCTTAACTAAAGTTAATATTAAGTTCTTGGATTTTTTAATAGAGCAAGAAAAGGTTACAGAGAGCTGGATATTTTTATAAAAGAAATGTTATTTAGCTCTTTCTAACAAAAAAATAATAATTTCTCATTAGGTGTTATTTTTAGATTGGTCAGGAAGGGAGATTAATTATTAAAAATAAAAAAATAAATTTGATAAGTTAATTTACACAAATCAACTTTTTAAAAATTGAGCGATTTAGTGACAGTATATACCAAGTCAGTAACTAAACGAGAAAAGTGCGGGCCATGCATGCTTGAACTGTTCAAAGCCTTTCCCTAAATTTTCACCTCAAAAACCTCTTTGTCGAGAAAGAACAGGTCTCCTTAGTCCTTACGTGCATGCATGCAACATCCATATATAACTACTCTCGCACTCTTCTCTTTCTCTATTCGGTACAAATTGAGAACAAATTAAGAATGATAGGTTTAAGAATGATAGGTTTAAGAGACTTATATGCTAAAAAAATCTACCAAAAGAATGATAGCCAAATATAAGTCTCTTAAACCTATCATTCTTTTGGTATATATTTTTATTTTACTCACAATTTTTTCTTTAATTTTTTGTTTGCAGGATCACATAGACAACAAGCCAAATTTGGGAAAAGACATTCTTATCATGAGATCTATTGTAGGCTAATTTTTTTGGAAGACATTCAATTCATGTGTTTTTGTTTACCTTATAGTTGTCAAGCTGGAATACAGTACGTTTGTGGAATACAATACATTTTTTTTTGAATGAGTTACTTGAATTTGTTAAAATATTGCATTATTAGATTATTTTATGAAGAAATGTTTGAAGACCTTCTTCGTGCAGCGTCAAATCCACTCTTTTTTCGTATAGTATAGGAAGATGCTTTGAAAAAAAGGGACGACTTCGGACAAGGGCCTTCATGGGCTAACATCCGTCTCCAATTGACTTTCACGGTCTTCGGTCTTTCGGTGTTCAGTCAACAATTCTGACCTTTTGACTACGACGGCGAACGAAATGAGGGAGGGAATGGTCATGGACCGCTCGCCTCACAACCCTTCCCTGGTTGGTCAGACGGTACAAAGAAAAAAGTGCTCGAACGGAACAACGTCAAACCATAGAACACAGCTCCTTTCGGTCGAACCCGCCGGAAAGAAAGACGACCTTACCTTTTTCGTAGATAGTCTCAGTGAAAGCTACTGTAGTCTCCCCCGTTGACCTACTTTTATAGATAGAATCTTCAATGAGTGGAAAGGACTCCCATCCTGCTCCGCAGTACGAGCCTCATACAGAGCCGCGCCCTTGTGATATGATAAGACGAAAAGGGCTGTTGAGCCCTCTTTTCTTTTCCGCATCGTTGTCAAATCAGGTGTATAGCTCAGTTGGTAGAGCATTGGACTTTTAACCTAATGGTCGCAGGTTCAAGTCCTGCTAGGATCCATAGTTGCGTTCAAAGCTCCCTCCGGTCGCCTTGATACTCGCCCCTTTCTCATCACGAGATAAAAAGAAAAATGATTATCATACTGATCTAGTCAAGCCTATGGGGGATGCCTCATGGAAAGCTGAGGGATTGGACTAGTCAACTAGGGGGGGGGGGGGGGGGGGATTGGGTCGAGTCTCCGCTTTCTGCTTTCTACATACAGAGCGTCTCAGAGGAAGATGAGCAATGTTCACAGAAAAAGAACAGAGATTTTGTCCATGTCTTACTTTTCACAAAATAATATCAGACCTTTGTTACCGTGACAGATGCTTCTTCTCCAGAGTTTTCTTGGTCATCAATATGACGACCTGTGCTTAATAGAATTGTTCTTTGTTCTTAAGTTCTGCGACATGTGTTATGTTGCGTCGCCTTTCTGCGACACACAAGACACATGTAGCCAAAAACTATTTTAAATAAAATATATAATGTCGCCAAAAGTGATTATATTCTGCGACATGGGTGATTTTGTGTCGCTAAAGACTTTTCCAGACAAAGTTACATACAAAAATGTTTTAGCGACACATATCTAACTTTGCGCTATATATTCCTTATCTTGCTGAATATGCATTTTCTTGTAGTGTTTTAGAATTTTCATATAGAACGCTAGAATACTTGGACTTTCAAAACTTAATGTCAAAATTTCTCATTTTTTGTCTTGAGATAAAATACAAACATCATGAACAACAACATCAACAACAAACGACACTATATAAATATAATCATATGTAACTATCCACTCTTTAATAAAAAGACCACATATATAATGATGACTGGGATCAGAAGGGGGATTAATTGTTATCAAATAATAATTAGTTTGGTATCGTTGAATAAAGGCTTTTTGAGATTATATATAATATTTATTAAGCTCCTAATCCTGTACTACAACAAAATAACTAAACACAAGCAGAAACCTACAAAACTTCAACATAACAGTAAAACCTAGCCAGCCGGCCGGCCGGCCAGCCTGCAGCCCACATTGCTGATCAGTCCACCATCGACACGATCGCCAGCACGATCCCCGCCAGCTTCCCGTAGCCTCCGTCGAGCTCCCCCACCGGAGACTTCACCCCGGCCAGCCCCTTGAAGATCTTCCCGCACTTCCCGTACGCGTCGGGCAGGGACCTCAGCAGCCTGGACGCCTTGTTGTACAGCCTGACGTTGATCGCGTCGAGCGCGTCCTTGAGCTGGTCGCTGGCGTCCTCGTACTCGTCCAGGCAGTAGTGGTACTTCTCCCTGGCCGCCGGGTCGGTCTCGAGGTCCATGAGGTCGTCCACCTTCGCCTCTGCGCTCTCCGCGTTGGCCAGGGCCAGCCTGGCCGCCGCGGAGGCGAGGCCCTGGAGGTCGAGGGAGTTGGCGCCGCGGACGTGCCTGAGGGACTCGACGCAGAAGTCATAGTCGAAGGAGGACGACGCCGCGCCTGCGGCCGCCTTGCAGGTGGCCTCGACTCCCGCGGCGGTCTTGCAGGTGCCCTCGGTGGCCGCGAGGGAGAGCGGCTGGACGACGACGAAGGCGAAGAGGAAGGGATTCATGTTCATCTCCTTCTTAATTTGTTCTCAATTTGTACCGAATAGAGAAAGAGAAGAGTGTGAGAGTAGTTATATATGGATGTTGCATGCATGCACGTAAGGACTAAGGAGACCTGTTCTTTCTCGACAGAGGTTTTGAGGTGAAAATTTAGGGAAAGGCTTTGAACAGTTCAAGCATGCATGGCCCGCACTTTTCTCGTTTAGTTACTGACTTGGTATATACTGTCACTAAATCGCTCAATTTTTAAAAAGTTGATTTGTGTAAATTAACTTATCAAATTTATTTTTTTAGTTTTTAATAATTAATCTCCCTTCCTGACAAATCTAAAAATAACACCTAATGAGAAATTGTCATTTTTTTTGTTAGAAAGAGTTAAATAACATTTCTTTTATAAAAATATCCAGCACTCTGTAACCTTTTCTTGCTCTATTAAAAAATCCAAGAACTTAATATTAACTTTAGTTAAGGATAGATTTAACAAACCAAACAAATTCCATAAGCGTTCTATTTTTCCCCCTGAATAAACTCAACTGTTGTGTCATAGTGAGTGGATATATGTCTTCAATTTTTGATTGATTTGCTAGTATGAAGAATTAAATACTCATGTGAGGCAAATGGTCACGAAATATTTGCTATATTAATTATAGAGATAATTAGCGTTTAGACCATGAATTTTATACCAGTTTAGAGTTCAAGTCTTCACATGTCTTGATAAATAGAGAGTTGAGACCATGGACTTCTATTTTATTTTTTTCTTTTCCCATAATACCCTCTATAACCTGTATATGGAATTTTTATTATCAAACATGAAGGTAGGATATAATAGAAAAAAAATAAACAAAAAATAAAAATTTAGGATCTAAACTTTTTAATTGGACATGTTAGGACTTAACTCTAAACTGGTATTAAACCCATAGTATAAACACTAATTATTCCTTAATTATAACCCTACTATAGTTCATGACATAATAGCATACAAATTTGTCTTTTTGTTTTATCTTTTTCTACAAATTTTATTTTGGTTTCATCAGGAGATTTGACTGGTACATGTTCATTAGTTCCTATCTACTAGTCTTGATTCTGTACGCAGAATAATAACTGGTATTTGGATCCTCTGATTGTATACAAAAAGAGAGATTGATGAGATATCTGCAGAAAATATTGACCATAACCATAAAAAATGTCAATGCTTCTCATTAATCTTCTCTATTTGCATTGCCATTAGAGAATTCCAATCCGTTGTGGATAATAGTTGTATATAAGAAATATCATTAAAAAAAAAAGAAAAATTCATGCACACTCTAGTATTCTTAAATAATTTCAAGAACAAGTTTTTCATTTGTTACTCCATATTATGCCACCTCTAAACTTCTAATATATCTTCTTCTTTTTACTTAGTAAAGTAATGGATGAGAAACATAACAATCAAACTTGTTTGAAAATAACAACAGTTTTTCATGCAAACCAAACTATAGGTATTTATCCCAAATAAGACCAAGTCGATACAATCATTTTTTGTTAGACATGTGGAAAGAATGACTTTATTATGTTCTTTCTATCATTCATTCTTAATTTGAGTTTTTGTTACAAAAGGCTTCTTCATGGAGAAATATAAAGAACACCTTAATTATCGCAGTAATAAATTTATGGTCACATATAAGAATCTCATGTACACGATGACAAAATTGAAACCTGATTTTATAAGAATGAAGTGATAGAATAATTCATGTCCATTCTTGTGTTTAATTTTGGGGCTTTGTGTGTTGATTTATTAGAAATGTAACTTTGGGTGGTAAACATACCATTTTCAAATAAGGTGACCACACCACTTAACTCTCACACATTAACTGTCACTTTTCAACTAAACTACCACGCAATCCCTTCGAAATCCACTTATCCTTTATAACCAAACAAAAAAAAACTAATTAAAAGATCACTTCCAAGCAATGTTTTAAAAACCGGACCGGTGGTTGACCCGGCCAAGGCACTGGGTCGGGTCAAATTGGTTCAACCAGTGGTTCAACCACTGGGTTAACTTAAGTGGTCCAAATTAATCCTTTATGGCCATTAATTTTTTTACAAAAATACTAACTTTTAAACAAAATCGGGTCAATACTGAACCGGACCGAAAAAACGACCTGTTCACGGGTGAACTGGTTGAACCGGCCGGTCTGGTTCGATTTTTAAAACATTGCTTCCAAGGACAAAAATTGACCAAAGCAAACATCTTTTTGTAACTCAAAAAGCTTGTACATGCAATGCGAATGCATTTATGGATTTTTTTTTCTTTTTTTTACATTCACACTTATACCACTTGTAAGCAACCAAACAGATCTTTATTGGAACACGAGAAACTTTTCTCTCTTGTCAGAATTACAATGTGATGTTAATTTTTAATTACAATTGTAATTAAAATATTCAAGCCCAGGGTAATCCAGACATTCTAAACATTCAAATTGAATGTTTGATATCAAAACAGAAGGCACGTAAAAAAATAAAAGTTTGACTACATGAACTCAAATAGGAACTTATAATATAGTTATGACACGTGGTATAATTTTTGCATTTAGGTCATTGACTTTTTCTATTTAAGTCATTGAAAAAAAAATCAAGAAATTGCATGAATGTAATCCAATGACCGTTTATTAACGACCGGAGTTTTTAATACTAAGAACTCATGAGTTCCTAATTTTTGAAAAAATAACTTAGTTGGGAAGTAATCCATAACTTTTTTTCTGACACTTTGGGAGGTTTAATGTGATTTATTGAAATGGCTAGTCCAATATTCATGTTGGTGGTCGGAAAATTCATGATTAGACATTTGACTTGAAATGATTTTTCTAAGACTATATTATAAGTGATAAATAATCTGAATTCATATCGGGAAAACATTACTGTTAAGGGCGTAAAATAGTAATTTACAAACTAAAAAAAACTTCATGATAACCAATTTGTTTTTAGTTACTATAGTATATGATATTAAATTTGCTAATTTTAATAATTTATGGTAACAATATGCAAATAGAAATAGATTATGGTATTTAATTGCAAGGTTGCCAAATCCTTTCTCCTTTCCTCCTCCGACCATCACGACCACCGCAGCCTCCACGCCGACCTCAAACCCTAACCCTAACCGTTCCCATTCCTCCATCTTCGACATCATCTCCCACCAGAAACCCTCGCTCTAACCGCCGGGTGCCGTCGCCCCCCTCCACTCCTCTCCGTCTACCTCGAACCCCCCCCTCCGCCGCTGGCTCTACGACACCTTCCACTTCGTTCCCCAGAGGAGGAGCTCCGCCTTCTCGTCGTCTCCCTCCTCCCGCAGGCGGCGATGGCGTAATGGAGCTTGATAAGGTTGGACGTCGCCGCCGGGTGGTGGTGGTGGACGTGGGATATGGAGCCTACGCTGCCGGGAAGGGTTGGCTTCGAACCCGGTCGTGCCGAGCATTCCCAAGAGGTATGTGCGGTTCTTCCAACATGGTCATGGCGAGCATTCCCTAGAGTGGCGTTTGGATGATGATTTTGTATTCTTAGGAATTTATTTTCTATTCTTTTTCCATGATAAATGAACTATGTTTGGTTACCATATTGGGATGAGAATATGTAGTCCCAAAATTTTAATTTTTCCGTTGTATGCTTGGTTTAGACACTTATGAGAATATTAATTTGTTTAGTTTTTCATATATATACCCTTTCATAAATTGTATGTTATTATTATTTAAATTCAGTGGGTGTCAGAGCATCCACAGTGGGAAAGGTTTCAAGCGCTACATTTTAAGTTTAGTTAAAATTGTAGCACTTGAAGGATGCAGTGGACACTTGTTCGCACTTGAAAAAATGGTAGAAAGCTAGAAGACACTCTAAATTTGAAGCGTCTTGTAGCTCCGCTACAGCAAATTGTGGGCCCACCGAAACCAACTGCACGCCCTCTCTTTCCTCTTGTTCTCTCGGATTTTTTTTTCCCAGCCCTCTCTCTTTCCTTTCCCTCTACTCTTCCCAAGCCACCAAGAACACATCCATCTCCCTCTTGTTCTCTCGGATTAATTTTTATGGACATGGTCAAAGGCTGTTCAAAGAAAACAATGGTTTGGAAGGAACAGTTGAGTATGCTAGCCATGGAAGAAGAAATAGGAATCTAATTTTGCTTTGTCGTCGTCAATAGTATATTGACTAGAGCAGCAACATGAAACGCATGCTACAGTGAATGCATGCAAAGGCAAAAGCCGGAAGAAATTTTATTTGGAATATACCATTCGGGAGTAGAATAGGGAAAAATTTTGGAGGATTTTTTTTACCGAATATGAAGAAAAATAGAGAAAAGAGGAAGAGAAAAATAGTATTTGGAGTATTTATTTGGAATGTACCATTGTGTGTCAATAACAAGGGGACACTCCAAACTTAATAATTGGAGTATGGTTTGGAGTGGTTTGGAGAATGGTTTGGAGTGTTCCCATTGTGGATGCTCTCATTGAGGGAGCAAATCTGTTGTTCCATTTATTTCTGTCCAATCATGTCCCCCTTTCTATTATATGTGGGCCATGGGAGTAGATATGTGGATGGTGACCCACATATAATAGGAAGGGGGACAGAATTGAACAGAAATAAATGGAACAACAGATCTGCTCTCTGTCAACAGATCTGTTGTATATGTCTCTCTGTGGGTGTGGAGGAATGAATGATCCCTCTTTTTATAAGCAGCAGGTTTGACTGCTCACGCGCGCATATGTAGGATGCGCCTGTACGTGGGGACGCCACGTGGTTGGAGCTGCGGGGGGCGCATGGATGATGCACCATCATTTGTGGGTTGAATCCTTTATACTGCATTTGTGGGCTGGCACGTAGCAGGGGAGAGGATCTTTCAGTTGCTGAGACCTTGGATGATTAGCACCCCTTCATAGGTTGAACTGAGTCAAAGGACACGTGGCGCATGTCCGTAGCTTAAAGATCTCGGATTTGGTGGAGAGTAATCTGATAGGATGCGTCTGGGATTGGGCGCATGAGAAGACTTTGGCTCGCCACCTTCAGGAGTCACGAACCAGTCTGGGCGAATGGCTTTTGAGGCGCATGCGAATTTTCGGACGCATGGCTGGTGAGGCGCATGCGAGTGGTTGGTCGGCCACGTGGCTTGTAACCGTCGGAGGAAAGTAATGATGACGCTGACGTCAGCGACGCTTCGTTTTCTGCAAAAGCTGTCAATTGTTCAGTCCTCGGGGTACGTGCTGCCAACTCTGTCACTTTGGCATTAATTACTTGGTGGGTGACGAACCGAAGTGGGCGCATCGATTTGTACTCCACTAGGCGCACGGGTCTGTGTTCATCAGGACGCATGGATCTGTGCTTTGTTGGGCGCATCCATACGGGAGGCTTGGTGCTGACGGGCGCGTCTGTATGATGCGTGGTATCTAACCGGCGCATCCGTTTGCATGACGCATCTTCATTGGTCCGACTGTTGCGTTCTTCAAGTGCTTTAAATAGCCGTTTTGACTTGGCTGAATTCGATGAGTCAGGTTCATCACCATAAATGCAAATTCATTGCACGAGATTCGGAGAGCCCGCCACTTGGCGCATGGTTTGATTTGCCCGGCCTACAAATAGCAGCAAGGAGAGAGTTTTTTCTCGTTATCTTCCGCCTTCCCGAATGGAGATGAATTTCTTCGCTCGAGTGCATTCTGTTGACAAGACGCTCCCGAGGGTGAAGATGCGACGAGTTGTCTTCACTCACGCACTCGAAGGTGACTGTTACATCCAAAAGTCGGAATCGCGAGTTCTGAGGCAGGCCGAAGGTGCCTGTCGCATCCAAAGATCGGGATGCTCGAGCCCCGTCTCCGTTATGTTGGAAGAGCCGCAGATCGGAATTGCGGTGCTCTCCTCTTCCTTGGGCTTTGGAGAGCTCTTCCTCCTGCTAGAGTGGGGTTGGCTGCCCACTCTGGTTCTGCTCAATAAATACTTCATTAGCCGGAGCACTTGATCGGGTCGAAGTAGAGCGCATATACTGAGATGATGCGCCTGACTGAGATGATGCGCCTGACTGAGACGCTGAAGAAATGTGCCTGACTGAGACGCTGAAGTGATGTGCCTGGTTGTAGACTTAGGATCTTTCTTTTTATAGAAATTCTCCTTTGTAAAGCTTTTCTTTAGACATATAATAGAATTTTATATGAAATAAAAATCTTCTTTTGATGTCATGCTTTTGCTTTCTTTTGCTGTGCCAAGTACTTCGTTTGAGTTCTCTGGCGCATGTAGTGTTAAGCGCATAGGAATTCTGGCCTATAGATGCGCCTGAAATTCCATGCTTCTACACCCTACAAAATGGGAAAGTTGGAAAAGCTGGAGACGAAGTTAGAAGGAACGTCCAACTACTTGAAATGGTCGCGGCAGGCGATGCGGACGTTGAAGGGACGTGGCTTGGTTGGCTATGCCAATGGCCAAATCAAGGCGCCCGCTGATCCCTCCTCAAAGGAGTTTGCTATTTGGGAGATTTTTAACAACGTAGTGGCTGGGTAGTTGACAGCCTCCTTGACCGACCAGGTGTCGGACAATGTAGAGGCAATGGAGGGTGCTACTGATATCTGGCGGACTTTGAAGGATATGTACTCAGGCTCGGGCAACCCTATGCGGGTCTTCCAACTATAGGATGAACTCGATAGGGTGGTCCAAGACAAACGTATCATCTCTGAGTACACAGCCCTGTTGAAGAAGTACTGGTCTGATCTAGATCACTATGATCCTCTTGGGATGGAAGATGCACAAGTCGAACCGGCATTTGCGAAGCATTTTCAGACGTTCCTGGCGTATATTTCGCGGCAACGGATGATGAAGTTCTTGAAGGGGCTCAACCCTGTGTTTGAGCAGAGAAAGAATGTCCTACTCGCACAACCGACGCTTCCAACCATAGAAGAAGCCATAGCTGCCATGGCACAAGGAGAAGCTCGATTGAAGTTGATGCCCAACAAGGGCTACTTCCAGGGGGAGCAAGCTGCTGTTGAAAAGTCTTCCCTTGTCGCCTTCAATCAGCCTCCCTCGACAGGCGGTGTTTGCCACAACTGTGGTGACTCGGGATATTACATCAGATTTTGTCCCAAACCCCTGCGAGGTCAGTCAAATGATCGCGGACGGGACCATGGAGGACGTCGTGGTGGTAGAGGAGGATATGATGGTAGAAGGAGAAATTATTTTGGAGGACACAAAGCAAATCTAGCGGAAGAAGGGAGAGACAATCAATTGCTGAAATAATCCCTCTTGAGAGGGAGTTCATCGCGAGGTTACGAGGCACAAAGCAGGGTTCGGACGACAGTCAAGTTACTCCTGGGGCGTCATCTATCTCAGGGGATCACATCACTTGCTTTGCCCAAACCAGCACAGGTATACCTGCGCGTGCTCTTGCATCTGTCCATCAGCCAGGTTGGATTATGGACTCTGGGACATCTCGCCATGTCACGGGATCCCGCGGTGAGTTCCAGGACTATACTCACCTACCGACGCTGGAAAGCATTCAGACTGCTGATGGTAGCTCCAGACCTGTAATGGGTAAAGACACTGTCGCATGTACCCCTTCCCTCACTCTCACCAATGTCTTACATGCTCCATCATTTCATGTCAATCTTATATCTATTAGTGCCATTATCCTTGACCTAAACTGTATTGTTTCCTTTGACATTCCTACGGTGACTTTTTACTTTTTAGGAGAAGGGGACAGGACGACGACTAGGGACTGACACATTGCATAAGGGGCTGTGGTACTTGGACAGGACCGAACTTGACGAAGCATTGGCATCTCTATTAGCAGACGCACAACTGGACGTTTCATGCCGCAGTGTAGAAGACGAATTACTACTCCACCACCAGCGTATCGGGCATTCTTCCTTTCAAGTTATTAGTCGAATGTATCCGTCCTTATATCAAAGAGCTAATAAAGAGAAGTTATTTTGTAATGCATGTCAGTTGGGAAAACATACCAGGAGCTCGTATGTGAGCTCAGGGAATAGAAGTTCCGCTGCATTTGATATGATACATTCGGACATATGGGGCCCTTGTCCTACAATCGGTATTAACGGTTTTAGATGGTTCGTCACTTTTATTGACTGTTATACCCGCGTGACCTGGGTCCATATGAAGAATAAAAGTGACGTCCTTGAGGCTTTTCAGGATTTTCATCGCCGAGTGGAAACACAATATAACGTTAAAATTAAGTGTTTCCGGTCTGACAATGGGACGGAGTAAACTAATAAGAGGGTTGCTGAGTATTTATCTACACATGAAATACTACATCAAACTTCATGTGCCTATACACCGGCACAAAATGGTGTGGCCGAACGGAAGAACAGGCACCAGCTGGAGGTCACACGGACAATGATGCTGGCTATGAATGTCCCGAAACACTTATGGGGGCAAGCTGTATTGACGGCCTCTTATCTCATCAACATAATACCATCTCAGGTATTGAACTGGAAGACACCGTTGGAGATACTTACGGGTGCAACTACATACACTATTCCCCCAAAAGTATTTTGGTATGTGTTTTGTCCAAGATAATAGGCCAGGAGTTGGCAAACTGGATCCTAGAGCAGTTAAGTGTATATTTGTCGGGTATACAGCAACTCAGAAGGGATACGCATGTTGGATCCCAGTTGAGCGGAAGATGTTTGTTAGCATGGACGTTACATTCAGAGAACTGGAACCATACTATGGTTCGGATGCAGGTTCGGCGTTTGGTGACACACCTAACACAGAGGGTGTTAGACGCGAGGGAGAGATAATTAGTCCAAACGTGGTAGTCGGATCGGTCCCGTGCCTGGTCATGAAAAATTGGACGAAAGGGGAAGATAGCAGTGACTCTGATACGAAGAATGAAGAAGATACATATGTACGCAGGGGGAGACAAGGAAAAAGGAGCTACAAGTCTACAGAAGGAGACAACATAAGTTCAGTACTGTGTCGTGCCCATTGCCTACTGTACCAAGTCTCTCGTCTACTCCTGTCTCAACTCTTGAAGATGTTGCCCCCGTACTGAATCACTCTGATTCTGATGCGGATCTCTGACTCGGATGGTATGATCTCTCCACCACCTATTGCTCCCTTAAGGAGATCTTCTCGCATCAATGCAGGTAAGGCTCCTAGTCGTTATGATGATTATGAACATGACATTGCCAATTTCTTGTCTTATTCTAACATTTCTCCGAATTATCGAGCCTTCATTGCATCGTTAGACTCTACTTCTTTGCCTAAGTGTTGGCAGGAAGCAAAGAAAGATCTAAAGTGAAAAGCTGCAATGATGGAAGAACTTGGGGTACTAGAGAAAAATAAGACAGGGAGCTGGTTCCATTACCGAAAGGGAAGAAAACTGTGGGATGGAAATGGGTGTACACAGTGAATGAGACGCCAGAAGGAAAAGTAGAGCGGTACAAGGCGAGGTTGGTTGCAAAAGGATACACACAATCATTATGATGAGACGTTTGCCCCAGTAGCAAAAATGAGCACGGTAAGAACTTTGGTCTCCATTGCAGCAAACTATGGGTGGAAGCTATACCAATTAGATGTGAAGAATGCCTTTCTCTACCGGGGCCTGCAAGAAGAAGTGTACATGGAGCTCCCGCCAGTATACTACGCGACAGAATCAGACGGAGGGACGTCGTGTAGAAAAGTGTGTAAACTAAAGAAGTCGCTATACGGGCTCAAGCAATCTCCTCGAGCCTGGTTCGACAGATTCAGAAAGGCTGTTACTGACATGGGATACCATCAAACAAATGCAGATCATACAGCCTTTCTTCAGCATGCAAGAGGCCACATTACTATACATGTTGTATATGTGGATGATATAGTAATCACAGGTGATGATGAGGTCGAGATCACTAAGCTGAAATCAAAACTCGCAAAGGAGTTTGAGGTAAAGGATTTAGGAGCGATGAGGTACTTTCTGGGTATCGAGGTGTATGACGGCGAACAAAAAATTGTTCTCACAAAGAAAATACGCACTAGATCTGCTAAAGGAGAGGTCGGGATGTTGGGATGCAAAGCAGCAGTCACTCCAATTGACTAGAAGTGCAAGTTGGGAGCAGAAGCAGGAGAGTCAGTTGATCGTGAAAGGCATCAAAGACTTGTAGGGAGATTGATTTATCTGGAGCACACTCGTCCTGATATCTCATTTGCGGTGAGTGTAGTGAGTCGCTACATGCATGATCCAAGAACGGATCATATGGAAGCAGTGTTTCAGATCTTGAGATATCTGAAAGGGACACCAGAAAAAGGGCTATGGTTCAAGAAGAATGGACGCATAGAAGTTGAGGGATACTGCGATGCAGACTGGGCGAGTTGCATAGACGACAGAAGGTCTACCACGGGGTACTGTGTCTTTATAGGAGGAAACCTGGTCTCATGGAGAAGCAAGAAACAGTCAGTGATAGCACGGTCGTCAGCTGAAGCAGAATACAGAGCAGTGGCTCTGGGAGTGTCAGAGTTATTGTGGGTGAAAGCACTGCTGACAGAGTTGAAGCTGGATAAGGGAGCACCGTTACATCTTCTGAGCGATAGTCAAGCTGCAATAAGTATAGCCAACAATCCAGTTCAGCACGACAGAATGAAGCACATCGAGATCGATCGATTCTTCGTTAAGGAGAAGCTGGAACAAGGGATACTGAAGATTGACCATGTTCGCTCAGAAGAATAAGTTGCGGACTGTCTGACTAAAGGTCTTAGTTCATTGAGTCTGTCAAAGCTATGTAACAAGATGGGGATGATTAATATCTATCGTCCATCTTGAGGGGGAGTGTTGAGAACCAATAAGGGACTTTAGTACCACATTGGAATATGTAGTATGAAGAGGAGTTTGAACCTCTATAAGTAGCAAGTAGTAGCCCATCAATAAAATCATCCATTATTCATTTTCTACTGTATCAAGTAGTAGGCAGTTTAAATGCTAACTGCAGGTACCAGAACAAAGACAACGGTGAGTTTTGTAGGTAGCATTGTCTAGGTGGAAGGGGGACGATGTATATGAAATAGGAAATCAGTGCAAAAGTATGGGTGTCCCTACAAGTTCTAGAAGGGTTGGTCCAAGTAGAATAGAGAAGGACACGTGATCAGAGTTTGGGAGCATAGGTAAGGATGGGCATAAATTAGCAATTTCAGAAATAATAACAGTAGTAGGGTTAAGGTTAGTGTCAAGCATTGGGTAGTGGTATCGTAGGATACATATATGGATACTTATATAGGGCATAATATATCTAGAGGCCTATTAGGAAGGTAAATGGAGTAGCAAGACCTAGAAACCAAATAAACAAGTAGATAGTTATTTTGACATGGTAAATGTATAAAATAGGTAGATTTGGTGAGTAGGTAATACTAGTGACAGACTTCAGTTAGAGGGTAAGGTACACAACAGGTTGCAAGTATAGGTGAAGTGTGATCTATATACACATGAGTAACCATAAACATATCTATGTGTAAATATATGGGGGTTTATAAACATAGGTTAGCCTACTAAACATGTAATATGGGTAATAGGTAACCTAGTACCAATCATACAGTGTAAACCCAAAGTTGTTAAGAACCCAGTAGATATGGGGAACCCAAGAATAGGCAATTGGCCTAGGTTGACCTAACAAATTTCAAATAATGGCAGTTAGGTGGTTTGCAATTCAAAACACTCATTGACACCGTAAATTCATAGGTTACTTGGACTCGAGATTGGCACCAGAACCATATCATCAGCTCAGGACACCAGACGAGTACATTTATTGTTTGTTTTTAATATTGTTAATTCCTATATTACATTGTTCAGTTATATCATACTTGATTTCTTGACACACTCGTTACACGGTAGCACTTCTCGTCGTCTCTTTCAGTTCATGCCATTTATCTGGTATATTGTGTCGGGACGGAAAAGTACTAAATAGATATCTGATCAGACCTTAGTCCATGTTTTATTTCTGCACAGTAGACCTTGGTAATGATAATATCGATCTTGTTAATGCTAATGTAGACCTTGTGGTGTAATTATCCCATACCGATCACATATCGAAAGAGTACTTCAAAACACATAGATAGTTATATTCTCATGTTCTACCATTACATGCTATCATATATTTTTCCTGTCTGATATTCATCTTATTTCTTGTTACTTTTGTCTTGATATTCTCACCATGTATTTTATGACTAACCATTGTCTTATAGTCGTTAACATATACTTGGAACTACACTCAATGAATTGTACTCGTTCCATCCTGACTGGGTAAACATTTTAGGTGAGCATGATGAAGACGGATACCCTACGCACTATGGTCCATGTATATGGGAAGTATAGCTGAGCCTGACCTGACACAGGAGGAGTTTTGCAACACCTGATCAGCTGCCGTTGCTTAGTTAGATTAGTTTTAGAGTGAGCCGGATTTGTCTTCGGATATAGTTGACACTTGATATTTGACATTGATGGACATATAGTTTGGAGTTTACCCATTTTATGGATTTATGACTTTATATTTCCTTTTTCTCTATTCTGCCTATCTAGAGCTGTGATTGAGTATTATTAGTTATGTGTTGCCCCCCCAAGTGGAGTGTGTATATATATATATATATATATATATATATATATATATATATATATATTGCGTGATTGTCATCATATTGTGATTATACAGCGTTCTACCGCCGATACCGTGGTGTAGGCTGACGTGCGCACGATTCATGCCCAAATTCTTGGTGCGGGTCATGACACTATTCAAGCTAGAGCCCTAGGGTTCATGGACCATGATTATTTAATGTCGAGACACAGTAGGCATAAGAGTCTTTGGTCATCTTTATTTATAGTAATGTTTCCATATGCATTTTAGTTTACAACGGATGTGTGGGATTAAAAATCCTCTGTTATGAATTTGTTCACGGTTTCTCATCGAAATAAAAATACATATTAAAAATATTATACATGGGTTGACTCTTGTAGAACAGAGTTACCGATGATGCCATAAAAGCCAGTACCGAGCCGAGTACTCGTCGAGCTTGTTTACAAACTCACGAGCCGAGTTTCCTATGTTTAGGTTCTGCTCGTTAAGGTTCAGTAAGGAAATTGAGCCTCATTTTCATGTTCACATTTGGTTTGTTAATGGAAGCAAGTCGAGTTTTTATCAAGCCGAATCTAGTTTGAGAGCTGCTCTTTTCATTTGCAGCCCCAACTTATTTGTCCTTAGTCATTGTCTGATTAATATTCATGTTCATTTGCAGCCCTGACAATTTTTTTTACCTACAAACAAATTATTGTTTCTAAAAAGCCAACTATACGAACAAATTTCTGGAGACACGTTGGTATAAAGTGTTTCTCTTGTAGCAATTCTTCATTGAAATATTGCATATATATACCCTTAGTTTGTAGGTAATGTACTCACTCAAACAAGGCAGTCAAGAAGGTATACACCAGCATCCTAGATAACTCTCCCCAAGTCAGGTGCTCCCTCATATCTCTACAACAAAAGCCAAAGCAAAAGAATCAGATTAAGGTCATTGACCAAAAGGGAAAAAAAATGAATAATAAAAATACTATAAGGCATTAATGTTTGCAAACCGCCTATTCATCGTCTACTTTTTACACACACAAAAAAAAAAAAAAAAAGTTGGTGCAACTTTAAATGTTCACTCAAATATGGTGCCAGTAAGTCTCAAGAATTTTATAAAAATAAACCGAAATTTAAAAGAAAACATATCGATTCTCTCCTATGTATTGTACATATACAAAAAAACAAAAAAATATCTTGATTCTAAGCATTGTTGAAAGAACATATATGCATTAGTGAAAACATATTGGGTTTTATCGTTAAAGGCTACAACCTCTCATAAATCACTGCAAAGGGAGCAACAGAGAGTGCCGCTACAAGGTTCCGGTAGGTGAGAACCGGAAGAATGAAGCAGCCACGGGTGAGGATCTTCTTGAATAACAAATTTGATCCTACGTTCAAAAGTTGGAGAACCAACATGACTATCCATGGTGTCAGTCGTCCATCGCCTCCATCAAAACCTCCCTCCATGGCAATCATGAAATCCATGTATTCTCTGATGAAAAGAAAGGAGACAAAATTAAAAAAGATAAAAGATACGTGTTAGAAGCAGAGAAGAAGCGGAGATCATTTACCTACTACTTTGTCATATATGTTGAAATTCTCTAGTGCTCAAACTAAATTTTAACTACTCTTATTCTCAAAATATATATATGTTAAATTGTATTATGAATAGATGATGGGATAGAGTATTTCCTTTGAACAAATGACCCAATATATACAAAACTTAAACCCGTCCATGGTCATTAACCAAACTGACTCAATAAAACTCTACATTATTTGTGTAGAAACTAAAACTCAAATGGCAGTTATAATGACTCACATTATCAATATCAAGAACATCCAGGACATGATTGTTGAGAACTAATAAGGGACTTTAGTCCCACATTGGAAAATGTAGTATGAAGAGGAGCTAGACTCCCTATAAATAGTGGAGTAACCAATCAATAAAATACACAACAATTATTCTCTACATGGTATCAGAGCCATAACCACAAAACAAAAAAAAATTCCTCCCCCCCCCCCCATTTTTCCCCACCGGCAGTACCCCCCCCCCCCCCCCCCCGGCAGTCCCCACCCCCCCCCCCCGACGCCCTGTCCCCCACCCCCCCCACGCCCTGCCCCCCCACCCCACGCCCTGCCCCCCCCCGACGCCCTGTCCCCCACCCCCCCACGCCCTGCCTCCCCACCCCACGCCCTCCCCCCCCACCCCCGACGCCCTGCCCCCCCCACGCCACCCCTCCTTTTTTTTCTTTTCGGAAAAAAAAAATCCTAATTTTGAGAGAGATTATGTGGGTAGTTTTTCGACGACGGATGGCTGTCAAAAGCTTTATTTGCACCTTCTGTTCCTAGATTACGCCCTCCGAAATTACAAATGTTTTATTTGTTTTTCGTTCTCGATCTGCAAATTAGGATCTACATGCGCGCGCCGGTGTTGGCCACGTTGACCGCGCAGTCGTATGGTCTCCGTTGAAGACTTTACATACAGCCGACGACGACGCCGACGACAAAGACGAAGCCGACGTAGACGACGACGACGACGAATCACTGTTGAAGACGCCATGGATTCGATCAGTGGTAAACTGACAGCAGATGAGATGAAGGCCTTGGTTGATGATATTTTATCAAAGAGATTAACCGAGGCGACCCCACGTGTGATCCATACTGATGTGGATCCGTCACCCTACAAAATGGGGAAGCTGGACAAGTTGGAGACGAAGTTGGAAGGCACATCCAATTACTTGAAATGGACACGGCAGGCCATGCGGACGCTGAAGGGACGTGGCTTGGTTGGCTACGTCAATGGCCAAACCAAGGCGCCAGATGATCCCTCCTCAAAGGAGTTTGCTGTTTGGAAAATTGTCAACAATATTGTGGCTGGATGGTTGACCGCCTCCTTGACCGACCAGGTGTCGGGCAATGTAGAGGCGATGGAGGCTGCAGCTGATATATGGCGGACTTTGAAGGATATGTACTCCGGCTCGGGCAATCCTATGCGGGTCTTTCAACTGCAGGATGAACTTGATAGGGTGGCCCAGGACGACCGCACCATCTCTGAGTATGCAGCACTGTTGAAGAAGTTCTGGTCTGATCTGGATCACTATGATCCTCTTGGGATGGAAGATGCCCAAGTCGAACCCGCATTTGCGAAACATTTCCAAAAGTTCTTGGATTATATTTCGCGTCAACGGATGATGAAGTTCTGGAAGGGTCTTAACCCTGTATTTGAGAATAGAAGGAATGTACTCCTGGCACAAGAAGAGGCTCGCTTGAAGTTGATGCCCAACAAGGGCTCTTTCCAGGGGGAGCAAGCCAATGTTGACAAGTCTGCCCTTGCCGCCTTCAATCAGCCTCCCTTTGTGGCCGGTGTTTGCCACAACTGTGGTGACTCAGGACATTACATCAGATTTTGTCCCAAACCCCTGCACAGTCAGTCGAGAGATCGTGGACGGGACCGCGGAGGACGTCGTGGTGGTAGAGGCGGTTATGCTGGTAGACGGAAAATTTATTCTGCAGGACACAAAGCTAATCTGGCGGAGGAAGGGGACGACCATCACCTGGCTGAGTTGACCCCTCTTGAGAAGGAGTTCCTCGCGAAGTTATGCGGCACGAAGCTGGGTTCGGACGGCAGTAATAGGACGTCATCTACCTCGGGGGACCACATCACTTGCTTTGCCTAAAACGGCACAGGTATACCTGCACGTGCTCTTGCAGCAGCTGTCCACCAACCAGGTTGGATTATGGACTCTGGGACATCTCGCCATGTCACGGGATCCCGCGGTGAGTTCCAGGACTATACTCACCTACCGACGCCGGAGAGCATTCTGACTGCTGAAGGTAACTCCAGTCCTGTCATGGGTAAAGGCACTGTCGCATGCACCCCTTCTCTCACTCTCACCAATGTCTTACATGCTCCGTCTTTTCCTGTCAATCTTCTTTCTATTAGTGCCATTATCCTCGATCTTAACTGTACTGTTTACTTTGACATTCCTACGGTGACTTTTCAGGAGAAGGGGACAGGACGACGACTAGGGACTGGCACATGGCATAAGGGGCTGTGGTACTTGGACAGGACTGGACTGGACAAAGCTTTAGCATCTCTGGTAGCAGACACACCACCAGAAGATTCACGGCACAATGTCGAAGATGACTTTCTACTCCACCACCGGCGTGTCGGTCATTCTTCTTTTAAAATTATTAGTCGAATGTATCCGTCCTTATACCAAAGGGCTAATAAAGAGAAGTTATTTTGTCAAAAAGTGACGTCTTTGAGGCGTTTCGAGACTTTTATCCCCGGATAGAAACTCAATATGGCACTAAAATTAAGTGCTTACGGTCTGACAATGGGACGGAGTATACAAATAGGAAGGTTGCTGAGTATTTATCCACTCATGGCATACTACACCAAACTTCCTGTGCCTATACACCAGCACAAAATGGTGTGGCCGAACGGAAGAACAGACACCCGCTGGAGGTCGCACGGACGATGATGCTAGCTATGAATGTTCCGAAACACTTATGGGGGCAGGCGGTGTTAACGGCATCTTATCTCATCAACCGAATGCCATCTCAGGTATTGGACTGGAAGACACCGCTGGAGATGCTTACTGGTGCAACCACGTACACTGTTCCACCGAAAGTATTTGGGTGTGTATGTTTTGTCCAGGATAATAGGCCAGGAGTTGGCAAACTGGATCCTAGAGCGGTTAAATGTGTCTTTGTCGGGTACACGGCAACTCAGAAGGGATACGCATGTTGAAGCCCAGTTGAGCGAAAAATGTTTGTAAGCATGGACGTTACATTCAGAGAACTGGAACCATATTATGGTTCGGATGACGGTTCGACGTTTGGGGACACACCTAACATAGAGGGTGTTAGATGTGAGAGGAAGAAATTAAGCCCATCTGTGGTAGTCGGATCGGTCCCATGCCCGGTCGTAGAAAACTGGACAAAAGGGAGAGAAAACAATGACTCCGATACAGAAGATGAAGAAGATACATATGTTAAACAGGAGGAGCAGCAGACAATGGAAAAGAAACTCCAAGTCTACAGAAGGAGACAGCAGAAGTCCAGTACTATGCTTGTACCGTGCCCTGTGCCTACTGTACCAAGTCCCTCGTCTACTCCTGCTCCAACTCTTGAAGATGTTACCTCCGCACTGAATCAATCTGATTCTGATGCGGATCTCTCTGACTCTGATGGTATGATCTCTCCACCACCTATTGCTCCCTTAAGGAGATCTTCTCGAATCAATGCGGGTAAGGCTCCTAGTCGTTTTGATGATTATGAACATGATATTGCCAACTACCTGTCTTATTCTAACATTTATTCGAATTATCGAGCCTTCATTGCATCATTAGACTCTACTTCGTTGCCCAAGTGTTGGCAGGAAGCAAAGAAAGATCCAAGGTGGAAAGCTGCAATGATGGAAGAACTTGTGGCACTGGAGAAAAATAAGACATGGGAGCTGGTTCCATTACCCAAAGGGAAGAAAACTGTAGGATGCAAATGGGTGTACACAGTAAAGGAGACGTCAGAAGGAAAGGTGGAACGATACAAGGCGAGGTTGGTTGCAAAAGGATACACACAATCATATGGCATCGACTATGATGAGACGTTTGCTCCAGTAGCGAAAATGAGCACCGTAAGAACTCTGGTCTCCATTGCAGCAAACTATGGGTAGAATCTATACCAGTTAGATGTGAAGAATGCCTTTCTTCGTGGGGACCTACAAGAAGAAGTGTACATGGAACTCCCGCCAGGGTGCTACGCTACAGAATCAGACGGAGGGACGTCGCATGGAAAAGTGTGCAAACTAAAGAAGTCGCTATATGGACTCAAGCAATCTCCTCGAGCCTGGTTTGACAGATTCAGAAAGGCTGTTACAAGCATAGGATACCATCAAGCAAATACAGATCATACGGTCTTTCTTCAGCATGCAAGAGGCCACATCACTATACTTGCTGTATACGTGGATGATATAGTAATCACAGGTAATGATGAAGTCGAGATCGCTAAGCTGAAATCAAAACTCGCGAAGGAGTTTGAGGTAAAGGATTTAGGAGCAATGAGATACTTTCTAGGTATCGAGGTGTGTGAAGGCGAACAAGGAATTATTCTCTCACAGAGAAAATACGCACTAGATTTGCTGAGGGAGACAGGAATGCTGGGATGCAAAGCAGCAGTCACTCCAATTGACCAAAAGTGCAAGTTGGGAGCAGAAGCAGGAGAGCCAGTTGATCGTGAAAGATATCAGCGACTTGTAGGGAGATTGATTTATCTGGGACACACTCGCCCTGATATCTCATCTGCGGTGAGTGTAGTAAGTCGCTACATGCATGATCCAAGAACGGGTCATATGGATGCAGTGTTTCAGATCTTGAGATATCTGAAAGGGACGCCGACGAAAGGACTATGGTTCAAGAAGAATAGAAGTATAGAAGTTGAGGGATACTGCGATGCAGACTGGGCGAGCTGTATAGACGATAGAAGGTCTACCACGGGATATTGTGTCTTTGTAGGCATGGAGAAGCAAGAAACAGTCAGTGGTAGCACGATCTACAGCTGAAGCAGAATACAGAGCAATGGCTTTGGGAGTGTCGGAGTTGCTGTGAGTGAAAGCATTGTTGACAGAGTTGAAGCTGGACAAGGGAGCACCGTTACGTCTTCTGAGCAATAGTCAAGCTGCAATAAGTATTGCTAACAATCCAGTTCAGCACAACTTAACGAAGCACATCGAGATCGATCGATTCTTCATCAAAGAGAAGCTGGAACAAGGGATACTGAAGATTGATCATGTTCGCTCAGAAGAACAAGTGGCAGACTGTCTGACTAAGGGTCTTAGTTCATTAAGTCTGTCGAAGCTATGTAACAAGATGGGAATGATTAATATCTATCGCCCATCTTGAGGGGGAGTGTTGAGAACTAATAAGGGACTTTAGTCCCACATTGGAAAATGTAGTATGAAGAGGAGCTAAACTCCCTATAAATAGTGGAGTAACCAATCAATAAAATACACAACAATTATTCTCTACAATGATACGTAGAACATCCAGGACATGATACGTGTGTAGAAACTATGAACCAAGCGGGTGTATAAAGTATAAGCTAGAGGTAAGGAAGTGTCCAATGTCGATTTCACTAGAAAAAATTTAGGGATGTTGAGGCGATTTATTGAAAGCAGTTTTGATAACAGCCTCTATGTTAATACAAATCCAAATTTTAGAGTCGGAAATTAAATAGCTTGTATAGGTGAAACAAGAGAGACGTTTTTCCCAAAACCACCTCTTCTTATGTATGTTTAAATATCTGGGACATTTTACTAGATATGATAACCCTCTTTAACTTTCTTTTTCGTTTTTATTTAGGCGCCAAAGTTTGGCGTTCTAAATTTATTTTACTTGGATGCCAGTTTGCAATTTCTTAAACACTAAATGTTGAGGCCAGTTTGCAATTTCTCAAATCCTAAATGTTGAGATCACATAAGAGAGCTCTCAGCCCTTCCACTCCAAATAACCCCAGAAAACCTATTAAATATTAATTTTGCTGCTCGTTGTCCTCAAACCTCAAATATCATTCCTCCTCAAGGTAATTCCCCTATCTCTCTTCATAGAAGAATTGAATTGAAGACATTATTCTCCAAAGTTACTTAGCGAACTGTGTATCATGGGTCACAACGAAATTCTCTGTTATTATTTTAATTTTGTTTACCTCTTGATTATGTTAAATTTCCTCTGCTATATGACTTTTTCTTTCTTATTAAAAATTTTGTCAATTCTAATAAATGAATTTTGTTGTTAATGTAGATTAGGTCAAAATTTTGGATCTAAAATGGTCATACCATTTATGGGTATCAAAGATCAATTGTATCCTACTTGAGTTTTTTTGTAATACTTGAATTATGTTTTGTAAATTGTGCCATAACATGCTTCTTTTATCTGTCTGCAACAAATTGATTCTTGGGTAACTTCATTTCTCATGAATTTGCCCCTATCTGCAAGTAAATTAACCTGAACATAGTTAGCCATGGCCATTTGATCAACACAATAAATTGACGGACATGATATAAAGTTGCCCAGAGAGAGTTTTAGGGGCAATATCTTTGAAGTCTTGAATTTCAATTTTATATCGAGCTGATTAAAGGAGAGAGGTTGGATTGATTAATGGTATCATACTAAAACATTCCAGGTTGTGACCTTTACTTTCGATCCTAACTGAGAGTACTTACTCCCTCAATACGATCCCATATTGCTCCATCCTGTGATTTTCAAGATAATATTATGAGCTTGATGACATGGTACTTAGGTTGTCAGACTTAGATTCTAGAGATTTTTTAGTAGCTTCATGGTATAGTAGTTTTAAGTCCAGTGTTTACAACAATGTTGTTTGGGTGTAAATGGCCAAGTGAAAAGATTATAGCAGAGTGCAGCTTTGTTTTCCTTTCCCAAATGAAATGATATGCATACAAAAGTGGGCAAAGAATAGCAAAGTGACAATAAGAATCTTCAACATTCTCCTGGGCAAACTCTTGCTATGTTGTTTATAATAATTGTACAGGGTAATAGTTTGCTTATTAAAATTTCGCAGCCATTTGTAATTTTTTGTTGTGAACAAAGGCAGTTGGATATTTCTTGTTCCGGTTACAACTTAACAGATCAATTTGACTTGGATTTTGCATGTTGTGTAGTGTCTCTATCGTAGTATTTCAAATTCTCTAATGCTAATATATCATGTCTTAAAGAGTATACAACAATTTTGCCAATGGAGCGAGATGGTAATCTAAAGTTTGATTGACAAGTAAAAAAGTGAAAGTTGAATATGGCTTGTGTTCGTCTATGGGGTACGACGGACGTCGTTCAAGGAATCGGAGAAGCCTGGAAGGAGTCGAAATGATGTGTTGCAGGGCTCGAAACAATATGGTATCAGGGCGACAAAGTGCAAAATTTGTCCAGTGACTTTTGGGTACTTTTAGTGCTCACCCTGGCATACCAGGGTATGTCAACGACATATTGCTAGCATATTGTTGGGTCAGAAACTAATTTTCATGAAAGGTTCAGATGTAAGGCTGGGTCTACAATTTGGATTGCTCCTGACTTAGGTTGAGGGTTGGGGATTCTATTTAAGGACCCCCATCAGCCTAGGGCTGGCTTGGCAAACGCTTGGCTTGTTGCTTGAGGCTTTGGTATGCTAAGAGTAAGAGCAAGAAAGGAGCTCTTAGGTTATCCTAAGTAGGCCATTATCGGCGTCGTCAAGAGGAAGGGGAAAATTGCTCGTCGAGGGAGGGTTACTCTCTACGGGTAATCCCTATAAGGTTTCTTTTGTTGATTCAATAAAATTATTTCTTCCCTTGTCCCGTGGGGTAGGTCGGATTTGACCGAAACACATTAAAAATTGTGTGTTCTTGTGTGCTATTAGCTAGTTTGATTATTTTTGCCTTCCTATTTTGCTTGTCGTCTTAAGATATTATTGTTCCATGTCGCTTCCGCTTGCGCATTCAGATTGCGGTATTGAACAACAAAAAACTTTGGTCTACAGACTAGTAGTACTCGTTGTCACAATCTATGTTACCCGGACTCTCCACTTTGAGGATAAGTACCCGTGTCGACCCGATAGGACATGGGTATGGGTATGGAATCTGTATCCGATCCTCCATATGACAATCGGATCCTTCATGGTGACAATCGGAAAACTGGTAGTGAAGTAGATAGTTTATTTTAATGTGATAGTAATGTAGATGGTTTATTTTAATATGGTAGACTGTTATTAAAGTAGGAGAGCTAAAGGGACGGTCCCTTAGGGACTTATTCAACTAGTTCAGTAAAGTTTACTAGTAATTTATAATTATATGTTGTCTTTTTATAAAACCTTAGTCATATTTCCGTACCCGTATCCAAAATTTGGATCATTTTTAGCCGAGTCCGTGTGTCCTTCAATTATGAGTTTGAAGGGCCCGACTCTTGGGTATGTACCCGTACCCGACATCCGTACCCGAGTCCAGGTAACATAGGTCACAATAGCAGTAAGATTTTGACTCTTTTAGATGCACTTGGTTTGATAGAATGTGAGAAGAATTGACACAATAAAGATTAATTTCCAGTCACATGTTGTAGGTTTTTTGTTTATGATTTAGTCACTCCAGTGTACAATTCCTTATTGACTCTTCTTTTATATTCTTGACGCATAATAGGATTAACAACCATCTTTCCCCTTCAATATTGGATAACTAATTAAGTCTACCACCTAAAAAACAATACCACCTAAAAACAAGTTTAAATCAACTCTAACATTAATTAGCCCTCACAATCATCATATAAATCTACGGATCCTCACCCCCAATGACTGAAGCCTTTGTTATCAAATTATGTAATGGTGACGACTTACTAAGACTGTTATGAGTATGCATTTGCATTGTAACAGTGACACAGGTTTTAATATTTGAAAAGAATCTCTCTGACCAAACTTGACTAATGGTAATCGTAGTTCTCCTACTGAATAGATTTCTAGTAGGAACTTGAAAGAGACATGATGAGATTTGTAAGTTTTCATGATATGCAACTGGCACCTACATTAACAATCTAAGTTTATTGAATTTAAGGTCTAGGGAAAAAACTATGGATAAGCATGACGATGACGGCTAAGAAGCACGAATATTCCAAAATTCATGTTGTATCGTGTTGGATACACATATTAGACATACCACAGACACTCCGAAATACACTAGAAAACACCAAAATACTAGTGCCAAAACTGTCTCAGTGTCTGAAGCGTGGCATGTTGAATCCATATATGTGCAACGTAGGCTAACAGCGAGTTCAAACTTGCAAGGGTTGCATCTCCGAATGATGCAATGGCTTAGGGTTTTGTTCTGGAACGTCCTGGACGTGTTCGCCGATTAGGACGTGGAGCTGCCCCTACCCAAAAATTTGGAGTGGGTAAGCAAAATCAGCATTAATAATTTGGATCTAGTCAATGCAAAACATCAAATGCCTTCTTAGCAAAATGAATTGAGTCAAGTAAAGGGAGAGCTGAATCTAGTAGACTCAAACACATGGTTATTTGGCTGCACAAACGAGTGATAATTTTTTTGCTATAAAACAAGTGATAAAGTTTAATGCTCAATATTGGAAGCAATCTTCTTATGCTGCCACGACTGAATATGTTTAAGGGAACAAACAAATTTAATGCAATAACATTGCATACAAAGTCATATTTATATATAGAAATTATAGAAATCAAATATCATGGTCGATTTCAAACTCTCAATAATCTAAATAGTCAATGTTGTGATATTGATAGCCTAGCAAGCACGAACACTCCAAAAATATGAGTCGTGTCGTTTTGGACACGTATCGATCACAACCTAGATGCTCCAACATACTCTTCCATAAAACACACGGGCTTTGATCGCCTTAATGAGAGCTAATGGCGACGATGAAGCCATTTGTGATCACGTACTCGGGACAACTTACTAAATTTTAGTACAAAGTAATGGATTTTTTTTCTGATTAACATACAATTGAGTTAGAAATGGTTTATTTAGTTTTTCCTGTCAATTAAATGATTATAAATTGTTGGATTTTGTAGTCTGGGTCGTCTAGCTCGGTCAATGGTTAGGTTTCGATATTGGGATATGGTAAACATGTTTTTTTTTTCTAGTGAGCTATCATATATTGTCAATTTTCTTTTTCTTTCAAGGCTATGGTTTTTTGTCATTCAAAATATCCCTTATTGCTATACAAAGATGGAGATGGAAGTTTCACGTTAGAGGAATGTATTTATACTATACATAAATTGAAATAAACAAAAGTAAAGACACGCCTAGGGCAGACCTTGGAGCCAAAAGGAGGGGCGTAACCCCGCCTCTGCATCATGGAATAAGTAAAATAACGTTAAAGTAGTGGTATTTCACTTCCGCTGGCGAGCCAGCTTCCACTTATCCTGCACCTCTTAAGTCATTTCAAAAAGTCGGATTAGAGTCAAGCTCAACAAGGTCTTCTTTTCCCGCTGATTTTGCCAAGCTCGTTCCCTTGGCTGTAGTTTCGCTGGATAGTAGACAGGGACAATGGAAATCTCGTTAATCCATTCATGCGCGTCACTAATTAGATGACGAGGCATTTGGCTACCTTAAGAGAGTCATAGTTACACCCGCCGTCTACCCGCGCTTGGTTGAATTTCTTCACTTTAACATTCAGAGCACTAGGCAGAAATCACATTGCGTAAGCATCCGCAGGGACCATCGTAATGCTTTGTTTTAATTAAACAGTCGGACTCCCCTTGCCCGTACCAGTTCTGAGTCGACTATTTGAAGCCCGAGGAAGGCCTCCCGCGAGGGGAGCCGTTTCCGGTCCGTCCCCCGACAGGCACGCGGTGACCCGCTCTCGTCGCGGGAGCAGCTTGAGCAGTCCGCCGACAGCAGACGGGTTCGGGTCTGGGACCCCCGTGCCCAGTCCTCAGAGCCAATCCTTTTTTTTTCCTGAAGTTACAGATCCGTTTTGCCGACTTCCCTTGCCTAAATTGTTCCATTGGCCAGAGGTTGTTCACCTTGGAGACCTGATACGGTTATGAGTACGACCGGGCGTGGATGGCACTCGGTCCCCCGGATTTTCAAGGGCCGCCGATCACCAGACATCGCGCGACGCACGCGCGACGCACGGTGCTCTTCCAGCTGCTGAACCCTACCTCAGGCTGAGCCGTTTCCAGAGTGGACGGGCCGTTAAGCATAAAAGATAGCTCTTCCCGAGGCCCCCGTCGGCGCCTCCTGACTCCCTAATGTTGCCGTCAGCCACCACGTCCCGGCTCGGACATTTTAACCCGATTCTCTTTTGAAGCTCGCGCGATGACGCGCTCTCTAACGGGCTTCCCCCGTCTCTTAGGATTGGCTAACTCATGTGCAAGTGTCGTTCACATGGAACCTCTTTCCTCTTCGGCCTTCAAAGTTCTCCTTTGAATATTTGCTAGTACCACCAAGATCCGCACCGACGGACGCTCCGTCCGGGCTCGCGCCACGGGTTTTACGGTGGCCACCGCGCTCTCCCACTCATCGGGGGATGGCGATTGCCCCGATGGTCGGGTGTGGGTCGCGCGCTTAAGCACCATCCATTTTTGGGGCTAGTAGATTCAGCAGATGAGTTGTTACACACTCCTTAGTACGGACGCTCCGCCCGGGCTCGCGCCACGGGTTTTACGGTGGCCACCGCGCTCTCCCACTCATCGGGGGATGGCGATTGCCCCGATGGTCGAGTGTGGGTCGCGCGCTTAAGCACCATCCATTTTTGGAGCTAGTAGATTCAGCAGATGAGTTGTTACACACTCCTTAGAGGATTTCGACTTCCATGACCACCATCCTGCTATTTTAATCGACAAACATCTTTTGTGGGTTCTAGGTTAGTGCGTAGTTGGGCACCGTAACCCGGCTTTTGATTCATCCAGCATTGCCAGTTCTGCTTACTAAAAATGGCCCACTTGGAGCTCTCGATTCCGTGGCGCGACTCAACGAAGCAGTCGCGTCGTCCTACTATTTAAAGTTTGAGAATAGGTCGAGGGCGTTGCGCTAATCATTGGCTTTACCCGATAGAACTCGCACGCGGGCTCTAGCTATCCTGAGGGAAACTTCGGAGGGAACCAGCTACTAGATGGTTCGATTAGTCTTTCGCCCCTATACCCAAGTCAAACGAACGATTTACACGTCAGTATCGTTGCGGACCTCCACCAGAGTTTCCTCTGGCTTCGCCCCGCTCAGGCATAGTTTACCATCTTTCGGGTCCTGACAGGCATGCTCCCACTCGAACCCTTCGAAGAATATCTTGGTCGATCGACGGTGCACCCCGCGAGGAGGATCCCGCCCATCAGCTTCCTTGCGCCTTCCGGGATTAGGAACCCGTCGGCTCGCACGCATGTCAGACTCCTTGGTCCGTGTGTCAAGACGGGTCGGATGGGGAGCACGCAGGACGGTGCCAGGAGGGCGCTAGTGCCCATGAGGGGCACGCCGAGACGGCGTGCGCTGCGTCCCCGATCGAGACGACGACATGTTCGCGGGCGGGATCCTCCGGCCGGGCTTGGGCCGCTGGGACAGACCGCAACGGTCCGCGCACCGAGCCGAGCGGCAGACCAGCCGTTGAGTGCCATTCCGCATCCGGCTGGGGTGCCTCGCCGGCCCCCATCTTCTTCCCTCCCGACAATTTCAAGCACTCTTTGACTCTCTTTTCAAAGTCATTTTTATCTTTCCCTCGCGGTACTTGTTCGCTATCGGTCTCCCGCCACTATTTAGCATTGGACGAAATTTACCGCCCGATTGCGACTGCATTCCCAAACAATCCGACTCGTCGACAACGCCTCGTGGTGCGGCAGGGTCCGAGCCGGACGAGGCTCTCACCCTCACTGGCGACCCTTTCCAGAGGACTTGGGCCCGGCCGTCGCTGAGGACGCTTCTCCATACTACAATTCGGTCGACAAGGCCGCCGATTCTCAAGTTGGGTTGTTCCTGGTTCGCTCGCCGTTACTAGGGGAATCCTTGTAAGTTTCATCTCCTCCGCTTGTTGATATGCTTAAACTCAGCGTGTAGTCCCGCCTGATCTGGGGTCGCGTTCCGATCGAAGGCGCACGACGAAGGGTGCACGCTCTCGTGGTAGGGGTTCCTTTGCTCGGGGCCATACGATACGATCGGTCGCCATTTTGTAGGGCCGGGGCGCGGTGAAGGAGACGTATGTTTCATCGTCCACCACTCGCCGCGTCCGGCCCGACGACGGCCCACACTTCGGCCCGTTGCGCACGAGGCACGGTTAGCCAATCTCCGTGTCCGCACGGCTCCTCCCTCCCGGAGGAGAGGAGGGATACGGAGCGACACGAGACGTGACACCCAGGCAGGCATGCCCTTGGCCAGAAGGCCTCGGACGCAACTTGTGTTCAAAGACTTGATGGTTCACGGGACTGCAATTCACACCAAGTATCGCATTACGTTCTTCATCAATACGAGAGCCTAGATATCCGTTGCCGAGAGTCGTACAGAAGTACAACGTTGTTAGGTACGTGGGACTCCTCCCCGTCTGGGGAGCAGCCGCGCGCAGTATACAGTGTTCCTTGGCGCCCACCGCGCCTGGGGTTCGTTATGCCGCCGCGTCGGCCCAGGCACGCACGCCGGTGGGGCGTTGCGGTGTCTGTGGCCGACAGTCCGCACGGGGGTGCCCCGCCCGAGGATGGGGCACTACAATGTTGACACGTTCTCGGTCGTCCGATGGTTCGATTATCGACAATGATCCTTCCGCAGGTTCACCTACAGAAACCTTGTTACAACTTCTCCTTCCTCTAAATGATAAGGTTCGATGGACTTCTCGCGACGTCACGGGCGGCGAACCGCCCCCGTCTGCGCGATCCGAACATTTCAGCAGACCATTCAATCGGTAGGAGCGACGGACGGTGTGTACAAAGGACATAGACGTAGTTAATGCGAGCTGTTGACTCGCGCTTACTAGGAATTCCTCGTTGAAGACTAACAATTGCAATGATCTATCCCCATCAGGATGAAATTTTCAAAGATTACCCAGGTCTGTCGACCAAGGCTAGAGACTCGTTGAATACATCAGTGTAGCGCGCGTGCGGCCCAAAACATCCGAGGGCATCACAGACATGTTATTGCCACAAACTTTCATGGCCTAAGCGGCCATAGTCCCTCTAAGAAGCTGAACACGGAGGATGCCTCCGCATAGCTAGTTAGTAGGCTGAGGTCTCGTTCGTTAAATGAATTAACCAGATAAATCGTTCCACCAACTAAGAAGGGCCATGTACCACCACTCATAGAATCAAGAAATAGCTCTCAGTCTGTTAATCCTTACTATGTCTGGACATGGTAAGTTTTTCCGTGTTGAGTCAAATTAAGCCGCAGGCTCCACTCCTGGTGGTGCCCTTCCACCAATTCCTTTAAGTTTCAGCCTTGCGACAATACACCCCTCGGAACCCAAAAACTTTGATTTCTCATAAGGTGCCGACGGAGTCAAAAAAGCAACATCCGTCGATCCCTGGTCGACATCGTTTATAGTTGAGACTAGGACGGTATCTGATCGTCTTCGAGCCCCCAACTTTCGTTCTTGATTAATGAAAACATCCTCGGCAAATGCTTTCGCAGTTGTTCGTCTTTCATAAATCCAAGAATTTCACCTCTGACTATGACATACGAAAACCCCTGACTGTCCCTCTTAATCATTACTTCGATCCCCAAGGCCAACACAATAGGACCGAAATCATGTAATGTTATCCCATGCTAATATATATAGAGTGAAGGCTTGCTTTGAGCACTCTAATTTCTTCAAAGTAACGGCGCCGAAGGCACAAAACCCGGCCAGTTAAGACCAGGAGCGCATCGTCGACAGAAGGGACGAGACGACCGGTACTCACCGTTAGGCGGACCGACCGGCCCATCCCAAGGTCCAACTACGAGCTTTTTAATTGCAACAACTTAAATATATGCTATTGGAGATGGAATTACCGCGGGTGCTGGCACCAAACTTGCCCTCCAATAGATCCTCGTTAAGGAATTAGATTGTACTCATTCCAATTACCAGAGTCAATGAGCCCGGTATTGTTATTTATTATCACTACCTCCCTGTGTCAGGATTGGGTAATTTGTGCGTCTGTTGCCTTCCATGGATGTAGTATCCGTTTCTCACGCTCCTTCTCCGAAATCGAACCCTAATTCTCCGTCACCCGTCACCCGTCACCACCATGATATGCCACTATCCTACCATCGAAAGTTGATATAGCAGAAATTTGATATGCCACTATCCCAATGCCGATTTCACTACAAAGAATTTAGGGATGTTGAGTTGGTTTAGTGAAAGCAGTTTTGATAACAGCGTCTTAGTTAATATAAATTTAAATTTAGTCGAAAATCAAACAACTTGTATAGGTGAAACAACAGAGACGGTTTTCCCAAAATTCATCTCTTCTTATGTATGTTTGAATTTCTGGGACATTTCACTAGATTTGGTAATAACTTTGTTTTTCATTTTTATTTAGGCACCAAAGTTTGGCGGTCTAAATTTATTTTAGTTAGGTGCAAGTTTGCAATTTCTTAAACCCTAAATGTTGAGGCCAATTTGCAATTTCTCAAATCCTAAATGTTGAGATCACATAAGAGAGCTCTCAGCCCTTCCATTCCAAATAACCCCAGAAAACCTATTAAATATTAATTTTGCTACTCGTTGTCCTCAAACCTCAAATATCATTCCTCCTCAAGGTAATTCCCCTATCTCTCTTCATAGAAGAATTGAATTTCAGACATTATTCTCCAAAGATACTTAGCGAACTGTGTATCATGGGTCAACAACGAAATTCTCTCTGTTATTCTTTTAATTTTGTTTACCCCTTGATTATGTTAAATTTCCTCTGCTATATGACTTTTTCTTTCTTGTTAAGAATCTTGTCAATTTTAATAAATGAATTTTGTTGTTAATGTAGATTAGGTCAAAATTTTGGATCTAAAATGGTCGTACCATTTATGGCTATTAAAGATCAATTGTATCCTACTTGATTTTTTTTGTAATACTTGAATTATGTTTTGTAAATTGTGCCATAACATGCTTCTTTTATCTGGCTGCAACAAATTGATTCTTGGGTAACTTCACTTCTCATGAATTTACCCCTATCTGCAAGTAAATTAACCTGAACATAGTTAGCCATAGCCATTTGGTCAACACAATAAATTGACAGACATGATATAAAGTTGCCCGCAGAGAGTTTTTAGGGACAATATCTTTGAACTCTTGAATTTCAATTTTATATCGAGATGATTAAATGAGAGAGGTTGGATTGATTTATGGTATTTTTCTCCAGTGTCCCAAGTTCTTCCATCATTGCAGTTTTCCACCTTGGATCTTTCTTTGCTTCTTGCCAACATTTAGGCAACGAAGTAGAGTCTAATGATGCAATGAATGCTCGATAATTCGAAGAAATGTTAGAATAAGACAGGTAGTTGGCAATATCATGTTCATAATCATCAAAACGACTAGGAGCCTTACCCGCATTGATGCGAGAAGATCTCCTAAAGGGAGCAATAGGTGGTGGAGAGATCATACCATCAGAGTCAGAGAGATCCGCATCAGAATCAGATTGATTCGGTGCGAGGGCAACATCTTCAAGAGTTGGAGCAGGAGTAGACGAGGGACTTGGTACAGGAGGCACAGAGCACGGTACAGGCACAGTACTGGACTTCTGATGTCTCCTTCTGTAGACTTGGAGCTCATTTTTCATTGTCTGCACTTAGAGCTCCTTTTCCATTGTCTGTTGCTCCTCATGTTTAACATATGTATCTTCTTCATCTTCTGTATCGGAGTCACTGCTTTCTTCCCCTTTCGTCCAGTTTTCCACGACCGGACATGGGACCGATCCGACCACCACAGATAGGCTTATTTTCTCCCCCTCACATCTAACACCCTCTGTGTTAGGTGTGTTACCAAATGCTGAACCGTCATCCGAAATGTCACCAAACGCTGAACCGTCATCCGAACCATAATATGGTTCCAGTTCTCTGAATGTAACGTCCATGCTTACAAACATCTTCCGCTCAACTGGGCTCCAATATGTGTATCCCTTTTGAGTTGCCGTGTACCCGACAAAGACACATTTAACCGCTCTAGGATCCAGTTTGCCAACCCATGGCCTATTATCTTGGACAAAACAGACACCCAAATACTTTCGGTGGAACAGTGTACGTGGTTGCACCAGTAAACATCTCCAACGGTGTCTTCCAGTCCAATACCTGAGAGGGCATTCTGTTGATGAGATAAGATGCCGTTAACACCGCCTGCCCCCATAAGTGTTTCGGGACATTCATAGCCAGCATCATCGTCCGTGCGACCTCCAGCAGGTGTCTGTTCTTCCGTTCGGCCAAACCATTTTGTGCCGGTGTATAGGCACAGGAAGTTTGGTGTAGTATTTCATGAGTGGATAAATATTCAGCAACCTTCTTATTTGTATACTCCGTCCCATTGTCAGACTGTAAGCACTTAATTTTAGTGCCATATTGAGTTTCTACCCGGCGATGAAAGTCTCGAAACGCCTCAAAGACGTCACTTTAATTCTTCATAAGGTAGACCCATGTCACGCGAGTATAACAATCAATAAAGTGACGAACCATCGAAAACCGTTAATACCGATTGTAGGACAAGGGCCCTAGACGTCCGAATGTATTATATCAAATACAGCTGAACTTCTACTTCCTGAACTCACATACGTACTTCTGGTATGTTTACCCAACTCACAAGCATGACAAAATAACTTCTCTTTATTAGCCCTTTGGTATAAGGACGGATACATTCGACTAATAATTTTAAAAGAAGAATGACCGACACGCTTATGGTGGAGTAGCAACTCATCTTCTACACTGCGCCGGAAATCTTCCGGTGGTGTGTCGGCTACAAGAGATGCCAATGCTTTGTCCAGCCCAGTCCTGTCCAAGTACCACAGCCCCTTATGCCATGTGTCAGTCCCTAGTCGTCGTCTTGTCCCCTTCTCCTAAAAAGTTACCATAGGAATGTCAAAGGAAACAGTACAGTTAAGATCAAGAATAATAGCACTAATAGAAAGAAGATTGACAGGAAAAGACGGAACATGTAAGACATTGGTGAGAGTGAGAGAAGGGGTGCATGCGACAGTGTCTTTACCCATGACAGGGCAGGAGTTACCATCAGCAGTCTGAATGCTCTCCGGCGTCGGTAGGTGAGTATAGTCCTGGAACTCACCGCGGGATCCCGTGACATGGCGAGATGTTCCCGAGTCCATAATCCAACTTGGTTGGTGGACAGCTGCTGCTAGAGCACGCGCAGGAATACCTGTGCTGGTTTGGAAAAAGCAAGTAATGTGGTCCTCCGAGGTAGATGACGCCCCATGACTGCCGTCCGAACCCAGCTTCGTGCTACATAACCTCGCGAGGAACTCCTTCTCAAGAGGGGTTAACTCAGCCTAGTGATTTTCTCCTCCGTCCTCCGCCAGATTGGCTTTGTGTCCTCCAGAATAATGTCCCATTCTACCAGTATAACTGCCTCTACCACCTCGACGTCCTCCGCGGTCCCGTCCACGATCACTCGACTGACTGTGCAGAGGTTTTGGACAAAATCTGATGTAATGTCCTGAGTCACCACAGTTATGGCAAACACCGGCCACAGAGGGAGGCTGATTGAAGACGGCAAGGACAGACTTGTCAACAGCGGCTTGCTCCCCCTGAAAAGAGTCCTTGTTGGGCATCAACTTCAAGCGAGCCTCTTCTTGTGCCATGGCAGCTATGGCTTCTTCTAAGGTTGGAAGTATGGGCTGTGCTAGGAGTACATTCCTTCTATGCTCAAACACATGATTAAGACCCTTTAAGAACGTCATCATCCTTTTTCGCGAAATATAATCCAAGAACTTTTGGAAATGTTTCACAAATGCTGGTTCGACTTGGACATCTTTCATCCCAAGAGGATCATAGTGATCCAGATCAGACCAGTACTTCTTCAACAGTACTGCATACTCAGAGATGGTACGGTCGTCCTGGACCACCCTATCAAGTTCATCCTGCAGTTGGAAGACCCGCATAGGATTGCCTGAGCCTGAGTACATATCCTCCAAAGTCCGCCATATATCAGCAGCAGCCTCCATCGCCTCTACATTGCCCGACACCTGGTCGGTCAAGGAGGCTGTCAACTATCCAGCCACAACATTGTTGACAATTTTCCAAATAGCAAACTCCTTTGAGTAGGGATCATCTGGCGCCTTGGTTTGGCCATTGACGTAGCCAACCAAGCCACGTCCCTTCAGCGTCCGCATGGCCTGCCGTGACCATTTCAAGTAGTTGGACGTTTCTTCCAACTTCGTCTCCAGCTTGTCCAGCTTTCCCATTTTGTAGGGTGACGGATCCACATCAGTATGGATCACACGTGGGATTGCCTCGGTTAATTTTTTTGATAAAATATCATCAACCAAGGCCTTCATCTCTTCTGCTGTCAGTTTACCACTGATCGAATCCATGGTGTCTTCAACTGTGATCCGTCGTCGTCGTCATCTTCGTCGACTTCGTCGTCGGCGGCTTCGTCGGCTTCGTCGTCGTCGTCTTTATGTAAAGTCTTCAACAGAGACCTTACGAATGAGCTGTTAACGTGGCCAACACCGGCGCGCGAATGTAAATCCTAATTTGCAGATCGAGAACGGAAAACAAATAAAACATTTGTAGTTCCGGAGGACGTAATCTAGGAATAACGCATTTGACACAGCCATCCGTCGTCGAATAATCGCCCACATAATCTCTCTCTCAAATTAGGGTTTTGTTTTTTTTGTTTTTTTGAGAAAAAAGGGGGGTTCGGCAGCAGTGGGGTCGGAAGAGGGAGGGGGGCGTCGGGGGGGGGGGGTCGGCAACAGGGGGCAGCAAGGGGGGGTCGGCAGGGGGGTGGGGATCGGCAGGGGGGCGTGGGGGGGGGGTGTTCGGCATGGGGTGGGGATCGACAGGGGGGCGTCGGGGGTGGGCAGGGGTTAGGGGGGTCGGCAGGGGGGTGGGGATAGGGATCGGCATTGGGCCGGGCTGCCCAAGCCCATAAAGTACGGGCTCGGGCCGGGCTCGGGCTGATTTTTTTTTTGGCCCTAAAGAAATTTCGGACCGGGTAGGGCCGGGCTGAAATACTATTTATGAAGCCCAAGCCCGCCCATAAGAGTCGGGCTTTTCGGGCCATGTCGGATTGGGCCGGGCTAGTTCTATAAAAATTGATAATTTGCATGTTTTACTCTTTTAGAATTTTATAACTAAACTAGTATATCGACCAATGATAACGATTTTTCCTGATACCCACAGAAAAATAATAATATCTAACCTGCTAACAGCCGTTGATGCATGTTGCAGCTGTGTCATCATAAGATGGCGGCCCAAGTTTGCAAATAACAGCACCAAATGTGAGCATGCATGAAATCTATGAGGACTTCATGTGCTCTCTCTCTCCATTACTATTGTACAGAACATAAAGTAAAGAGAACTTTCTGTAAACCGAGATCTCCTAAGAAGGCTACAATTTCACTTGATCATATATTTTAATTCATTGAGAGAGAGTGAGACTCAGAAAGCAGAAAGAATTATTATGCCACTGAGAAGTCTCAAAACCGTTGTAGTGATACGAATGTCCGTTGGGGTGTACGGATTATCATTTGGCCTTGGGTCGGGCTCGGACGGATGCATAGTCCAACTTTGTATCGGACGGGCTTCGGGCCGGGCTCGGGCGGACGGATGCATAGCCCAAGCCCGGCCCTATACTAATATGGATCGGGTCGGGCTACCCTAAGACCGGGCTCTATTGGGCTTTGGCCCATCGGGCCGGGCGGACTTTTCGGACGTCCATGGGCTTCGGGCCAAATGATGATCCCTAGGTGGGGATCAGCAGGGGGGCGCCGGGGGGGGGGGGGGGGGGGGGGGGGGTGGAAAAAAAAAATTGTGGTTATGGCTCTGATACCATGTAGAGAATAATTGTTGTGTATTTTTTATTGATGGGCTACTCCACTACTTATAGGGAGTCTAACTCCTCTTCATATTACATTTTTCCAATGTGGGACTAAATCCCTTATTAGTTCTCAACAGTATCATACTAAAACATTCCAGGTTGTGACCTTTACTTTCGATCCTAACTGAGAGTACTTACTCCCCCAGTACGATCCCATATTGCTCCTTCTGTGAATTTCAAGATAATATTCTGATCTTGATGACATGGTACTTAGGTTGTAAGACTTACATTCTAGTAGGGGTGTAAACGAGTCGGATGGACACGAACGGTCCATTGTCCGTGTTCGGTCCAAAAATAAAAATGAGTTCGGACGGACGGACACGGACAGTCTACTCTTCAAGTTCGGACCGGACGAACACGGACAACCACTGTTCGTTAACTCAATCGGACGGTTCGCGGACAAATTAAATATATTACCAAAAGCTGTTATTTTATCAAGATATCTTGATAGTTGGTACAAAAAATCAAGTTGAAAGGTAATACAATTAAAGGTTATAGAATACAATAAACAATGGTAAATGGTTAACAAGAATCCAGACTGGACTACCAAAAATTGATGCAAAACGAAAATGATATGACATAATTGATGCAAAACCAAAAGGATATCGGATGGTTCACGGATAAATTAGGACCGGACATGGATATGACCGTGTCCGGGTCCCATTTTTAAACGGACCTTTAAAAATGTCCAAATTATGTTCGTTAATTCAATCGGACGGCCTGCAGTCGAACCATTTATCGAGCCGGACTCGTACGGACAACGGACAGCTTTGTCCATTTTACAGCCCTACGTTCTAGAGATTTTTTAGTAGCTTCATGGTCTAGTAGCTAAGTCCACTGTTTTGCATGTTGTGTATCGTAGTATTTCAAATTCTCTACTGCTAATATGTCATCATCACGTCTTAAAGAGTATTCAACAATTTTGCCAATGGAGTGAGATGGTAATCCAAAGTCTGATTGACAAGTAAAAAAGTGAATGTTGAATATGGCTTGTGTTCATCTACGGGGTGCAACGGACGCCGTTCGAGGAATCGGATAAGTCCGGAACAAGAGTGTACTTATAAGCAGTGTACTTATAAGCAGATTAGCTTTATGGTATGAAGTATGCTAACTTGTCTTCATATGAAGTATGCTAACTTGCCTTCATATGAAGTATGCTAACTTGCCTAATTAGCTTTATGGTATAATTTTCTGAAGTTTGAGTATACATGAAAGGGAAAATGCTAAGTCCAACTTTCTTACCATCTCTCTTTTCCACCCACCCGTTACACATGGGTCCCACCGGAGGCCATCGAGCTCCGCCCCCAAGAGCTCGGTACGAGGGAGAGGTCGCCGTGCGAAGCGACCCACGGGGCGACACGCGACCCGACGCTACCGCCAGCAGCCATCGTAGAGCGTCCACCGCATCGTCGTAGGCGAGGGGGAGGCGGTGCTTCGAGGACAGGCGGTAGTGGAGGGAGACCACGAGCGTAGAGAGCGCGGCGTCAGCGCGCTCACAGAAGGAGGGAGACCACGAGCGTAGAGGAGGAAGTCCGGGTTGCGGAACCATTCGTGGAGGCCGAGCTCGCGGAGGAGATGGACGTCATGGTGGAGGTTGGTCGGAGGCGGAGCCGTAGGTGGTGGAGGTGGAAGCTGGGGGGGGGGGTGGAACATTTGGGATTTTTTTTTTCCCTGCTGTGAAGAGCTAAAAGAGGAGAGGGGGAGGAGACGTTGGGAATTGGGTCGTGTGTGGAGAAAGAGAAACACAGCTCAGAAAAGAGTGTTTTCGTACTCTCCCAAAACCGCGTTTGAGCCGTCGGTTTTCGAAAAAAAATTTAAACGTTGTTTTGGAAGTGTTACTTTATAACGTCTAACCAAACATAGACGTCGAGTGGCTCGGTTGCACAGGTCTAGGTGTGGTGCGAGCATTATTCTATTTTGGATAGAAATTCGAATTAAACCGAGTCAAATAAGTTATTCGGTTCGATTTTTAAAAAAAAAAGTTTGTTCGGTTTCTATTTCGATTTTGGTTTCGGTTCAAAACCGAAAACAAAATAAAAAAATTAAAATTTATATGCAAATAAACCAAAAAATCGAATAAACCGAATAAACCGAAAATAGAACCGATTTAATTCGGTTCTGTTTGATTCGGTCATGGGTCAATTCGGTTCGGTTTCGATTTTGCTTATTCGATTTTCCGTCCAATTCAATTTTTGGATCGGTTTGAACCAAATTAACCGAATGCTCTCTCTCTCTCTCCCCAACTCACCCCCTCTCCCAAAAGTCTTCTCTCTCCTCCATTTTTTTTCCATATTGCTCCTTCCTGTGATTTTCAAGATAATATTATGATCTTGATGACATGGTACTTAGGGCCTGTTTGGTTCTCGTTTCTAACTCAGCATTATGAGTTTAAACAGAGAATATGGAGGAAAGTTTGTTTGGCAGCTTGCATTCAGAGTTTGCTTTCAAAAAAAATTTTTAAAAAAACAAAGTTATAACTTCGTTTTGGGAAAAGTGAGCAATGCTCTTTCCAAAGTGTGATTTATCACACTAGCAGGGGGCCCACACCCCACACCCCTCCACAGTCTCCTCCCCCAATTTTCTTTCTCTCTCCAGAGTTTAGTTTGTCTTTCTCTCCCGAGCTCTCTCTGAGCGGGAGGAACCAAGAAGATGAAGACGAAAGCCCTAACCACTCCGGTCTCGCGCCAGCGCTCGGCTCTTTCCGCCTCGCGCTCCGCCGCCTCGCTCTCCTCCCGCCTCGAGCTCGTCGACGACAAGACCTACGGTCCGTCCTTTGTCTTCCAGCACGCCTGTGCCGCGCAGGAGATGCAGGAGGGGCTCTTCGGCTCCGTGGAGGTGCTGCTGGCCAAGACCTCGCTCGACGCCCCCGCCGTGGTCACCCACCTCGTTGTCGGCTGTAGCATGTACTCTCCTGTCCCCTTGCTCGTCGCCATGGTGGCCGCCCACTTCGGTGGCCGTCCGCCTCGGGTGGTTGTATCGGACACAGAGGCAAGACAAGAAATGTGTCAGGGTGGACACAAATGACAGACAAAATTTGGGACTGGACACTAGTTTTTCATCTTTGGACACAGAATTTATGACACAGGATATAATATGACACAGGATATATTTACTAAAAGTATTTTACCAAACAGATTTTTATTTTTTTGTTTCAAAAAACCATTTTCTAAATGAAACTAACCAAACACAAACTCAGAATCTTTATACTCAGAAAACAGTTTTATAACTTACTTTCAGAAAACTGTTTTCAGGAAAAAAATTCAGAAAACATATCCAAACGGACCCTACATTCTAGAGATTTTTTAGTAGCTTCATGGTCTAGTAGTTAAGTCCAGTGTTTATAACAACGTTGTTTGGGTGTTAAATGGCCAAGTGAAAAGGTTATAGCTGAGTGCAACTTTGTTTCCCTTTTCCAAATGAAATGACATGCATACAAAAGTGGGCAAAAAATAGCAAAGCAAGTGACAATAAGAATCTTCAACATTCTCCTGGACAAACTCTTGCTATGTTGTTCACAATTGTACAGGGTAATAGTTTGCTTATTAAAATTTGGTAGCCATTTGTAACAGTTGGATATTTCTCGTTTCGGTTACAACTTAAGAGATCAAATTGACTTGGATTTTGCATGTTGTGTAGTGTACCTGTAGTAGTATTTCAAATTCTCTACTGCTAATATATCATGTCTTAAGAGTATTCAATAATTTTGGCAATGGCGTGAGAAGGTAATCTAAAGTCTGATTGACAAGTAAAAATGTGAATGTTGAATATGGCTTGTGTTCATCTTCGGGGTGCGGTTGACGCTGTTCGAGGAATCGGAGAAGTCCGAAAGGAGTCGAAATGATGCGTTGCAGGGCTCGAAACAATATTGTGTGTCATGGGTACTTTTAGTGCAAAATTTGTCCAGTGACTTTTGGGTACTTTTAGTGCTCACCCTGGCATACCAGGATATGCCAACGAGATATTGCTAGCATATCGCTGGGTCAGAAACTGCTCATTTTCAAGAAAGGTTCAGATCTAAGGGCTCGGTCTACAATTCTGATTGCGCCTCACTTAGGTCGAGGGTTGGGAATTCTATTTAAGGACCTCCATCAGCCTAGGGATGGCATGGCAAAAGCTTGGCATGTTACTTGAGGCTTTGGTGTGCTAAGAGCAAGAAAGTAGCTCTTAGGTTTTCCTAAGGAGGTCATTATCGGAGTCATCAAAAGGAAGGAGAAAAGAGATCTCCCAGCCCCTCTGAAAATAATTTAAAGCCTCACACATTAACACCCCTCTATGTGCCTGTGTGTTTGAAAATGTCTGAAATCTGGAGTAAAAATGTTGAAATCTATAACAGTTAAGTTAGGAGGAAACTTCTAGAATGACGATCTCGTCTCATTGAAATCGTTGCTTAAGTACTGTTTGGAAAGGGGGAGAAAATGGAAGGAAGGAAAAAGTTGAGAGAAAAGTAAGAAATTTTTTTTTAAATTGATGGTGTTTGGAAAGGAGGAGTGAAAATGGGAGAGAGAAATTTGAGGAAAAAAAAAAAAAGTAGATTTGTCCCACTAAAAAAACAAAATTTCTCCTAAAAGTGGGCGAAAATGGAGAGAGCTGATAATTAATTATCATTTGAAAATATTAAAGACTAAATAGTAATTATATCTCTAGCCATAAACAAATTAAAAAACAAATTTTAGGCTTATCTTTGTCCTACTTTTTGTCCATCCAAACAAATGAAGGAAAAAAATTTACTTTACTTTCATTTTACTCTCCTCTATTTTTTTTCCCTCAAAATTTTGTTTTCCTTCCCACAATTTTCTTTTCCTTCCCACAAAAGTTCTCAAACACAGTGTTATTCTCCTAGGAATACATGATCTTCCAAAACAAAAAGAGAATATGAGATGCTAAAAGAATTCATTTATATTAAATCTTCACTACTTAAATAAAAAATTAGAAGAATACATAGCAACTAAAAATATCAACATTATAGTTGCTACGTATGCTTCTACTTTTTTATTTGTGACTATTCCAACCGCTATTAACTTCTACTTATAATGCAACACGATATAATGCTAAGAGCAACTGCAATCACCCCCCACCATACAACAAGGTTCCCAAAAAAATATATTCTAAACATATTTCCTCTTATATAAAACCAATTCAAACCATCTCATGTATTTTTCTATATATTAATTTAATATTTTATTTTAAAATTATATATTAATTTTTTGATGGATATGCAGTGTGAAGAGAGTCGCTCACCTGAGAAACTTCCAAACAAGAAGGAACACAAGAGAACCTGTATGAAAAAACAAACTTAAATATATTTTCGACATAAATTAACATTGACCGAATGCACAAAACATTGAGCTAAAAATGCTTTAAAAAATGGAGAACTAAAATATCACCTCTACAAATTGTTTTTTTTTCATCCAAGATAATGGATGAGTTGCAAGATATTTATACACCTTACTTCACTCTCCTCTCTCCCATCTCCCCATGAGTTTTGCATGAATAAAGTTTTGAAAGGTATTATATTTAAATAAGTCTTTTTAAATCTTCTGAAGTGGAATGTGTCATAGCACAGAAGGGGTCATCGAGGGAGCCGGAGAGGCGGATCTAGAGGTGGGAGGAGCAAGGAGTGGAGGGGGCGGCACCACCCGGCGGTTAGAGTTAGGGTTTCGGGTGGGAGAGGGAGAGGACGTGGAAGCGACGAAGACGATGGTGTCATGAGGAAGATGGAGGAATAGGAATGGTTAGGGTTAGGGTTTGAAGTCGGCGTGGATGCGACGACGGTCTTGGTGGTCGGAGGAGGAAAGGAGAAAGGATTTGGCAACCTTGCAATTAAATACCATAAATTATTTCTATTTGCATATTGTTACCACAAATTATTAAAATTAGCAAATTTAATATCATATACCATAGTAACTAAAAAAAATTTGTTATCATGAAGTTTTTTTAGTTTGCAAATTACTATTTTACGTCCTTAACAGTAATGTATTTCCCAATATTAAATTGTAAATATGAAAAACTTCAGATTATTTATCACTTATAATATAGTCTTAGAAAAATCATTTAAAGTCAAATGTCTAATCATGAATTTTTTCACCTTCAATATGAATATTGGACTAGCCATTCCAATAAATCACATTAAACCTCCCAAAGTGTAAAATATATATATATATATATATATATATATATATTATACAAAACACAAAGGTTTTTGAATCATAGGGCTGACTGTGCCAAGATAAAGAGTGGTTGGGATTTAATCTTGGTGAATCAACGGTTGTGGGGTTTTATGGGGAATCCAAAGAGTGGGGTTTGCACTCATAATGGTTGTGGATGAACATTATTGAGAGTGGGGTTTTATGGGGAATGAGCATTATTGAGAGTGAGGTTTTATGGGGAATCCAAAAAGTGGGGTTTGCACTCATAATGGTTGTGGATGAGCATTATTGAGAGTGGGATTTTATGGAGAATCCAAAGAAAATTCACATCCAGCAGTGGTTGGGATTTAATATTTTGATGGGGACCTCATAATTATTATTGTTCGTTTAAAATTGGGGGTCCAAGATTTTGAGGGAGAATACCTTAAATGAACCATGCCCTATGGGCACGGGTTATGACTAGTATATATATATGGATTACCTCCCAACGAAGTTATTTTTTTACAAAAATTAGGAATTCGTTTGTCCTAAATTTAAAAAACTCGATCATTAATTAATAGTCATTGGATTGCATGCATCTCATTTCTTGGATTTTTTAAATAACTTAAACAGAAAAAATCAAGGACCTAAATGCAAAAATCATAACACATGTCATAACTCTATTGGAAGTTGCTGTTTGAGTTCATGTAGTCTAACTCTTTTTTTTTTTTACTTTTTCTTGCCTTCTGTTTTCATATCAAACATTCAATTTGAATGTCTGGATTCACCTGGGCTTGAATATTTTAATCACAATTACAATTAAAAATTAACATCACATTTTAATTCTGACAAGAAATAGAAAAGCTCGTGGTGGTTCCAATAATGATGTGTTTGGTTGCTTACAAATGGTATAAGTGTGAAAATAAAAAAGCCATAAAATGCATCCGCATCACATATACAAATTTTTCGAGTTACAAAAAGATGTTTGTTTTGGTCAATTTTGTTCCTTTGAAGTGATCTTTAAATTTGTTTTTTTTGGGGGGTTATAAATGATAAGTGGAGTGACATGGTAGTTTCTTCATTTGGAAGGGAGTGACATGGTAGTTTCTTCATTTGGTTGAAAGTGAGAGTTATGAGGTGCGGTCACCTTATTTGGAAAAAATGGTATGTTTACTACCCAAATTTACAAATCCTAATAAATCAACACACAAAGCCACAAACTAAACACAAGAATGGGACATAAGTTATTCTATCACTTCATTCTTATAAAATCAGGTTTAAATTTTACCATCCCTGTACATAGATTCTTATATGTGACCATAAATATATTAGTGCGACAATTAAGGTGTTCATTTTATTTCTCCATGAAGAAGCCTCTTGTAACAAAAACTCAAAACTAAGAACGAATAATAGAAAGAACATAATGAAGTCATGCTTTCCACATGTCTAAAAAAAATGATTGTATCGACTTGGTCTTATTTGGGATAAATACCTATAGATTGGTTTGCAAGAAAAATTGTTCTTATTTTCAAACAAGTTTGATTGTTATATTTCTCATCCATTACTTTATCAAATAACAAAATGATATACTAAAAGTTTAGAGGTGGCATAAAATGGAGGAACAAATTTGAAAAACTTGTTCTTTGAATTGTTTAAGAATCCTATAGTGTGCATGCATTTTTTTTAATGATATTTCTTATATAAAACTATTATCCGCAACGGATTGGAATTCCCTAATGGCAATGCAAATAGAGAAGATTATTGTGATACATTGATATTTTTTATGGTTATGGTCAATATCTTCTGCAGATATTTCATATAATCTTTTCTTATTGTACTGGAGTAAGATACTTACGTCACGAGATATTACAATCAGAGGCAGGGTCAGCCCTGGGTTCATGGAAGCCTAGGTAAACTTTCAAAATGGAGCCCATGTATATAAAAAAATAAAATAAAAAATTTAAAAAATTATTACAACCAAGAATTGAACCTTAGGACCGCTACATGCAAGTATAACATATAACTACTACACCATAATTGTTTCATGTTAAAAGTGGTCATATTACATACTAGTTCTATTTTAGTTACAAGATTATATATATATATATATATATATATATATATATATATATATATATATATATATATAATTGGCTCTCATATTCTATGGGGCTCTGGTCGCCCTGGACAGGACCGGCTCTGATCAGAGGTTCCAAATCCCAGTTATTATTTTGCGTACAAGATCAAGACTATTAGATAGGAACTAATGCCACATCACACACCAGCCAAATCTCTTGATGAAACTAAAATAAAATTTGTAGAAAAAGATGAAACAAAAAGACAAATTTGTATGTTATTATGTCAGTGTTATAATTAAGGGCTAATTAGTGTTTAGACTCTGAATTTTATACTAGTTGAGAGTTTAAGTCATAATATGTCCAATTGATAAATTTAGACCCTGAATTTTTATATATTTTTCCTTGTTTTTCTATTATACCCTCTCTTCATGTTTGATAATAAAAATTTCATATATAGGTTATGGAGGGTATAATGGAAAAAAGAAAAGAAAAATAACATTTCAGAGTGTAACTCTCTAATTAGACATACAAGGGCTTAAACTCTAAATTGGTATAAAATTCAGAATCTAAACGCTAATTATCTATATAATTAATAAAACAAATATTTCTTGACCATTTGCCTCATAATGAGTATTTAATTCTTTAAAGTTACATTCATACCAGCCGATCAATCAAAAATCGAAGACATATATCCACTCGCTACGTCACAACGTTTTGAGTTTATTCAGGAAAAAAATAGAACGCTTATGGAATTTGTTTGGTTTGTTAGATCTATCATGCATTAACTAAAGTTAATATAAGTTCTTGGATTTTTTTGATAGAGAAAGAAAATGAGCTGGATATTTTTATAGCAATTATGCTATTCGGCTCCCAAAATTTTTGGGTGATACAATCTTTCATTATGTGGTATCTGACGTGGCAGCTGACATGTCATGTTTTAACCCCAAAAATTAACTATCCACAAAAATTTATTGTTAATGTTAATGCTAACACTAATTTTAATTTAATGTTAAAATTAATGTTAATATTAATATTAGTTTTAACATTAATTTTAATATTAATGTTAATGTTAATGCTAATTTTAATTTAATCTTAATATTAGTTTTAATGTTAATGTTAAAGTTAATTTTAATGTAATTTTAATATTAATCTTCATGTTAATTTGATATTAATTTTAATAATTTTAATATTAATATTAATATTAATTTTAATTTTATTATGTCAGCAATCATGTCATACATGTCATATATTAGGTGTTATTTTTAGATTGGTCTGGAAGGGGGCTTAATTGTTGAAAACTAAAAAATTAATTTGATGAGTTAATTTAAAAAGTTTTCAAATCAATTTTTTTTTAAAAATTGAGTGATTTAGTGACAGTAGATTAAGTATGACGGCCGAGAGTAGCAAGTCAGTAACTAAACGAGAAAAGCGCACTCCATGTGTACAGCTAATAGTTTGCTTATTAAAATTTGGCAGATCTTTTGTGGTGAACAAAGACAGTTGGATATTTCTTGTTCCGGTTATAACTTAACAGATCAAATTGACTTTGATTTTGCATGTTGTGTAGTGTATCTGTTCGTAGTATTTCAAATTGTGTACTGCTAATATATCATGTCTTAAAGAGTATTCAACAATTTTGCCAATGGAGTGAGATGGTAATCTAAAGTCTGATTGACAAGTACAAAAGTGAATGTTGAATATGACTTGTGTTCATCTATGGGGAGCGACGGACGTCGTTCGAGGAATCGGAGAAGTCCAGAAAGAGATGAAATGATGCATTGCAGGACTCGAAACAATATGGTATATCAGGACGACAAAGTGCAAAATTTGTCCAGTGACTTTTGGGTGCTTTTAGTGCTCACCCTGGCATACCAGGGTATGCAAACGGGATATTGCTAGCATATCGCTGGGTCAAAAACTGCTCATTTTCAAGAAAGGTTCAGATCTAAGGGCTCGGTCTACAATTCTGATTGCTCCTGACTTAGGTCGAGGGTTGGGGATTCTATTTAAGGACCTCCATCAGCCGGATGCATGGCAAAAGCTTGGCATGTTACTTGAGGCTTTGGTGTGCTAAGAGCAAGAAAGGAGCTCTTAGGTTTTCCTAAGGAGGCCATTATCGGAGTCATCAAAAGGAAGGAGAAAAGAGATCTCCCAGCCCCTCTGAAAAAATTTAAAGCCTCACACATTAACACCCTTCTATGTGCCTGTATGTTTGAAAGTGTGAAATCTGGAGTAAAAATGCTGAAATCTATAACAGTTAAGTTAGGAGAAAACTTCTAGAATGACGATCTCATCTCATTGAAATCGTTGCTTAGGTACTACGTGCAAAGGGGAGAAAATGGAAGGAAGAAAAAAATTGAGAAAAAAGAGAAAAATTAAAAGCGATGATGTTTGGAAAAGAGGAGTGAAAATGGGGGAGAAAATTTTGAGGAAAAAAGTAGGTGTGTCCTAGTAAAAAAACAAAGTTTCTCCCAAAAGTGGGACGAAAATGGAGAGAGCTGATAATTAATTATCATTTGAGAATATTAAGGACTAAATAGTAATTATATCTCTAGCCATAAACAAATAAAAAAAAAACTTTTAAACTTATCTTTGCCCTACTTTTTGTCCATCCAAACAAATGAAGGAAAAAAATACTTTACTTTTATTTTACTTTCCTCTATTTTTTTTTTTCATCAAAATTTTCTTTTCCTTCCCATAAAAGTTCTCAAACACAGTATTATTCTCCTAGGAATACACGATCTTCCAAAACAAAAAGAGAATATGAGATGCTAAAAGAATTTATTTATATTAAATCTTCACTACTTAAATAAAAAAATAAAAAAAATAGAAGAAGATATAGCAACTAAAAATATCAACATTATAGTTGCTACGTATGCTTCTACTTTTTTATTTGTGACTATTCCAACCGCTATTAACTTCTACTTATAATGCAACACGATATAATGCTAAGAGCAACTGCAATCACCCCCTACCGTACAACAAGGTTCCAAAAAAAAAAAAAATTTCTAAACATATTTCCTCTTATATAAAACCAATTCAAACCATCTCATGTATTTTTCTATATATTAATTTAATATTTTATTTTAAAATCATATATTAATTTTTTTTTTTGATGGATATACAGTATGAAGAGAATCGCTCATCTGAGAAACTTCCAAAAAAGAACGAAGGTCGGAGAACCTGTATGAAAAAACAAACTTAAATATATTTTCGACATAAATTAATATTGACAGAATGCACAAAATATTGAGCTAAAAAAGCTTTAAAAAAATGGAGAACCAAAATATCACCTCTAGAGATTGTTTTTTTAATCCAAAATAATAGATGAGTTGCAAGTTATTTATGCACCTTACTTCACTCTCCACTCTCTCTCATCTCGCCATGAGTTTTGCATGAATAAAGTTTTGCAAGTTGTTATATTTAAAAAAGTCTTTTTAAATCCTCTGAAGTGGAATGTGTCATAGAGCCAGCGGCGGAAGGGGTCATCGAGGGAGCCGGAGAGGCGGATCTAGAGGTGGGAAGAGCAAGGAGTGGAGGGGGCGGCACCACCCCGCGGTTAGAGTTAGGGTTTCGGGTTGGAGAGGGAGAGGACGTGGAAGTGACGAAGACGATGGTGTCACGAGGAAGATGGAGGAATGGGAATGGTTAGGATTAGGGTTTGAAGTCGGCGTGGAGGCGGTGACGGCAGTCGTGGTGGTCAGAGGAGAAAAGGAGAAAGGATTTGGCAACCTTGCAATTAAATACCATAAACTATTTCTATTTGCATATTGTTACCACAAATTATTAAAATTAGCAAATTTAATATCGTATACCATAGTAACTAAAAAAAAATTGGTTATCGTGAAGTTTTTTTAGTTTGCAAATTACTATTTTACGCCCTTAACAGTAATATATTTCCCAATATTAAATTATAAATAAGAAAAACTTCAGATTATTTATCACTTATAATATAGTCTTAGAAAAATCATTTAAAGTCAAATGTCTAATCATGAATTTTTCCACCTTCAATATGAATATTGGACTAGCCATTCCAATAAATCACTTTAAACCTCCCAAAGTGTAAAAAAAAATTATGGATTACCTCCCAACTAAGTTAATTTTTACAAAAATTAGGAATTCGTTTGTTCTAAATTTAAAAAACTCGATCACTAATTAATAGTCATTGGATTGCATGCATCTCATTTCTTGATTTTTTTTAAATAACTTAAACAGAAAAAATCATGGACATAAATGCAAAAATCATAACACATGTCATAACTATATTTGAAGTTTCTATTTGAGTTGATGTGGCTAACTCTTATTTTTTTAAACTTTTTCTTGCCTTATGTTTTCATATCAAACATCAATTTGAATGTCTAGAATGTCTGGATTACCCTGGGCTTGAATATTTTAATTACAATTGTAATTAAAAATTAACATCACATTCTAATTCTGACAAGAAATAGAAAAGCTCGTGGTGGTTCCAATAATGATGTGTTTGGTTGCTTACAAATGGTATAAGTGAGAATTTTAGCACTCAAGTAGTCCATAATCATCATCACAGTTTAGAAGTTAATCATCATTAATATAATTTAGCTTTCTTTAATTCTTTCTCTAAATTATATTTTGTAAACTATTTTGAGGGACGCTGAAGAAAAGATCAGTACATTTTTTTTTACAAATTTTATGTAAATAAAATCTCAACTTTTACTTTTTTGTTAGTTATGAATAAATGATATAGCGGATTTAAACTATAATGATATTAACAAAGTTATTCGATCTCGAAAGATCAAATTTTTGATTTTTTTAAAATCTCAAAATTCTGGGTTTTTTTTTAATTAACCCGGCCGATCCAGACCCAGCTCTAAACCGGCTTAGCCTGGCCCCACAGATCCGAGCTGAGTTTCCTTTTTTTGGGGCAGCCTAACTCGGCCCGGCCGAACACAATTAAATGCAGTCAAATCGGACCGAGGGCCGGCCCGGTCCATTATAAATCTTGACAGGGAACAGACATTTGGATATTTTTATTAAAGAAATGTCATTTAACTCTCAAGGAACTGATAATTAGTATAGGTCATTTTAGATTGGTCAAAGTAGTCATGGCAATTGGGCCCGGCTGGCCTAGTCAAGCACGAGCTTGGTCTGCTTAAATGAGAGTCCTAGATGGCCTGGCTCGGTATAGAGGGTCGTGTTGGATCATATATATCGATCCATAAGATAGATCCGGTCTGACCCAACTCGAATCCCAAGCCTGGCCTGACCTAGCCCGGCTCGATCTGAGTCCCGGCCCAAGCCTGAAGTAGTTTCCTTTTTCTTTAACACATGCATGACCGAAGTATGTTGATGCTTAGAGCATCTCTAAGCCTATTTTGAGTTTGAAAAAAAAATAGTTGCAACATAGAAATGACAAGCTTTATTTTCAAAAGTACTTCTTCAATGCAAATGTAAAATAAAGTATGGACATGACAAATTCAATGTGAAGTTGGTTGTCTAGGTCTAAGAGCATCTCCAACCCTATTGTCTTGTTAAGTGTTGTGAGTCTTAGGTGGCTCCTATGTGGCATGAGCCACAAGACAATGTCTTGTTTATGTGGCAAAATTATATCTCAAAAAACAATGAGATAGAAAAACTCTCTCCAATGCAAAAGTATTGAGCAGACAATAAAAAATATTTTTTCCAACTTCCAAGGCAACTTTTAAGACAACTACTCATATTCTTTTTTTTTCTAATATTTTTTATTCATAATTGATGACATGGAAGAGAAGACATTGTCAAGTGTATTGTCTAGAGCAAGACAATCAACTTCACAATGTCTTCTTTAATTTTTGCCACATAAGCTTCACAATTAACTTGGGAATTGCATTGGAGAAGAACTTTTGAATAAAATTTTGTCATTCCTACGTGGCATTAACTTTTTTCCAAAGTCACAATAAGGTTGGAGATGCTCTAAATAATGCACTTTACAATAACTTTATGTCCACATCATCAATTATGAATGAAAATATTTATAAAAAATAAATAAGAGTACAAATTGTCTTGGAAGTTGTAAAAAAAAATTTTATACTGTCTTCTCAATATTTTGTATTGGAGAATACTTTCAAACTTATTGTCTTTTATAAATATAATTTGTCACCTATAAAATATATTATTTTGTATCTTATGCCATCTAGCAATCATAACACAAAGGGGTTGGAGATGCTCTTATGCCAAAAAAAAAAATCAACATGCACAGGGGCTGTTTGGTTCGCCGTAAATGCGTGGAAAGTGGAAGGAGATGCGGTAAGTGGCTGGATTTTGCTAGAGTTTCGGCGTTTGGTTGGCAGCAACTGGAGGCAGCAAGTGAGAAATCTCACTTGCTGCACAGTTACTGTCCCCCTCCTTTTTGTTCATTTTCACTTCCCTCACAAAAGTGAGGGAGGTGGGATGAAAGTGGGGGTGGTGGCGGGGAGCTGTCGTGGAGGCGGTGGTGGCTCGTGGGGGCGGTAGTGGTGGTCTGAGACGGTGATGGTGCTGGGCGGTGCCGGACGGCGGTGGTCAAGAGGAGATGGTGGTGGAGGAGGTGGTGGAGGAGGACTAGAGGAGATGGTGGTGGAGGAGGCGGTGGAAAGGAGGAGGCGGTGGAGAGCATTGGGGAAGATGAAGAATAAAGAGAGGAGAGAGAAGAAGAGGATGGGGCTCAGGCTTTCGAGGACCCTCTTTACTGAACCCTATTTACATTCATTAATTACTAGGTGAAATTTTAAGCTAAAATTTGATAATTAATTTAGGCGGTGGAGAGCATTGGTAATTAGCTTACTAATAATATTAAGCTTAAATACTAGGTGAAATTTTTTGTTAAATTTTGATTCTAAACACATATTTTTTGTCTAAGAACCAGACAATAAGTAGCTAAATTATGGTAATTAATTTAAATTTTAATAATAATAGTGCTAATATTAATAACAATAATAATTAATAATACTAATAATAAACTATATTAATAATAATTTATAAAAATGATAATAATAATAATAGTAATTTATAATAATTTATATTGTAACATTTAAGTTTAAATGAGATATTTTAGGTTTAAATGAATTGGGGGTAACCACACCTAGGTTTTCCATATCTCCAAAAAAATTTCCACTTTCTACTTACATAACTATCCAAACACCAAACCAATTTTTTTTTTTCCACTTGCAGCAGACAAAAAATATTCTATCCAAACACATTTTGGAAAGTGCCACTTGCTGCAAGTCCACGGAAACTCCACTTGCTGCAAGTGCCACTTTCACACTTTCAAAGAGTTACATCTATCAAACAGCCCCAGAGGGTGGTCACGCTCTATGCGCTTGCTTGCTTAGGCCCTATGTCAGCACTGGTCAGACAACAACACTAAACATGCATGGAGGCACTACTACATCACTACCACCAAAATGGAAGCAAACTAGTGTGACCAATCCATTTATACTTTTTTTTCTCTTCTTCACACATAATATATACAATTGCAGACTTGTGGAAAGTATGTCTTATGTAGTTTTTCTTGTTGAATGTATGAGTGAGGCCACGAGTGTTGATCAACCTCTGCGTCCGGTCCGGTTTGACCCAAAATTTACTATAGGATTAATTATTATAAAAAAAGTTTTAAATTTAAAATTAATTTTTTAAATTAATTATTCAAACTAACTTTTAAAAAGAAATAGGGAGTTCAAAGTTCCCTCAAGCCAAGTAGTGATCCACGCATGTTTGAACTGTTCAAAGTCTTTTCCCTAAATTTTCACCTCAAAAACCTCTTTGCAGAGAAAGAACAGGTCTACCATGCATGCAACATCCATATATAATAACTCTCGCACTCTTTCTCTATTCGCTCTCTCTCTCTTTCTACTGTAAAAAAGAAGAAGAGAGTACAAATTGAGAACAAATTAAGAAGGAGATGAACATGAATCCCTTCCTCCTCCTCGCCTCCGTCTTCGTCACCTCCTTCGCTCTCGTGGTCCTGCAGCCGCTCTCCCTCGTGGCCGCCGAGGGCACCTGCAAGACCGCCGCGGGAGTCGAGGCCACCTGCAAGGCGGCCGCGGGCGCGGCGTCGTCCTCGGTCGACTACGACTTCTGCGTTGAGTCCCTCAGGCACGTCCGCGGCGCCAACTCCCTGGACCTCCAGGGCCTCGCCTCCGCGGCGGCCAGGCTGGCCCTGGCCAACGCGGAGAGCGCGGAGGCGAAGGTGGACGACCTCATGGACCTCGAGACCGACCCGTCCGCCAGGGACAAGTACCGCCACTGCCTGGACGAGTACGAGGACGCCAGCGACCAGCTCAAGGACGCGCTCGACGCGATCAACGTCAGGCTGTACAACAAGGCGTCCAGGCTGCTGAGGTCCCTGCCCGACGCGTACGGGAAGTGCGGGAAGATCTTCAAGGGGCTGGCCGGGGTGAAGTCTCCGGTGGGGGAGCTCGACGGAGACTACGGGAAGCTGGCGGGGATCGTGCTGGCGATCGTGTCGATGGTGGACTGATCAGCAATGTGGGCTGCAGGCGGGCCGGCCGGCTAGGGTTTACTGTTATGTTGAAGTTTTGTAGGTTTCTGCTTGTGTTTAGTTATTTTGTTGTAGTACAGGATTAGGAGCTTAATAAGAATGATGACTGGGATCAGAAGGGGGATTAATTGTTATCAAATAATAATTAGTTTGGTATCGTTGAATAAAGGCTTTTTGTGATTATATATAATATGTAATCACAATTATATATATGTTGATGTTGTTGTTCATGATGTTTGTATTTTATCTCAAGGCAAAAAATGAGAAATCTTGACATTAAGTTTTGCAAGTCTTAAGTCTGAGTTCTATACGAAAATTCTAAAACACTACAAGAAAATGCATGTTTAGCAACATAAACAATATATAGCGCAAAGTTAGATTTGTGTCGTTAAAACATTTTTGCGACATATTTTGGCTATGTCGCACACATGTCGCTGCATGTAACCTTATCTGGAAAAGTCTTTAGCGATAAGAAATCACCCATGTCACATAATGTAATCACTTTTGGCGACATATTATATATTTTATTTAAAATAGCTTTTGGCTACATGTGTCTTGTGTGTCGCAAAAAGGCAAGGCAACATAACACATGTCGCAGAACTTAAGAACAAAGAACAACAATTATCATTAATATAACATAATATCAAATATAATATCTTCAAACATCTCTTCATAAAATAATCCAATAATGCAATATTTTAACAAATTCAAGTAACTCATTCAAAAAAAATGTATTGTATTCCACAAACGTACTGTAATCTAGCTGGACAACTATTAAGGTAAATAAAAACACATGAATTGAATGTCTTCCAAAAAAATTAGCATACAATAGATCTCATGATAAGAATGTCTTTCCCCAAATTTGGCTAGTTGTATATGTGATCATGCATACAAAAAATTAAAGAAAAAATTGTAAGTAAAATAAAAATATATACCAAAAGAATGATAGGTTTAAGAGACTTATATGCTAAAAAATCTACACACATATATATATACATTATCCTTATATTCAATCCATGTTTAAGTGACTTGCATGCCAAAATAATCTACACACACAATAAAATCATATATACAAAAAAGGATGTAGTGAAGAATGACCCTTACAAACAGATTATCAGGCTCCTTGGCTCTCGTATTCACATATTGCAGTTTTTTTAATGTTCGCTTCGGCAACCACTTTGAGTTTTGAAAATATAATACATTTTGTGTAGAAATCTTTAGACAAGCTAAAATGTAAATAAACTAATTTTAAGATAATGATAGTTTTTTCATTAGCTCCATTTGGCGTTTGCAATCCTAAATCCCAGCTAGCGACTGTTCCAACTGTTGAAAATCACAAAGAAGAACGTAACATATAAAATCAGATTCAATGAATATAAAATTAAATTAATATTGACAGCCTTACATATAAGAGAAATTGAAATACAAATAGACAATAGATAAACTAAAACAACCAAAGCACATCACAAATGATTCTTAAATTCATAAACCATAAACCAAACCTAAACCTGATTTTCCACATATGCACTCGTCGTTTCTACTCCCGTCTTCCAATGTATTGCCCCTCATCCATCTTGCGGTTCTCATCTCAACACCACTAATTTCTTAGGGCATTTCTTCTCATTGTCTACAATTAGACCCACAACACATTAGACCTGTCAATGGATAGGCGAAAATTCGAATTAGATCCAACTCCGTATCCGAACTTTCGAATATTTTTCGAAATTTCGGATATCGGATTCGGATATCTGAATATTTTTCGGATATTATCGTTTTTCGGATATGAATTCGAATATTAAGATATTCGAATCCGTTAATATCCGATCCGACTTTAAATTGCAAATTTCGGATATCGGATTCGGATATACGAAATTTTATATAATTATAGTATAATGTATATGTAATATTTATTAATTAATAGAGAAGATTAAAGTATTTTATTCTCAACTGACTTTTACATAAATGAATTATAATATAATTTATATATAATAGTAATATATATTAATTATAATTTACAACAGAAGAAGAAAGGACTCAAATATGTAGAGAAATTGAATTTCGTTTTCGGTTATTCGGATAACAACTAAAATTTTAATATTCGGATTTCGGATATTCGGATAATAACTAAATTTTTAATATTTCAGATTTCGGATATTCGAATACTAGAATTCGAATTTTTTAGCTAATCGGATCGGATATTATCCGATATCCGTTGAACTAGACGGATACGAATTCAGAGTGTCAAAAGAGACATCCGTTCGGATATCGGATTGGATTCGGATATTACAAAAAAAATTCGGATACGGATACGGATATTATCCTGCCCGTACCGATAAGCATCCGTTGACACCCCTGCAACACATGGCTGATTTCATGAAACAAACTCTAGTGATCCAATAGATGCGTTTAGCTCCATAGCTCTTGGAAGAAAATATCGAAACAGGAGGCAAGAGACAAAAATTAAATGAATAACGAATTGAACCACAACTTGGTGGTAGTCCAAACACCAATAATCACAATTTAGCAACTGCTAATAGCGAAGCTCCCACCTAGCCCACCACATAACCATAATGAAGTAAACCTCGCACTCATTCAGTACTTCATTTTCAGAGGCAAAAGTAGAGATAATAGGAACACTGACTAAAATAGATGGGATCTAAGACCTGTAAAGTTTTTTTGTGCTTTAGCATTAAACTGTGTTATTAATATCAAACAATGTGTAAGACCTCCAAGAGATTATCACAATTACGAGGAAGCCCAGCAGCAGAAAATAGAGGGATTTTCTGTCCTCGAGCAATGGAATTCATGACATCAATGGTAGATGTTCCAGTTTGGATCATCTCTTCGGGATACTTTCTCTCGCTAGGGTTGATAGAACTCCTTATAACGAATCAGTAGCAACATTGATTTTGAATTACAGAAAGTAGGAAGGATTTCATAGGTTTGACAAAAAAACTTTACCATAGAAATTTTAGTATCAATACAATATTTCTGAACTCACCCCTCAAGCAATATCGGTGGACCATTATCAATAGGTTTAATAGAACCATTGAAAATGCGTCCAAGCATATCCTTTGTTAACTTACGCCTACATATATCTACTTTTTTAACTTACGCCTACATATAAACCATATTTCATTTATTTTCACCTCTTTATATGTGCTCTAGGAACATCCAGGTTCTTGTAGTTCTTGATAGAGTTCTTGATCGTTTGGTGGGATGCATATTGGATATTTTTCATCAATAGAACTTTGTGATTCATATAATACTTTCATTTATACCTACTTGAAGAGTTTACGATACTCAAAGTTAATATTTAAACAAATACAAAACTAAAAAATAATTGAGGAAGTTAAAAGCCTTCATTGCCTTTACTAGCTGGAATTGAAGGGTGAAGCATATCCTTCATCTCCTCTGCAAGTCAAAATAGGGTAGTGTTAGAATTAGTCAAAATTAGTTACTGTAACTATGTTAGTTCCTATTTCTTAGGATTAGTTACTGTAACTATAAACATCTACATAGGAGTATCGAATTCTATCTCCAACCACCTATTTCTAGTGGTGAATCTTCTTGGTCTGGTGGATCGAATTCTATCTCCAAACACCGCTTCCCGAATAAACCTGATCGTCCGATCTGCGACTACTGCAACAAGTTACGACATATCAAGGCCAAATGCTGGAAGTTCCATGGCAAGCCAGCTGATCTCCAGCCATCTCAGCGATCCTCCCGCGACAACAAAAGTACTTATCAAACGTCTCAAACCGTTTCCAGCGAGCAAAGAGCCCAAACTTCATCATCTGAGCAGACCTTCTTCAACAAAGAAGACTTAGAGCAACTGTATAAGCTATGGACATCACATAAGTCATCATCCTCACCTTCCTCATCCTTACTTGTCCAGAAAGGTAGCTTTAAAACAGCCCTAAGTGTCTCTACAAAAATCCCTAACCCCTGGATCATAGATTCAGGGACCACTAACCATATGACTGGGTCCTCTTATTTATTCAACTCATATTTTCCATGTTCTGGGTATGAAAAAGTAAAAATTGCAGATGGATCTCTCTCAGCTATCGCCGGGAAAGGTTCCATCATTATCTCACCATCCATCACTCTAAACAATGTCTTACATGTTCCTAATCTAACATATAATCTATTATTTGTCAATAAATTCACTACCAAAATAAGTCATAATGGCGACGAAATTTGCGACTCCAGATAAATACGTCGCTAAGTTTTGTGCTTTTAGCGACGTTTTATATATACGTCGCTGGACGTCACTATCAGCGACGTATGAGCGACAGTTAGCGACACAATTTATGTTTTGGACAACTGATGTCGCATTCTAGTCGCATAACGTCACTGTTTCTTTTTATTCAACGACGTTTAGCGACGATACTTTTACGACGTCGCCAGGTTTTAATAAATAGCGACGGTTAGCGACGTCTTTAAATGACGTCGCTAAAACTTTTCATATAGGGTTCTGGCCCGATCGATTTTTCATTTTTTCTTCCAAAATTTTCTAATCTCCCGCTCGCGGCGACCCCCTGCCGGACGACCCCATTCCTCCGACGACTCACTCCCTCCGCCGCTGCTCCAGTCCCGGCGACCCCGACCCAACCCCAACGCTGTGTCGGTAAACCGTAACCCTATCTTCCTTTTTCTGATGCGACACAGACACGACCAGACACGACCAGACCTAACCCTTTGATACTTTGACACTTTGATACTTGGACACTTTGACTTATTTTAGAGCTAATCGTTGAGCTTGGGTCCCCATGGACCTATGCATCAATTGGGGGTTCAAATACCAGAGCTCATGTGACATGTCCCTAGCTAAGGTATTGTTACAAGTGTAAGGTTCAGGTGTTAAGTAATTATTCAGTCCCTTAAATAGCAGCCATCACATGTTCATTACTACTGTGCAGTCCACTCCTATGGTTGTAACAATTTCCATTAATGTTAGTATCAGTTGAAGGAAGAGGAATGGCTCAGGTTAGAAGTGGGTATTGGTTTAGCCCGGGTCCTGTACTGCCTATGAGGACAGTCTCTGTCACAATTGGGTATCAATCCACTTACATGAATCTGTCCTGCATACCATAGAGCATATCATGTTTCAGTCCACCCTAGGTATGTGTTCAGCCCATATGTGCCTATTGTATTACCTGTCCATCTTGTTGTATAACACACTACATATCATGTTTCAGTCCATCCTAGGTATGTGTTCAGCCCACATAACCATGTTGCAGTCCATCTCATTAGAGTTCAGTCCATGGGTACACATGAACAGGTAGGTGGAGTACAGAATATGTACATTTATGTATAACATTGAACATTATCAGTTGTAATTAGGAACGATTTGCACATTAAGAAGTTTTTCCTTCTACAAACTATTTGCCATTAAAATTCTTTTATTGCAAATTTCAATACAAACAGAACAGTGTTACAATATAGGACTTAGATGTAGTCCTAGGAGTACACTTTTGTTTATCTGGGTCCCTTGTGCCGATGGAGTGAGTGGTAATGCGTTGACTCCGTTGACGATCTGACGACGGTTATCGGTTCTCTGAAGGTTTGGATTGCTCTGGGTGCTGGAGCTTGCTGAGAGGAGGAAGACGTTGAGTGTATGTATCTGCCTCTCTGGTGGTGTGTTCCTTCATTTTTTGTACGTAGGATCATTCTGTGTGTCTGTGAAGGAAATTATCCCTCTATTTATAGTTTTGTAGGCAGGCTGCTCATGCGCGCATGTAGGATGCGCCTGTATGCGGGGACGCCACGTGGTGATTGCTGATGGAGGCGCACGGACGATGCGCCCTGATCGAGGGGTTGACTTCTTCATGTTGCTGTTGTGAACCGGCACGTAGCAGAGAAGAAGATCTTTCGGTTGCTGAGATCTTGGGTGAGTTGAGTCAAAGGACATGTGTCGTCGACTCATGGCTCGAAGATCTCGGATTTGATGGGGAATGATCTGGTAGGATGCGCCTAGGATTGGGCGCATGAGGAGACTTTGGCTCGTAACCTTTAGGAGTCACGAACCGTTCTGGGCGCATGGCTTTTGAGGCGCATGCGAAGCTTCAATAGTGACTTTACTCCTGTCTTTCGGGATCAGAGAGAAGTCTGGAGTGCATGGCTTTTGAGGTGCATGCAGTTTTGGACGCATGGCTGCGGAGGCGCATGCGAGACGATTGGGTGGCCACGTGGCAGTAACCGTCGGAGGAAAGTAGTGATGGTGCTGACGTTGCTGACGATTCATCTTCTGAAAAAGCTGCCAACTGTTCTGACTTCGGGAGGCGTACTGCCAACTCTATCAGTTCAGCATTTAATATTTTTAACATTCGATGGACAGCTGAGTGGGCGCATCGATCGGCGTTCCACTAGGCGTATGGGGACGCATGGGGGCGCATCCCCTGTGATGCGCTTGATGTTGAAGGGCGCGTCTGTGTGATGCGCGGTCTGGCCGACGCTTCCGCTTCGTGACACGTTCTTTAATGCAGCGACTGTTACGTTCTTCGAGTGCTTTAAATAGCCTGTTTTGACATAGCTGAATTCGAAGAGGCGAGTTTATTCATCAAAAATACAAGTTCGTTGTACTGACTTCGGGAAGGTTGCCACTTGGCGCATGGATTTGATTTGCCCTGGCCTATGAATAGCAACAGTTTGAGAGAGTCTTGTTGTCTCTCCTTTGACTTCTCGACGAAGATGGATTCGACTGATCCTCCTCCTTGGCAAGACATTGTACTGTGGATGATGGTTCTCCTTGTTCAAAGAAGCTTTGACGGTGAACTCCTTCAGAAGATAAGAGCCCCAGGCTGGTAGATGTGCCTGTACGTTGACGAAGAAGTGATTCACTCTGACAGGGCGGAGTGATGCGCTGGGAGACATGTACAGCATGTTGCAACTGTTGGAACACAGACTGCCTTGGTGGTGGAGCCAATGTCTTGCGGTAGCAGCAGTTGAAGGCGACCGTAGCACAAGTGTGCCCTGTGAGGGGCACATTATGCTTGTTGGTCGGCTCTCCTGATCGGCGCTTGTGAGTGATCATGTTGCGCAGATCGTTGGAGAAGGGTGCCACCTTCGCACCCCCTTCAGGCACATGGCAAGGCCAAGCGCCAGGGTGGTCAAGTGAGAGTGCCACCTTCGTACCCCCTTCAGGCGCATGGCAAGGCCAAGTGCCGAAGTGGTCAAGTGAGTGCTGTGCCCCCTGATCTAACACCAAACAGGCATCCCGATCAGTAGTGGGAGAACCACAGCATTTGAAGTGACTTGAACGGACCTCAAACGCACAACCAGAGGAGGCGCGGGAGCTCAAGACCACTGGATTTGCCTTACTCGACTTGGTTGTGCACGCAATAGATGCGCCCAAGTGAGACAAGGACTTTGAAGGTCGGCTCGTTTCTGACGCCGTAGCACCCGAGTCGACCATGTACAGCTTACCATCAGCAGCGTGCATGATTGTGAGCGCATGCTTCTGGTTTATTGCTGGCATAGCACGTTTGAGACGCATGGCCCGTGCCGTCTTGGACTTCTTCGTACCAGCCTGTGGGGCGCATAGTACTCAGAGTCCAAATTATCTTCGCCATGACAGCGAGTGAAGAACTTGCAGCCAACCCAGAAGAATACTGCAACTTTTGTGGCTCGAACGGGCTCCCTGGATAATGGGCTCCCTTTTCTTTATTTATTTTGGTGCCCTTTTCAAAGGAGGCAAGAGGTCTCTATATAGAGAGTGGGATGAGACATCCCTTCTTCTCCTTTCCGATATGGGATTAAAAGAAAGATCCCTTCTTTTTCATGCTTCTACAAGTCCCCCTTCAAAGTTTTTAAAACTTTTGGACAAGTTTTGAAATACTTTGAACAAGAAGCATGAATGGTAGAGCTGTTTAGGTGTGACAATCCTATCAGAGGTAGTATGGACGTGATAGGTTTGGGTACTTCCACTGGAGAATTTATGTGGACTTATCATCCATGGCGCACCTTGGTTTTAGGTACAGATAATAAGTTGAGAGAGAGAGAGAACCAACATATTTACTCAGCGGTAATATGGACGTGGTAAATATGGGATTGATGGTAGAGCTTTCCTACTCAGAGGTGATATGAACGTGGTAGGAATGACTCTGGAGGGAGATACGCGGAACTACTCAGATGTAATATGGACATGGAAGTTCCGCTGGGGATGTTTAGGGATTGTAGTCTCTTTTGTGTATTTGCAACTCTTGCTGGGGATAGTGTAATCCTTTACTCTCCTTTTTAGAAATAAAGAAGTAAACAATTTTTTTGTGATGTGTTCATTTTTGCTTGTTATGAACTTTGATGATTTGTGTGGTCCTATTATCTTTTGCGCATCTTGGTTTTTAGGTACAGATAATAAGTTTGAAAGAACCAACATGTTTGCTCAGAGGTAATGTGGACGTGGCAATATGGGGTTCAAATGATAGAATCTTCCTACTCAGAGGTGTTATGGACGTGGTAGGAATGATCCTGGGGGACACACGGAACTATTCAGAGGTAATGTGGACGTGGAAGTTCTGCAATCAATATACGACAACGCAGGGGTTATCTGTACGGGATGTTTACTCAGAGGTAATATGGACGTGGTAAACATGGTGGGTAGCGTAGTCTTGTGGAATGTAAGATTTCGCTTTATAGGGTATAGGGGAACAACTCAGAGGTGATATGGACGTGGTTGTTCTTCTACTGGAGGATGCCACGGAACAGTTGGGCTCCGGAAGCGTATGATTTTGTGGAAGGGAATTGTATGTGAGCCCTGATGATTGGGTCCACAAAATCCCTTTGTGGAAGTACGTATCAGAAAAGATGTCAAGAGTAGTACTTCTTTAGGAACTTGCCGTTGATGGACATCATGAACAAGTCCCCATTGGGTTTGGCGAGGCGGTAAGCACCATTTGAGTATACCGTCTCTATGATGAAAGGTCCTTTCCACTTGGGCTCGAACTTCCCTGGTGTCTTGTGAGTCAACACCATCGGCCTTCTGACTGCCAGAACCAGGTCGCCTACTTGAAAAGTCCTCTGCTTGACCTTCTTGTTGAAAGCCTGTGATATACGGGCTTGGTAGAGTTCGATGCATTGTTGAGCTAGGAGACGCTTTTCGTCAAGTGCCTCCAGTTCCCGCAGACGACGACGTTGATTGTCTTCTTCTGTGAGTTGGTTTGTGATTGCTACGCGGAGTGAGGGTATCTGAATCTCGAGAGGCAGTACGGCTTCACTCCCGTAGACCAAGAAGAATTGTGTATTGCCTGTCGGGGTCCGTACCGTTGTACGGTAGGCCCAAAGGCATTCGCTGAGCTTTTCGTCCCAGTCGCGTTTGTTAGATGATACGACTTTTTTGAGTAGCCTGACGATAGTCTTGTTAAACGCCTCTGCTAATCTGTTTGCAGCCGGATTATAGGCGGTTGATGCCATGTTTTGAATGCGATTCTTGTCATAGAATCTGCTGAAAATATGGCTGATGAACTGAGGACCATTATCGTGGATGATCCTCCGGGGTACTCCGAAACGGTAGATGACGTGGTGCTTGATGAAGCTGATCACCCTGGAACTTTTCACTTCTGCTAGTGGAACTGCTTCTGCCCATTTGGAGAAGTAGTCGGTGATTGCTAGGATGAAGCGGTGTCCTCTCGATGAAGGAGGGGTGATCGGTCCCACAATGTCCATACCCCAAGCTTCGAAGGGCCAGGAGGCGACTGTAGGATGTAGTGGTTCTGACGGTGTATAGATGAAGTCTGCGTGAAGCTGGCACGCATGGCACTTCTTAGCATATTCGATAGCATCAGCGGCCATGGTTGGCCAGTAGTAGCCCATACGTCGCAGTCGGTCCTGCAATTTAGTGCCAGGTTGATGGCCCCCGCAGGTTCCATCATGAGCTTCTCGAAGGGCTTCGGCTGCTTCTTCGTTAGACAAACATCGAAGGAGAAGTCCATCATAGGAGCGTCGGTATAGCATTTTTGTGGCTGTATCGTAGTAGAATCGAACAGAGCGTCTCCGAACTGAGACGGCTTCTTTCGGGTCCTCTGGAAGAATTTCGTAGACAGCAAAGTCGATGAACGGAAATCTCCAATCTCGGACGTTAACACCGGCACCCGTTGACATGGCATAGGCCACTTGTGAGCACAGGTTGTTTTTAGGGCAGACCAAGTCTCGACCCACTACCATGACGTAGTATTGAGTCCCGTGGGGTGCCGCCAAGGAGGCTGCGAGGCCAGCCAGAGCATCAGTCTCCAGATTTTGTAGGCGAGGTACGTGTTCGATGAAGAACCCGGTAAAAGTTGAAACGATGTTCAATGCAACTTCATGGTAAGGGATCAGGTCTTCATGACGAACCTCGTATTGCCTTCTGATCTGGTTTACGACGAGTTTTAAGTCGCCGTAGGCTTCCAGATGATTCGCCCCCAGCTGTTGCACTAGCTAGAGTCCCATAATGAGCGCATTGTACCCGACAATGTTGTTGGAGCACGGCTTCGAAAGAGAGTAAGCACGATGGATGACCAGCTGATAGGGGGAGACTAATACCACCCCCACTCCTGCGACGATTTGGCCTTTGGGGCCTGTTCTCGAAGCGCCATCGAAAAACATCCGCCAGACAGAGCCTTCTTCGATGACGTTTGATTCTTGAACCTCATCCGGGATGTCTTTATAGAGTCTTGAAGACTCTGGGATGGGGTGTGCGGCTTAAAAATCGGCCAGGGCTTGACCCTTAACAGCTTTTTGCGGAACAAACACCATGTTGTATGGTGTTAGCAAGATCGCCCATGTGGCTAGCCGGGAGTTCAATGATCCTGGCTTCGTCATAAGGACTCTGAGCGGATTGACTCGGGAAACGACATGAATTGTCTTCCCCGAGACATAATGTCGAATCTTTTGGATGGCAAACACCAAAGCCAAGCACTCCTTCTCAACAGGGTTGTACCGGTGTTCGGCCCCGATTAGAGTTCGACTGAGGTAGTAGATTGCTTGCTCAAAGCTTGCATCGTTGTTCTGAGCTAGCAGAGCGCCGAGGGAGTGATCTATGGCACGGACGTAGAGGAGGAATGGTTTGCCGGCGACTGGTGCCACCAGGACTGGTGGGCTCGTCAGGTAGGCTTAATTTGATATCGTCGAAAGCCTTGTGGCATTCCTCTGTCCAGACGTAAGAGACTCCCTTCTTCATGAGCTGGGTGAAGGGTTGACATTTGCCGGAAAGGTTTGCTATGAACCTCCGGATGTATGCCAGACGTCCCTGTAGGCCTCGAAGTTCTCGAAGGTTCTTCGGAGGGTCCATATCAAGGATAGCTTTGGTCTTCTCGGGATCGACATGAATGCCTTTCGCCGTGATGATGAAGCCCAAGAACTTTTTACTAGAAACCCCAAGGAAGGATTTAGCGGGGTTCATCTTGAGTTGATGCGCCCGCATGAGATCGAAGACTGTCTTGAGGTCTTGCAGGTGATCTCCTTTGAGACGGCTCTTGACTGCGATGTCGTTGACATAGCATTCGACTGTCTTGCGAAGGTGCTGACGGAAAATGGTGCTCATAGCACGTTGGTATGTCGCACCAGCGTTCTTCAAACCGAAGGGCATCACTGTGTAGCAGAAAATGCCCTTTGGAGTCCTGAATGACGTATGTTTTGCGTCATCAGGGAACATCTTGATCTGGTTGTAGCCCGAATACCCATCCATGAAAGACATGCGCTCGAAGCCACATGTGTTGTCGATCATCACGTCGGTGATTGGAAGCGGGAATTCGTCCTTCGGGCAAGCGGAGTTGAGATCCCTAAAGTCGATACAAACTCATATCTTCCCATTCTTCTTGGTGACGGAGACAACGTTGGTACCCAATCTGGGTGTTGCTCTTCACGGATGAAGCCGCTGGTCAAGAGTTTGTCCACCTCCTGATCGATGGCGTTCATGATATCCGGACGAAAGCGCCGTTGTTGTTGTTTGATAGGCTTGGCATCAGGTAAGATGTTCAGCCTATGCATCGCGATCTGAGGATCAAGTCCCGACATATCTTCGTAGCTCCAGGCGAAGACGTCGATATACTCTTTAGCCAGCTGGATTAAAGATTTTCGGTCTTCTCCTTTTAGGCTTTTGCTGACGAAGATGGGTTTGGAAGAAGATCCATCCCCAAGGTCGAACTGCTCGACTTCGTCTTCGGTGGAAGGTTCACGTAATTCAAAACGAGACTCCCATTGCTGTCCTAGGCGTTGAGCCCAGGGTTCTTCTTCGAAGAATTCTGGCGCTTGGTCTTCGCCTTCTTCTTCTTGAGATTGTGCAGACATCATGTTGGCTGACAGCACTCTCTTGAAGACTGAGCCGATACTGGTATCGGAGTCCCACGTTGATGCTTCAGACGAGTGAGAATGTTCTACTTCTTCTGCGTCTGATCTCTCTGGAGTTGACGGTGGCGTGACATAGCCTACCCCCCGTCGAGTTCTGTTGTAATAGTCCTGCGGCTTTTATTTGGGTGTTGGAAGCTGGAGAGGGAGACGTTGACCTTTGCCGTAGTTCAGGCCTTTGTTGCTTTTTAGGTCGTAACCCATCTTCTGGATGAGGTACTTTGCCTTGTCCGTGTACCGATAGAGTTGCATTCTGCCGGCATCTGGTTCTGGTTCGAGTGGCGGGAGGTCTTGATGACGCTCAACCTCGCCGAAGATGATGGATTCTTCGTCTCGACTCCGTGGTGGGACTATGTAACAGACCCCTTGGGTCGGAACTACTCGATTTACATGATGGACGGTCGTTATTTGTGTTTGCAACGATCGTAGAGCGTTATCTAATGTATACATGGCATTCCAATATGGAAGACTAGAATAATTAAAAGACACTCTGTTATTGATGAAATACGAGATTTTATCCCGCGGGATTACATTGTCCAGAGATGGGGCATCTACACAGCAGAGATATAATTCCCCAACTCTTCATCTATAAGCACTGGAGTAGGATCGGGAGAGTCCACCACAGCGTTGGTCTTGGAATCCGAGAGGACTACGTGGGCCTTCTCTGGCAGCTGGGATGGCGGCGGCTTGCCTTTAAGACGCACCTTCAGAGGTGCCTCTGTTGTGCCTCCGGTGATTGGCGCCTTCTCCTGTAGTTTTGCCACGAGGGGAGCCGATGTTTGAGACGGCTTTGCCTTGAGCCGTATCTTCAGGGGAGCTTCAGGAGCAGTTGGTGCTTTTCCGGGTAGCTTAATGCTCATGGGAGGCAACTTCTAAGGCGGTTTGCCTTTGAGTCGGATTTTCACAGGAGCATCGGGAGTGACCTCAGGCTCCATGTCCGGCTCTGCTTCGTCGTCAGCATCATTGGCCGCCTCTTTGTCAGGTAACTTGTATAAGTCGGCATCAGTGAAGTAGGCTTCAATCCCTTTGAAAGGATCGATGTCCGCGAACTCCGTGCGGATGACGTGGTTGGTGGACACGTACTTCATGCATTGATGGAGGGTGGATGGCACCACCATGTACTCGTGCAGCCATGGACGACCCAACAGAATATTGTAGTTGACTTCAGCGTCCACGACATAACAAGTGACCTCGGTTCTGAGGTTACCGATGTGGCACTTTAGTCGTATTTTGCCCAGTGGTTCGCTTTTGCTGGCATTGAAACCACTGATTGTCGTGTTAGAGGGCGCCAGTCGGTACATTGGGATCCCCAGTGTTGAGAGCAGCGTCTTCGGGATGATGCTGAGGGAAGACCCCGGATCGATCTAAATCCGCCTTACCTTGACTGAACCGATGTACCCTGTATAATACAGCGGCCTGTTGTGTCGATTGTGCTTGAGTAGCATGTCCTGTTGGGTGAAGGTTAGAGATCTTCAGGCTGCTTGACCTGACTGAGAAAGGATTCAACATCCTTCAGAGCTTCGCAGAGAGCTTCTCGAGAGTCTTTGGACAGACGAAGAAGCTCGAACAGAGATAGGCGGGCAGGAGTACTGGCCAGTTGCGCCAGTATGTCGAAGTTGTGGGACTTGGCTAGCCCCGAAGCATTCTCTTTTCGCAGAGGCCTATCGAAGCGGGACTCTATCTGCTTCTGCTTATTGGCTGCTGGGGGCCTAGATGGGCCCTCGTCCTGGACAGCAAGGACGGTGCCAGGAGGTACTGTAGTGCCCCGCTCCTCGCGGTCCACTATGTAATACCTACGGCTTGCTGACTCAGTCTTGAACTGAGTACTTGGTGAAACCTTTACCGGTATCGATTGATCACGGATGAAATGCAATGAACCTTTCCAATTGATGGATTGACTTCTATTGAAATGAATCCAAGAGTTTTGTTGGATGTTTTCTTTCGCTGCTTGGTTTTGATGAATGCGTTTTCGTGTTGGTTTTCGATGATTGGTTTTCATTGTTCGCTTTCATCGCATTTCGCATTCATTCCGAATCTTGAGAGAAAGAGATGAAGTATGCTAATCAACAGTTGGTGCCAATGCAGGCCGCGTGAATTGTTCGTGAACGGCGCGTGAAGTCCCTCCTTCTCTCAATTAAGATTCATCTCGGTGAGTTGCTCGAACCGGGCTTGCATTTATTTGTACGCCCTAATAAAATTGATCTCTAGCCTACTCTGTTGCCTTGTCCCTGTGATCAACGATGCCTCAATAACAAAAGATAAGAGAAGATAATGAATGGATCATATGTAAAATGGAACTGTCGCTTGCTTGCTTCAATATGAACTGTATGCTTTCATGAATTGCCTAAAAGAGATAGCTCGGTATGGAAATCACGGCTTGACCGTACAAGAAGAAGAGAATGGAAATGTTTACATGTTGCCTAGACTCGTGCATAGTAGAATTATCTGATAGCTGCATTCGCATTGGTCTAGACAACTTGTGCACAAGGAGGTAATCTCTCGATCGGTTCTGGGGGCACCTGGAGTCGATCGGCCTAGGAGAGAACAGGACACTTGGGGCTAGAAGTCCCCGCAGAAAAAGGGTGTTAGTCTATTAGTAGTTGGGCAAGAAGTTCCGATTGCTAGTAATGGGAATACCCATGGACCACAATAGTTAGGCTCATGCATATAGACAGAGATTTATTGCAAGCCTAACATGCAGGGACGGAAATGAGAATGTTTTATATATGCAAATTGTGCTAACGTGGTTTTGTGCAGGGATGGCTGTCGGCGTTGGTAAGTTGGCTATAAATATTCTGCTGTCATGTTTCTTATGAATTGATAAAAAGAACCTAGACAAGTAGAAAGAGCACTAGTAAATGTGTAGCTTCACATGTTGAATTAGTGCAGATATTTGTGAGTTTCGGCGAAGAGCCGCTCGCCAGTACATGATGTGTGCTGACCCACGTTGTGGGCATCCTTTTCAGAAAGAAGAAGGAGACATGGGGATTTCAAGTGAGGCACCGAAGCTCGTCTAGCCCAGTAGAGCTCGTGGATCGCCTCGAAGTTTACTTTCAGTCAATTGCAAGTTTCCAGTTTTTATTTCCTTTGAAGGTGTCTTTCAATTCCAGCTTGTAATAAAGGATATCATGTATGGGCATTGTGGCTAATTTCAAAAGAGTATTTCAAAGAGAATCTTGTAGCCAAATTATAAGGCAAATCTGAGTTGCAAAGCTTTGTACTTGTATTCCTATCAAGCTATGAATAAAATGAGTATTTCTATTTCAAATCTCTGTGTCCAACATTTGGTTTTCTGCAATGGGTGCGTGCGTGTGTTTTGCTTGACTAATGGGTGCGTGCGTGTGTTTTTGCTTGACTAGTTGTTTTTGTGCAGGTACATGGCCTTGTGCAAGCGCAACTTAGGCTTGCACGGCATCACGCCTTAGCGAGGACGATCGATCCCGCAGGGATCCAAGCAAGATGGACGACCCTAGCGGGATCGGGGCGTGTCAAAGTGGTATCAGAGCACGGTTTTACGTCCTTGGCCTCTTGCAAATATCGATTTTGAAAAAGTATACAAAGTACTTTGACGGCTTTCAAAAGTGTCCGGATTTTGAGTTATGAAAACCAATGCCCCATACAATAAGTCCATAATATTTTATGAGACTGACAGAAGTTACACTATTTTGTAGAGAAATGGCTCCTCCTCGTGCATCTAGCTCGACCGATCCGGTAGAACGGATCATGAGAATGTTAGAGCTGCAAAGGCAGGATAGTGAGGAAAACAACCAAATACACCAGGCCCGAGCGGCTGCCCAACAAAAGCAGTTGGATGCCCTGACCCAGCTTGTCACGGCGCTTGCGGCAAATCGAGATGCCACCGCAGCGACGGAACAGACGGGAACGCCCGAGATCGAGCCCGTAGAGGGCGATGAGCCCCAGCCGGCGCAAAGGCACACTGTCTTTAGGCCAAAGGACTTCTTGGACGCAAAACCTCCGGAATTTCAAGGCAGGACGTCACCCGACAAGGTGATGGACTGGATTGATAAAATAGAGACTCTGTTCGCGTTCATAGGAGTTCCAAGTAGCAAAAAGGTAGTTTGTGCCGTTATGCTCCTACGGCTGCGGGCGAAGGATTGGTGGAAGACGAAGAAGCCGGCGCTACTCGCAACGGCTAGGAATGGGAAGATCTCATGGGCCTCCTTCAAGAAGGCATTTCTGGATCAATATCTGCCTCCAGCCATGAGCAAGAAGATGGAGGATGACTTCATCACACTGAAACAGGGGGAGATGTCCGTGGAGGACTATGAATCTGAATTTGCTAAGCTAGCAAATTTTGCCGCTGCCTTGCTCCCTACGGAACAGTCTCGCATAAATCGATTCGTTGATGGTCTGAATTATGACATCCAGTTAAGTGTGCTGAATCGAGAATGCGGGTCCTATTCTCAAGCCTTTGAAGCGGCGCTACAGGTAGAACAATTCCAGCAAAAGAAGGCGTCAGCAAAGACGCAGAATAGTCGGAATCAGCCCGCCAAAAGATATCATGACGGAGAGAAAAAGACTGACGGAGAAAAGAAGACTGGCGAGGAACAATATATTAAGCCCGTGTGCGCTTTCTGCGGTAGGCATGGACACACCAAAGAAGTTTGCCGTTCTGCCAACGGAGAGTGTTTCAATTGTGGTCAAAAGGGCCACCGTGCTATAAATTGCCAGAATAAGAGAGTTCGGCCGTCGAACAACAACGACACGGAAGAGCGTGGGCAGCTGCCAGGCCCACCGCCCCTCCGAGACCATCCGCAGAACCAGCCGCAGCGGACTAATGCACGCGTCTTCAATCTCTCCACGTTGCTTGACCCAGAATGCAACAATAGTGGAGGTGAGTTTTGTTTCTTAAGTTTTGAGGACAAAACTTTTTCTCGGTGGGTTATTATGTAGTGCCCCGCTCCTCGCGGTCCACTATGTAATACCTACGGCTTGCTGACTCAGTCTTGAACTGAGTACTTGGTGAAACCTTTGCCGGTATCGATTGATCACGGATGAAATGCAATGAACCTTTCCAATTGATGGATTGACTTCTATTGAAATGAATCCAAGAGTTTTGTTGGATGTTTTCTTTCGCTGCTTGGTTTTGATGAATGCGTTTTCGTGTTGGTTTTCGATGATTGGTTTTCATTGTTCGCTTTCATCGCATTTCGCATTCATTCCGAATCTTGAGAGAAAGAGATGAAGTATGCTAATCAACAGTTGGTGCCAATGCAGGCCGCGTGAATTGTTCGTGAACGGCGCGTGAAGTCCCTCCTTCTCTCAATTAAGATTCATCTCGATGAGTTGCTCGAACCGGGCTTGCATTTATTTGTACGCCCTAATAAAATTGATCTCTAGCCTACTCTGTTGCCTTGTCCCTGTGATCAACGATGCCTCAATAACAAAAGATAAGAGAAGATAATGAATGGATCATATGTAAAATGGAACTGTCGCTTGCTTGCTTCAATATGAACTGTATGCTTTCATGAATTGCCTAAAAGAGATAGCTCGGTATGGAAATCACGGCTTGACCGTGCAAGAAGAAGAGAATGGAAATGTTTACATGTTGCCTAGACTCGTGCATAGTAGAATTATCTGATAGCTGCATTCGCATTGGTCTAGACAACTTGTGCACAAGGAGGTAATCTCTCGATCGATTCTGGGGGCACCTGGAGTCGATCGGCCTAGGAGAGAACAGGACACTTGGGGCTAGAAGTCCCCGTAGAAAAAGGGTGTTAGTCTATTAGTAGTTGGGCAAGAAGTTCCGATTGCTAGTAATGGGAATACCCATGGACCACAATAGTTAGGCTCATGCATATAGACAGAGATTTATTGCAAGCCTAACATGCAGGGACGGAAATGAGAATGTTTTATATATGCAAATTGTGCTAACGTGGTTTTGTGCAGGGATGGCTGTCGGCGTTGGTAAGTTGGCTATAAATATTCTGCTGTCATGTTTCTTATGAATTGATAAAAAGAACCTAGACAAGTAGAAAGAGCACTAGTAAATGTGTAGCTTCACATGTTGAATTAGTGCAGATATTTGTGAGTTTCGGCGAAGAGCCGCTCGCCAGTACATGATGTGTGCTGACCCACGTTGTGGGCATCCTTTTCAGAAAGAAGAAGGAGACAGGGGGATTTCAAGTGAGGCACCGAAGCTCGTCTAGCCCAGTAGAGCTCGTGGATCGCCTCGAAGTTTACTTTCAGTCAATTGCAAGTTTCCAGTTTTTATTTCCTTTGAAGGTGTCTTTCAATTCCAGCTTGTAATAAAGGATATCATGTATGGGCATTGTGGCTAATTTCAAAAGAGTATTTCAAAGAGAATCTTGTAGCCAAATTATAAGGCAAATCTGAGTTGCAAAGCTTTGTACTTGTATTCCTATCAAGCTATGAATAAAATGAGTATTTCCATTTCAAATCTCTGTGTCCAACATTTGGTTTTCTGCAATGGGTGCGTGCGTGTGTTTTGCTTGACTAATGGGTGCGTGCGTGTGTTTTTGCTTGACTAGTTGTTTTTATGCAGGTACATGGCCTTGTGCAAGCGCAACTTAGGCTTGCACGGCATCACGCCTTAGCGAGGACGATCGATCCCGCAGGGATCCAAGCAAGATGGACGACCCTAGCGGGATCGGGGCGTGACAGGTACCACCTCGACGGCAACTTCGTCGGGTTGGACGTTCTGTTGTGAACGCGTCTGCACAGGAAGTGTCTCTTCCGCTGAAGAGGAGACCCAAGACTTGATCTTCCTGCCTTTGGATTTGGAGTTAGGGCGTACCTCCGGTTGAGTCATCTCGGAGATGAGATCGAGGTGAACCCATAGGATCTCTCCCCGAGATGTGGTGAGTGGGATGAGTCCACTCACGTTGTCACTGGTAGGTGGTAAGTTAACCACCTCCATTGTCGCCTTAGGGATGGGAACGACGCTATCCTGTGTTGTAGTTGGCCGCAAGGTGCCGAACTGGAGTGACACCAAGTTGGCCGACACCGTCTTCTCTTCGTAGTCGACGAAGATTACATCCGCATTGATCATGCACTGGATGTAATTCTTGAGGACATAACAGTCCTTGGTTGGATGTCCGACAAACTGATAGTAGTGACAATACCTCGGGTTGTCCACTTTCCCAACCTCATCGGGACGCTTCGGGTCCGAAAGCTTGATCTTGTCACCCTGCTTCAGTATCTCAAAGAGTTGCAGGATGTCTTCGTCGTTGAACGAATAAACCTCCTTTGGCCTTGGCGTAAGTGGAGGCTTCTGAGTAGGTGCTGATGCACCTTTTGAGGCATTGACATTCAATGCATGTTTCTCCTTCGTCTCTCGTCCGGGGTTGTTTGCTGCAGGCCGTTTCCCCTTATCTTTGAAGGTAGGGAAACTGACTCCCAGAAGACGAGCATTGGCTGTCTTCTTTTTCGTGGCTTCTGCTTCAATGATCAAGGAGCTCCAGTCGGGAGGGAGAGTAGAGTTGAGCCAAAGTTTGACTGCAGGCAGCATGTTCATACTGCAGGAGGAGAGAAGTGCATGTTCTAGCATGCCCGAGGGCAGTCTGAAGCAGGCCTGTCGGAAGCGTTCGATGAATACTCGAACTGTTTCCTTCTCCTTTTGGCGTATCTCTATGAGGGACGCCATCGTCATGTCCTTCCCGCCGTCGTAGAAACGGTCGAGAAAGAGACGCGTCAGGTCGTCGAAGGAAGATATTGAATTGTCGGAGAGGCTGCAGTACCAGTCGTACGCCATTCCTTTCAGTGCCCCAACAAATATGCTGGTAAGTAGTACGTCCTCCTTCGGAAGATGCCCCGTCTGAGACTGGAAGTACGTCAGATAGCGACGCGGAGAGTCCTTCCCGTCGTACGGCGTCAGTGTTTGTGGTTTATACTTTGGAGGATAAACCACCTTGTTCCACTCGAGGGGGTAAGGCTGGGGGATGCCCATCTTTTGGCGCTCCTCTTGTCTTGTCTTAGACTCGAAGCGCTCGTGCAAGTCCCTGATCATCTCGACCACGTCTTTTGTGGAGCTGGGAGTCGGGGAAGGTGGTACCACCGGGAGTTGAGCATTTGAGGGCTCCGACGTCCGAGGTGCTTCGCGGCGGTCTATGTCCGAGGATACCCGTTGAAGGGGTACACTCGACTCTCCATTGGCCCCTGGGTTAGGACCGGTAGAAGGTGTCCTGGTCAGAGCTGACCGTATCTTAAATACTGCTTGAGTCAGTGTTTGCATGGAGGCAGAAAGGGTTTTGAGTCCTCCCTCCAGGATGTCTATGCGCTGGACGAGGTCTGTTGGCGGCGCATCAGACTCGACATCAGCTCCAGTCACATTTACTTTCATGACGCGGCCGGGAGTGGATGGATGGGTCGAGGCTTCACTCTCGGCCTCACTCTCTTGTAGGGGAGTTACCTCTCTTAGAGCTTCGTCTTGGCTACCCCCGGCTATGTTCGGGAGAACATTCACCACGGGAGCATTTGCAAGGGCCTAATTACCCTCAGCTCCGTCTTGAAGGGTCTCTTCGTCTTCGGAACTCGGGTCCGCAGATGCTAGACCACCCCCAGCTATGTTCTGGGGGATATCCTCGTCTTCAGGGGCTTCTGGGAGGCTGACTTCGCTTCGAGGATCCGCCCCAAGTGTGCTCTGGACACACTCGTCTTCAGAAGGAGGCTCGACAAGGGTCTGACTACCCCCAGCTTCCTCCAAGATCTTCTTCTTCCCTCGAGTGCCTTCGAACACTCCAGAGGATGAGACAGCTGTCTTGGTTTTCTTCGGCTGGCTTTTGGACGAGGAAGAGGAACTGCCAGTCGCCTTTCGGACTGACGAGGAGTTGGAGATCACGTTGCAAGAAGCAACCCTTGGTTCTTCTTCTATTGACGCCTTTTTCCCGAGGCAACGTCGGAGGGGTGTCGATGATTGTAGCCGCTGGAACACCGACTGTCTTGGTGGGACTGCCGCTTTGCAACAGCAGTTGATGGTGACCACAGCCCAAGTGTGTCCCGTGAGGGGCGTATCGTGCTTGTCAGTCGACTCTCCTGATCGGCGCTTGTGAGTGATCACGTTGCGCAGATCGTTGGAGGATAGTGCCACCTTCGCACCCCCTTCAGGCGCATGGCAAGGCCAAGCGCCGGGGTGGTCAAGTGAGTGCTGCGCCCCCTGATCTAATACCAAACAGGCATCCCGATCAGTAGTGGGGGAACCATAGCATTTGAAGTGACTTGAACGGACCTCAAATGCACAACCAGAGAAGGCGCGGGAGTTCAAGACCACTGGATTTGCCTTCCTTGACTTGGTTGTGCACGCAATATATGCGCCCAAGTGAGACAAGGACTTTGAAGGTCGGCTCGTTTCTGGCGCCGCAGCACTCGAGTCGACCTTGTACAGCTTACCATCAGCAGCGCGCATGATTGTGAGCGAATGTTTCTGGGTTGCTACTGGCATAGCACGTTTGGGGCGCATGGCCCGTGCTGCCTTAGATTTCTTCGTACCAGTCCGATGGGGCGCATAGTACTCAGAATCTAAATTCTCCTCGTCATTACAGCGAGTGAGTCTGTCAAAGACAGAGACCTTTTATGGCGTATCAGAGGTGATGCACGGGGCATTGGCTGCGCCTCTGCTCCGTCGACGCATCTTCCTCGCCTGAGAGGGAGATGGCTGGGGAATGTGGTTAGCCGCACGTTTCCCCGAGATATGCGCTGCACCAGCGGACGCATCTTGGTTGCTGAGGACGTCAGCAGGAAGGGAAGGTTGGATTGGCGCATCCCCTTCGGTGGTGGTGCTCGAGGCGTCGACCTTGCGCACCTAGACTCGGCGGGTCTTCTTCGGCTTTGGCAGCCGCTTCGAAGGACTCGCACTTCCTTTAGAGATGAACTCATCATAGGCATGTTGATTGAGGCGTACCACCCGCGTCTTGTGGGAGGAGCCCACCTTCACGTCGTCGGATTGCGACACAGCTTTCTCGGTGGAGGAGAAAGAGGTCCCCAGCAGAGTCGCCAGCTTGTTTGCCATTAAAATTCTTTTATTGCAAATTTCAATACAAACAGAACAATGTTACACTATAGGACTTAGATGTAGTCCTAGGAGTACACTTTTGTTTATCTGGGTCCCTTGTGCCGATGGAGTGAGTGGTAATGCGTTGACTCCATTGACGATCTGACGACGGTTATCGGTTCTCTGAAGGTTTGGATTGCTCTGGGTGCTGGAGCTTGCTGAGAGGATAAAGACGTTGAGTGTCTGTATCTGCCTCTCTGGTGGTGTGTTCCTTCGTTTTTTGTACGTAGGATCGTTCTGTGTGTGTGTGTGAAGGAAATTATCCTTCTATTTATAGTTTTGCAGGCTGGCTGCTCATGTGCGCATGTAGGATGCGCCTGTACGCGGGGACGCCACGTGGTGATTGCTAATGGAGGCGCATGGATGATGCGCCCTGATCGAGGGGTTGACTTCTTCATGTTGCTGTTGTGAATTGGCATGTAGCAGAGAAGAAGATCTTTCAGTTGCTGAGATCTTGGGTGAGTTGAGTCAAAGGACATGTGTCGTCGACTCATGGCTCGGGGATCTCGGATTTGATGGAGAATGATCTGGTAGGATGCGCCTAGGATTGGGCGCATGAGGAGACTTTGGCTCGTAACCTTTAGGAGTCACGAACCATTCTGGGCGCATGGCTTTTGAGGCGCATGCGAAGCTTCAATAGTGACTTTACTCCTGTCTTTCGGAATCATAGAGAAGTCTGGAGCGCATGGCTTTTGAGGCGCATACAGTTTTGGGCGCATGGCTGCGGAGGCGCATGCGAGACGATTGGGTGGCCACGTGGCAGTAGCCGTCGGAGGAAAGTAAAGATGGTGCTGACGTTGCTGACGCTTCGTCTTCTGAAAAAGCTGCCAACTATTCAGACTTCGGAAGGCGTGCTGCCAACTCTGTCAGTTCAGCATTTAATATTTTTGATATTCGATGGACAGCTGAGTAGGCGCGTCGATCGGCATTCCACTAGGCGTATGGGGACGCATGGGGGCACATCCCCTGTGATGCGCTTGATGTTGAAGGGCACGTCTGTGTGATGCGCTTGATGTTGAAGGACGCGTCTGTGTGATGCACGGTCTGGCCGGCGCATCCGCTTCGTGACACGTTCTTTAATGCAGCGACTGTTACGTTCTTCGAGTGCTTTAAATAGCCTGTTTTGACTTGGCTGAATTCGAAGAGGCGAGTTCATTCATCAAAAATACAAGTTCATTGCACTGACTTCGGGAAGGTTGCCACTTGGAGCATGGGTTTGGTTTGCCCTGGCCTATGAATAGCAACAGTTTGAGAGAGTCTTGTTGTCTCTCCTTTGACTTCTCGACGAAGATGGATTCGACTGATCCTCCTCCTTGGCAAGACATTGTACTGTGGATGATGGTTCTCCTTGTTCAATGAAGCTTTGACGGTGAACTCCTTCAGAAGATAAGAGCCCCAGGCTGGTAGATGCGCCTGTACGTTGACGAAGAAGTGATTCACTCTAACGGGGCGGAGTGATGCGCTGGGAGACATGTACAGCATGTTGCAACTGTTGGAACACAGACTGCCTTGGTGATGGAGCCACTGTCTTGCGGTAGCAGCAGTTGATGGCGACCGTAGCACAAGGTACAAGGGGATGTGTTTTTCTATCCACCGTACCGGACCGAGCTTATCGAGGGGATGTTTTCTGCCGTCGCTGCCAAGCTGATCCGCGACGCTATTCATGATCAGAAGGATCGTGATCGTGCCGAAAAGTCGATCCAAGGTTGGATCACCCCTGATCAGTGAAATGCGATGAAGGCTCGATTCGACAAGCCAAGGTACAAGGAGAAGTCGGAGAAGGCCAAGACGGCTAGGCAACATGCCTCGAAATGGTGCGATGGGTCGATTCCGATGACGAAATATTTTCGTCGTCTGGTATGTCTTTCTCTTTTAGAAATATTATTTTAATACAAAACCGATAAATTATTACTAAGATAATATATTTAATTACAGGTAAGGAAGGTCGCCGACATGGTGACCGTCTTCCTGGCCATCCATCGGAAGGACGAAGACCTTATTGACGAGATGGCCGAGCAGACCTATATAAGTATTACAATACGTTACCTTAATTTAATACTTCGTGTCAGTTTTAATATAACTTAGTAAATATGATGCAAATAAATATTCATGTAGTTAGTAATAATAAGTACATTAATTAGAAATTAGAAATTATAGAGTACTATCCATACTTTCTAGGCCGAGTATCAGAGGCTGCGGGAACGGGCGGCTGCTAGTGCATCTGATGCAGGAGAGGCCGGTACTTTCTCGCAGCCCACTCAAGCTCCGTCGGCGGACGAGCTGTGGATCACCGCCGCTGGTGGACTCCGTAGGGGTACGTACTACGGTATAGGATCCTATGGCGTCCTAGTTGCGACCCAGTCCTCTAGGACATCTCCTGCTAGTGTGCATGGTCCACAGCCGTCCCAGGAGTCTGCCCGAGTCCACCAGATGATGGAGTCTCTCCGTGGCGACCTGCTACGACGGATCGAAGAGCAGTCTCAGCACCCTGCGGACGATCCTGTGCTGCTAGCACGATTGGATGCGCTCGACCGCGACATTATGGACCTCATGGAGACGACTGAGAGGACAGAGCGCACCGTTGGAGGGTTAGAGCGCACGGTGACGGAGCTGTAGACAGGGCAGGTGACCATGGCCGAGATGCAGAGATTGGCGCAGGATTCGATGGTCCAGAGCAGTGATAGAATGTTATCTATCATGGATTCATACCACCAGCGACTTACAGCGTTGGAGCGTGCTGGTCCTCCGGGTGCGCCTTCATCGTCGTCGACTCCACCGCCTCCACCACCTTTTTCTTCGACACCGACTCTACCGACGTCACTGCCTGCTCCATCGGTATCGATTTCACTTGAGGAGTATAAGTTGTTCTTATCCCTTCGTCGCGGCGGTGCCCCTCCTGTACCAGGTCCCTAGTAGTCCCAGTTAGGACTGTTTGTTTGTGTTTGTTTCATCATATTCTATTTGTGACTTGGATATTTGTTGGTTGTGTAGACTTAGATGTTTGGATCCTATTTGTTGGATCCTGTTCTATTTGTTGGTTGTGTGTAGACTTTGGTTATTTGGTTGTAGACTTTGTTATTTTGTGTATTTGGATGTTATTATTCGTTTATGTTATTATTCGTTTCAATTGGATGTTAATGTGCTTCTGTGGTTTACGTTTACCGGTGTTGAGTGTTCCACCGAAGGGGTCGGTGAACCCAGGGAGAAAAGAATATCTGTTATACTGTCTTTATGGTTATATTTTTAAACTGCAGGGAGAAAAGGATATTCTGTATTTTTTTTCAGATTTATTGACGTTTACCGACGTCCACCGACGTAAGTTTGCGTCGATAAACGTTGGTAAATCTGAATAATTTTCCAGGGTACAGACGTTTACCGACGTCCTTATAAGTCGGAGACCGTCGGTAAGCGTCGCTACACATCGGTAATAATCCCAAGAATTACCGACATTTAGTGACATTTTAAACGACGGTAAACGTCGGTAAATTTCCAGGATGTTACCGACGTGTAGCGACTTTAAAAACGTCGCTAATACACCGACGATACCACGGTAGACGTCGGTAATATACCAACGTATTTATACGTCGGTAAACGTCGGTACTTGCGACGTTTAGCGACGTTTTAAAGATCAGCGACTTACGTTTCTGCGATAAGGCCAAAACGTCGGTAATTGCGTCGGTAAATTTTGTTAGCGACGTAATTTGTCGTTTTAGCGACGTCTTTTGGCGTCGCTAAAACGACTTATTTTGGTAGTGATTAGCCTCTGATTTTCAATGTAGACTCTTTTTTTTACCTACTGGTTGTGTCTTTCAGGACCTATGCTCGGGAAAGATGATTGGCAATGCTAAAGCGCACGGGGGACTTTACTATCTCTCAGAGGTCAACTCAAGTAAACAAATTCAGAAACCTCAATGTTCTAGTTTCGTTTCCTTATCTGATGAAATAATGTTATGGCATTTTCGCTTAGGCCATCCTAGCTTTGAGTATTTAAAACATTTGTTTCCTACATTATTTCAAAATAAAAGTGTTGTTTCTTTACAATATGAAATTTGTTAGTTAGCTAAGCATAAAAGAGTTGTTTTTCCTTCTGTTAAATATACTCCATCTAAACCATTTTCACTAATACACAGCAATATGTGGAGACCA
>JANAVB010040820.1:7603500-7828500 GCA_029216955.1 Iris pallida | reverse complement strand
CTCGTAAACTCACACTTTTTCTGCTTTTTTGGACATCCAAATAAAATTAGAGAGAAATTAACTTACGTTCATTTCCCCCTTTAAATTATTTTTTCCTCCCCAAAAAAGCATCTAAACACGTCATTGTCCTTAGTGCGTGTCATCGATCGGGTGGATAAACGATTTTTTTTTTCACCCTTCTACAAGCAACTTGCTCAATTTTACCTGATGTCAACATAGCTATAGTCAACAGAATAGGGATAGAATTAATTGGTACAATAGATAATAATTTAAGACTATTTTTGTCTTAATTTTTTATAATAAATATTGGAAAAGGAGTAGAAAAATAAATTTCATGTAGTCCGAAAGGAATCGTTTTTTCTCCTATTATCTTTTCTATCAGAAAATAATTTCTAAATTTATGGCTATTAAAAAAAATTCTTTCAAAGATTCCTTACATATGTGATATTCTCTACATGCAGACTATATCCTTACCATAAAATCAGTGTCGGACTTTTAATTTTGAGACCTGAGTCAAATTCTAAAGGCGATGTCCACAAAACTTGATGTTAATTTTTTTTTCATGGACGATGATGCAATAGTATTATCAACACAAAATTTAAGAAAATAAAACAGTAAACAAAATATAATATCCAAAATGATATATGTCTTAATGAAATACTAATAAAACTGAAAATATTCCAAATCAAAAAATAAAGCTGGTGTTCTAGCCAAATAAATAAAAATAAAGCTAACAATGTTTGGGACAGTTCATAATAATAATAATAAAAAGAAAAAAAAAATTAACTTGTTATGTCGTTAAATTACCTCCAAAAAAAGAGAGAGAAGAGAGGCAACGACAGAAGGATAGAGGAGATTGACAACCATGAAAGGGTAAAGGAGAATGAGAACGTCAGACTGTTAGAACGATGAATGGAGAATTATGACTGAGATTGCACCAATTTTTTATTTATTATAATAATTAAGCGACTTATATCTTGGTATTCTAGTATATGACTTTTAGACATCTCATAACAATTTTTTTATGTAGACTAAGTGGATTAGAATGAGTAGTGTTGGACCTTTTTTCAAAATTGGTCTTACTTACATTAAATTAAATGTATATAAAAAAAATTGCACCCTCTGAAATTTTGGACGTGAGGTAGTCGTCTCGTCAACCTCATATCAAGTCCGACTATGTACAAAATATGGCTCGCGTCAAAATCACTGTAGTTTGCACAAATAATTTATTTAGTGATTTATTTATCTCTCTAAATTTGTGCATAGCAATCTGGTTTTATTGGGATATGACATATAAAGATTTATCTGTTTTGACTTCTGAGTACACGACTGAACCATCCAAGGTGGATTCTAGATTCGAAGTATTGGGTTCTTGTTACAGACTAGGCGGCAAGTGATAGAATCAGCTCGGCAAGTGATAGAATCAGCTCAGCTGTGAATGCAGCTGATTCCGATACCGGAACAACTAAAGGAATCACCAGCAAAGTGTAACTGTAAGAGGGATTCTGTATGTGTTCTCAGTTTGAACCCCTTCAATAGTCCTTCACTGCTCTTTCTCTGAATCATTTTGATGAGGCTTTCCACTCCTGAGCCTATGATTCTCAATTTCATTATGAATGAAATAAGGCCACTTTATTAACTCAAATAATTGCTCGCCAGCAGCAGAACAAGAAATTCTTAACCAAATAACGGTGCAGTCTAAACATTTTTAGTACACAATCAATATACACACCAAAAGAAAGACAAAGTAAGAAAAAAATTTGAGTTGAACCTCATTATTTTTAATCTAATTCAAGGTGCACCCTATTGTTTTACCTGACCAAATATCTCAGACCAAAATACCCCTGTCATCATTCTAGTGTGTTGTTTACTGTTGTGCCCCCCTTTTCATGCGTTGTCTGCCGTGCGCACCCTCGGCCTCCGCGGGCCCCTCCTCCCTTTCCAGACCCTCGCGTCCCATGCCTCCACGCCCCCCTTTCCCCTGCATCCCCGTCCATGGGTTGGATCAGAAGAAAAGAAGAAAAAGATAGAGAGAGTGTGTCACGACCCGCTACCCAAATTGCTGGGCCGGGCCGAGTCATGTCCAGCCTACGCTTGAGATAAAGCGCAGTAAGTTGTTCTAGAGATAACAAGATAAGACTAAATGCTAACAGTTCTATAAGTAATAAAGAGTCGTAAATGCTCCAAACACAAAAGTCATCTCATATAATAGTAAGTCCAAGTACAAGTCCTGAAATGTAAAACTGGATACAGGTCCAGTTACAAAATACGTAGTCTAATAATGCCTACACTAAATATCCCGAGTAACTTCACAAACTAGACGAGTTTTCCCGCAGGTACATCCTCGTAAGACAAAGCCTGGTCCTCGGCAGTAACTCTATAATATGAGTCACAGAGCAACTCCTCCTCAGTAAGTATACCTACAGCGTTATCCTGTCAGGACGGAAGCAAGTATTGATTCTAGCAAACTAATATACGAAACATGAAATGAACATAAGAGGAATAAACTGTAATCATGGCATCTCATAATCCATCATGGCAAGGACACATATGTCATAGAGATAGATGTATATGTAATGTTTAAAACTGTAGCAGGTACGTGATCGGTCAATAGGTGTACAATATACTGAGGCACATGTAAATAAAATGTACATACGTACAAGTGTACAAGCATAGGTGTACATCCGTACAGAAATGCGGGATAATGGCCTACGGTGCAGTAACATGTAAAATAAAACTTTGCTCGGTACGATAAAGGGGGCATGATCACGTACTCAACTATCAGTTTTTCCATAACCCAGATTCTAATCATGTGAGAGATATATAAAGACTGTTCTAAGCATGATAGTGACTGAAAGTACAACATGTAAAGATTTAACTTGCTATCCCAAGGATCAGCATTTAACATGGTTGGATTCGTAGTTCATCAATGTAACAGTATGTAAAGTTTGTAGAAGTACTTGTCTTTAGCAAAGCAAAGCAGCGATAAAAATGCTATAGATGCCTGGTAACTCGTCACTATAGAAATAAATACATAAATTTAGTTTTTATACTAAGTTAAACACTAAGACACTAGTGGTGCAAGACGACTTTCTGATTGGACACCTAGCCAAATGGTGACTTTAGCATAGGAGACCAATGTGAAGTGACACAATACTCGAACTAACTTTCTAGGGTCTTTACACTAGTGCGGGGTGAGGTTCAATACGACTATAACTCAAAACAACACAAAAAGTTGCAAGTCGTAGCTATGTAATAATTAAATCAAACTGTACACTATATTTCAATAATTTTTGAGATAGACAAAAAGTTCAATTTTACATAAAGTAAAGCACCAAAATGATCCTTGTTAATTATAAAAATTTATACTATTTTTTTTGGAATTTATAAACCCTCATAAATAATTATTAAAAATCAGCAAAATTAAATATACTGAAAATGAGTTCTGTTTTTCTATTTTTATAAAATACCAAAAGTACTTATTAAATGCTGGAATAATTATAGTAAATTGTCTAAATTAACATAGTATTTAAATACAATTTTTTTCAGATTTTTACAGCACTTAAAATATATATAAAAATTCAAAACCAGCAAGCAACAATTTCTGGAAATTAAATAATTAATTATTTACTATTTTGTCCATGTATTCGAAATTGAACCAAAGTCCAGATACAGGACCCAGAGCCATGAATCAAGTCCAATATGACTTGTACAGACTCTGAATGTATTAGACACAATTGGACCCAAAAACCCATGCTAGGTTTGGACATCAATTGGTCATAACAATTAAAATACATGAATTTAAATAATATATATATATATTTTTTTTTTAAATAATATATATATATATATATATATATATATATATATATATATATATATATATATATATATATATATATATAGTGGTAAAAATATATAATTCACAAAATATATAATAAAATAACTTGTGAAATTTTACATAATAATATTTTATACAAGGTAGAATCGAATTACATAAATAAATATATAACAACAATATAATTATATATATACATAAATACATAGATATTTAGATATACAAACATATAATGAATATATATATATATATATATATATATATATATATATATATATATATATATATATATATATATATATATATATATATATATATATATATATATACTGTATATAAAGAAAATACTAAATATAGATTATACACATATATATACAAATACAGTATATATATATATATATATATATATATATATATATATATATATATATATATATATATATATATATATATATATATATATATATATATATATATGTGTGTGTGTGTGTGTGTGTGTGTGTGTGTATAATCTATATTTAGTATTTTCTTTATATACAGTATATATATATATATATATATATATATATATATATATATATATATATATATATATATATATATATATAAAGAAAATACTAAATATAGATTATACACATATATATACAAATACAGTAGATTATACACATATATATACAAATAACAGTATATATATAATATATATATATATATACATATATCATATATCTACTATATAATACATAAAAAAATATATATATACATATATCTATTCTACTATATAATAGTAAAACTTGATGGTGAAACTTTTGAATTCCGAAAATATCCTTACATGTCTATACTAATTAAAAATGGTTCATTAATTTTAATAAGGACAACTTAGTAATTACGAAGACTACCCTTTGGTCTTCTTAAAGAATATTATTAAGTTAATTAAAAGAATGTTAAAATACGTGCAAGGCACGTGCACATATGCTAGTATATATAAATACATATATACATATATATATAATAAAATAAAATAAAAAACAAAACAAAAACAAAACAGAGAAAGGGGGCTCGAACTAGGCCCAGAGGGGTCGGGTTCTTAGGCTCAGTCAAACTGGCCAAGGGGTCAGCCCGAGCCATTTGTTAGGAAATGGTTTGGGTTAGTGTTAGGTTAGTTTTAGGTTAATGGCTTTAAACCCAATAGCACGAATCTAAACCCGCTAACCCTTAGTTTCTGTATCATGACAGTTAAGGACACACGAGTCTCGTGTCCGCGTTATGCACGACACGCACGGGTCGAGTCTTACGTGTCCAGATTCACCATTAGGTTGCTCGTGTCCAGGCGAACGCTACGCGTGAGTTCGAGACACGCACGACACGAACTCGGATCTGTTACCTTCGTGTCCGACGTCGGAGGAGGGAGTCGAAGGCACTGGACGACGGAGGAAACGTCGTCGGCGTGGCGCTTGGGTGGCATTGCGCTCGTGTTGACAGGGCAGACTCGGTGGTGGTGATCGATGGTGGTGATGGTTGTTGTGGAGGTGGCGGTAGGGTGTGGCCGGAGTTAGGGTTATGGTGAAGAAGTGGGTCGAAATAGGGCTGGGCCGGTCGGAAATTTTGCCTAGGGTTAGGGTTTAGACTGGGGGGTACTTATAGGGGAGGGTAGGTCGGTCGAGGCAGTCGAAGTCGGCCGAAAATGGCGGGAGAAAGCAGTCGTCGGTCGTCCGGGGGCAGCTGGCCAGTCGTCGGTGGTGGGTAATGGGGTTTTGCAGTCGGGTCCCTAGACTTTAGAAAATTGCAGTTAGGTCCAAATCCTAACAGTTTGCAAATAATATTTATAAACTGTAATTAAAACAATTCAATTAATTACAAACTAATATTAAAATAATTTAAAATTTACAAAACGATATTAAAACAATTCATTTTATTACAAAATGATATATTTTGACTTAAAAATTATTTAAAAATTATCTAAAAATTCTAGAAAAATTCCTAAAAATCATATTAAATTATTTTAAAGCTAAATAGGTCATTAACAACTAATTTACACTAATTAAACCAAATTTGAAAAACAGGAGCTGACAGAGTGAGACCTTTATTACGATCAGATGGTCAGTAGAGGCACCGACATAGCTTGGATTCAAAACCCAAATGCATGCAACCAATGCACATAGAATGACCACACTACAACAAAAAACCCTTTTAATGACGGCTAAAAAGCGTCATTAATGACAAACCATGACGTTTTTCTTTCTTTCAAAGCAACCGTTATAAAACGGGTGTTATAAATGTTTTTTAAAAGCGTCATAAAAAACCGTCATGAATAGTTTCTATAAAAGCGTTATGAATAGTTATTAATATATAGTGCACAATTCAGAACAATTTTAAAACTTCATGAATAGATAATATGTATAGGCTCAATGCAGCACATTTATAACACTTTATACTATTCAAATTAGCATATTTATAATGCTCTATACTGCATAGTATATATTACATTCCAAAAATTTAACATTATATATCACCATCTTTATTACATTTCTCAAAATAGAGTACATATCAACATCTTCATAACATTGAATACCCAAATACATATATATATATATATATATATATATATATATATATATATATATATATATATATATTTACAACTACCAAAATTGTCCACACCAAAACTTGGCCACATCAAAAATGTCCACATAACATGTAGCAAAACCCTGAAAAAGATAAAAACAAGATTCAATATACTTTGTAATGTAATGTGAAAATTGCAAGAAACGAAGGACTTGTACACATTGGACTAATTTCTGGATTACTCTTAGCAAGTACATGTGGGTCAAAGAGCACGATGATCAATGATCCAAGTCACAGCAACCATTGACTCGAACACCTAGTGTCACGACCCGCACCCTGATTAGGGGCACAAGTACGTGGTTACGTCTAGCCTACACCGCAGCATCGGCGGTAGAACGCTGTCTAGGTCATCTATAAATACTACAACTAAACAGATAAATGTACATGTATAATATATATACTCCGAATGGAGGTGACATAACAATACAGTCTCAATCACAAATGTAAAACTAAGGTAGATAGTATGGAAAGGAAAATACGAATGATGAGAACAGGAAATAAGTCTAAGATCCACACAAGTCCAGAGCTATACACAACAACCCAGAGAATCACATAATATATAAAAACTACTACAGTCTAAAAAGTACTAGCTGGCTCGTAGGCCAGGCAAACCTAACTAAGCTACACTACTCAGGGTGAGCAAAGTCTAGTGGCTCTACTAACAAGCCACAGCCCGGGTCTACTCCATCAGACTCGACCCCATAATAGGTCGGGCAATCTGCCTCAGAATCATCTGTAATATGTCAACGGTATCCTGTCAAAAAAATGAGCAAGTACAAACACCAACAGCAGTTCCATATGAATTGACAAATACTATAAGAGACAGTATAATGAAATACAAGACAAAGATATAGGCGACTTGGGAACCATTTGAAAGTCGAGTTATAACCTTGAACCAAATAAGGACCGGGGTTGTATCCCTTCTTTCAAACAGAACTTAGTCGCAAATCATGGTACTGTATAAAAGCAGGTAGAGCATGTGAGTAATGGAATCATAGCATGGTGAGAAGTACAGAAAGTAAAGCTGAACTGGAATATAAGATACGACAATAAATGTAAAATATGTTTTGAATTATTAGAGCGATATGTGATCGGCTAGGGAGTCATGGTGGGGTTATCTACTTGGCCCGGCAATCCGTGGTAACCTCAACGGAGAGTCATGTCGGCCAACCTGGATAACCTGGCATGGGATATCTGGTACACCCTACATGAGGTGAGGGTGGCGCTAGCAAAATAGTGACAGGGAGGCTTTGATCACATAACCCCTAATAATTCCCCCATCCCCGAATAGTATCATGGATCCGGACATGGCACATCATGACACAGATTCGAAAGCAGGTGATTAGCCCACTCCCAATCGATGTCTATATAAGTACATGAACATGGATATCACATACCAACATACCAAGGAAAATTCGAGAATAACATCTCATGATAGGATCCAACGTATACTAGTCCGTGAACCGTCGTGTCGGGAATCATGTAAGACACTACCACTGAATCGGATATAGTAGATATCAAGACAATGAAAACTATCAGTGAATGTACTCGCCTGCAGTCCTGAGCTGATAAGGTGAACAGACGTTCAGAGTAATCACAGACCTAAAGATGAGATACTACAAGTCAAAACATGGTTTAATAATGAAAGAAAAGCTAATCTAGTCATGATATGCAAGTCTAAGTTAAAAACTAGGTCAAACCAAGTCACACCGAGCTAAACTAGGTCACACTAGGTTATACTGAGCCAAACTTGGTCACACTAGGATAACCAAGGTCAAACAAAGTCACAGAAAGTCAATCCAAGTCAAACTAGGTCAATCTGGGTCAAAGGTTGACTTACAGTTGACTTTTGGTCAAAAAGTCAACTCTGGTCAACTCTGGTCAACACTGAGTCAACCCTAGGTCAAACAAGTCAAATGTTGACTAACATTAATTTTCAGTCAACTGGTCAACTCTGGTTTGGTTTTGGTCAATTCTAAGTCAATTGTTGACTTAAAGTTGACTTTCGGTCAAAAAGTCAACTTTTGGTCAACGGGGGTCAAGACTAGCCTAAACTACCCTCATCTAGTCGTTACCTACCAAGACAACCTATTTCTAATCCCATCTTAACAATCAAAATCCTTTCTTAGACTTTACCCCAAAATCCTACTTTTACCCTCTAAGATACTGATTTGTATCTTAGGATACTCACTCATCTATATCCTAATACCTCTAATATCCAACTCTAACATATAACTTCTAACCATCTATTCTAACTTAGAAACCTAACACAACTAACATCCACTAACTAATATCTAACCATAACATATATGTATATATATATCTATCTCTAACTCTAACCAACTAACATATGTCATCTCTAACTAACAATAACATAGACTAACACAACTAATTATCTAACTTATACAAGATATCACTATCTAACTTCTAAGATATCTCTAACCTCTACATAGATTCTAACATAACCACTAAAATACTAACATATCCATACATACAACATTTAAATTTCTCTCCACTCCAATACTAACACACACACAAACACATATACCAAATCCACCACCCTTCTCTTCTAACACACCTACACACATCTATATACAAACACACTACCACTCAACCAAAACACAAATCACTCAACAAACTACACTAGCTTCAAGTCAAATAGGATGGCATGATCCTTCCAACTCTCTTACCTTCACAACACACACACACACTACACTACCATCTATACAACATCAAACACACACTAGCACATATCCTCTATCAATCTCACTTCTCTCCACTAACCACACATACAAATAAATATATATATGCACAAACCACTGTTTTTCATAAAAAAATTTACTTTATTTATTGTGTTTCTGGGAAAATACAACTGTAGGAATCCGATCTAGAAGACGATCGCTTTATCCCTTGGACTATGCGAAGAAGAAAAGCTCTCAAAATTTCAACAGCAATTTAGATATCTATGTATTTGTACAATGAATGAGAAAAGAACTCTATTTATAGAGTCAAAAATAACTGAAAAGATAACTGTCTTCACAACCTGTGCATAGTTAAAAATTACGCAGGATTTAACATATACAAGGTTATGAGCAGTTACTGGACGTGGCCTGTAACTGTTGGACACATGGCAATCGTGCATGAGTCGTGTGCAAGTTACAGGACACGCAGGTGAGAGATCGGTGGCATGGCTGCCACGTACTCCAATTTGATGAAATCTACGCAGGCTTGTTGAGGACGAAATCCACGCAGACTTTGGTGCAGAAAGCTTCAGAATCCACGCAGACTTGGGGCAGAAAGCTTCAGAATCCACGCAGACTTGGAGCAGAAAGCTTCAGAATCCACGCAGACTTAGTGCAAAAGGCTTCAAAATACACGCAAGCTTGAGAAAGGAACATAGAAGTTTAAAATACACGCAGACTTGAGTCAGAACGGCCAGCTGTCTTGATTCGACATGCCTCGACTGACACAAAATCTCTGACATTGATTGCCTTTTGTCAGTCGTATTAAATGACAATAAGCTCTTTTGGTACGCCAACTTGATGAAGGCTGAGTCTTGTTGAAGAAGATTTCGAAAGTCACGCAATAGTTGGCTGTAATCTCTCGAGTTCCGTGCATACGTGGCATACGACGAGACATTCTTTGACTGTCATGCTGTCAGTCATAATGGCATTCTGACAAATGATGAACTGTCTCTCAGCGTGACTTTTAAACATTGTCTTGATCAACTCAGCGTGACTTTTAGACTTTGTCCTGATCAACTCAGCGTGACTTTTAGACTTTGTTCTGATCAACTCAGCGTGACTTTTAGGCTTTGTTCTGATCAACTCAGCGTGACTTTCATTTTTGAGGCCTACAAAATCCCCTTCAAAGTTTTCGAAAAATGATAAATTATTTCGAAATACTTTGAAATCGAGATGATAAAATAAAGTTAGTCACGCCGAGATGACTTTAAAGAGAGATTTACTCTGAAATGATTGGACTGTTGGGATTCTGTGCAGTTAGGATCCCGTGCAAAGCTCCTAAATCGAGGCAAATAATGATGTTGCCGTTTGGAATTCTTCATGAGCCATAAATAAGCCATAAACCACTTCTTTATTTCTTTACTGTTTTAGAGAGAGAACCCACAGAAGAGAAACTTCATCTTCCCCGACGAACTTCATCTTCCCCGACTTCTTCTTCCCTTTCTTAACAGCAATGGCTCCTAAGAAAACCGACGCTCAGGCCAAGGGAAAAGCTCCTGCGACTTCCTCGCGTGCCACCACTGACAGACTTCCTCGACGCGAAGGCACGCATCCTCCTATGCAGCGTAAGTGATGGATGGGGATATGAACTGTTGAAGATGACTTGATGAAGATGACTTTGATGAAGATGAACTCCACATAGAAATCTTAGGATCTTAAGACAAATAATAAACTTCAGAAATATATCCCCCCTTCTTAGGGCAAAGGATATTAATAAAGTATGCCCCCTCTTTAGGGTCGGCCATACTTCACATCTTCGTGTTTACGAAGCTCTGTGTTTCACGCAAATGAGCATGGCTCTCATGACTCTGCGTGATTTTTCATGTATTGGCAGGGATGTCAATGTTTAAATTATTCATGCAGCTTTCATGACTCTGCGTGATTTTTTTCATATGTTGGCAGAAATGACCATGTTGAATTATTCACGCAGCTTTCATGACTCTGCGTGATTTTTCACATGTTGGCAAAAATGTCGATTTTGAAATAGTCACGCAGACTTCTGAGAGTCATCCTCTGGATAGATTAGTTTTGATCTGTCAGCGTATATTTTGTCATTTTCACTTCAATGTGATTCTGGCAATGATGCGTGACTTTTCATTCTAATCTGTCTAGACTTTGCGTGAATTAATCACATGCGTGAATAAATCATTCAATGTGTCTTGATAGTATATCTGTCAGAAGTCTGCGTGACTTATGAGATTTCCTTCGAGCACTGCTATACACGCATAAGACTCATAGACATAGATTTTACTGAAACACATCTGACCTTGTCTTCTTTTATTTTCTGTAGTGAACATCAGAAGTGAAGAGGCAGATTATGAAGGGCACTTGAGTTTTTCATTTAAACATGATTTATCTCATGTGCAATTTCCTCAGTTTAACCTTCCAGAAGCCAGACTGTCGTTGTTGGCAAATCAAGACCATACAACTCTACTCTGTCTGATGAATGGTCAACCCTTTCAGAGTCTTGATTTGGTATCTCACAAGAAACCAGCATTTCTGTTCGGGGATGCCATAGCACCGAAGTCACAACCAAAGGGCATCAGAGAGAAGGTCTGCTTCTGTTTCGAAGGTGATGCAAAACAGCCCATGTACTGGCTGAAGGTTTCTAGGGGCTTATCTATCATGAGATTCATGCATGCCAGCTATCCCAGAAAGATGTCCTGGCACTTAACAGGATATCAGCAGGCAAAGGCGAGCCGTATCATTTACAGGAAGGAGGGATTCTTCAGTTCCCCAGAGAATCATGTATCCGTGTTCCGAGGTTTGAAACCGGGATGTGTACTACATGAAGACTCATCAATATTGATGCCATTCAGAATGCCTGTTTTCATAAATGAATTCATGGCAAACGAGAATGCATTCTACCCCACTGATTCGACGCCGAGGATGAACGACTTAATGAATCAGGAGAACGTGAGATGGAGGACTTTGGTCCATTGGGCTCTGGAGCAGTTTGAGAGTGAGCTGAAGAAGATAAACCTTTATGACGCGATCGTCAATTCCTCATACGGCTTCAGACCCAACCCCTTTCTGTTTCTGGCTTTGGTTGAGAGGTATAACCACAGGACGGGGACATTTATGACTCCCAAAGGGAAGATGGGCTTTGTCCTTCATGAGATGGAATACATCTCGCATCTGCCTTCAGGCACACTACCGTATGAAGAGTATGTGCCTACGACAGAAGAGCTGAACTTTCTGTCGGAGAAGAATCTAGAGATGGTGTACTTATTTGAAGAGATGATGTGCCATTTCGGCACATGTACTCTGTATTACAAGAGTTCTAAAGATGAACCCGGCAACCACATCCAGAAGTGGATGTCTTATCTTTTCCTAAACCGTGAAAAGGATGAGAAAAAGATAAACGAGAAGAGATGGTACCAAATTAACTTCTTCAAGCCTCTCTCTGAGAGTGAAATCATTTATCTACTAGAGAAGTATGACTGCAAGGATTTCACGATCACTGAAGACTGGTATGAGTTTAAAGCTGGAACCACCTTCAGCTCGTATGTGAGGCAGAGTGGAAAGACTCTGTCAAAGAATGGTCATTTAGCCGGATTCCTATCTCTTTGGTTAAGAAGATTCATCGTTCCTGGCTCCAGCTCTCTAGACAGAATACATAGAGGCGTTATCTTTGCAACAGTGCGCCTTATATATGGTTATAAGATTGACTTATTATCAGCGATGACCTATAGGCTGAACGCAGGTCTTCGGAATTTTGTAACCAATATGCTATCTAATCAGAGAAGGATGACCGATGAATTCCCCAGAATAGAGATGCCCTTCACATATCTATATGGTTGGCTTCTTCTCCATCATGACGGTCTGATACCTCCGGGAGCAGGAGGGAGTGGCAGTCTCTTTTTGGAGAAGTACTCTGGAGAGACTTTCTGGAAGTTCACACTCTTCCAGAATGCTGAAATATTCTGAATCGAGCGTCACATTGGTCCATTCAATGTGTCCCTCCACCATTGGGTTATGAGAGCATGCCTTTGAATATGATAGACGGAGATAAAGGGAACAGGCTAGATGATGTAGCCTTTCAGTGGTTGCAGAGAATCCGGCCCTCTCATCTAGTATACCGTCATGAAGAAATGACGTATCTGGAGCCGTATCTACCGAGCTGATTTGCCAGACAATTCGGATATGACCAACTTCATGTTGGGAACGCCACCACCTGCCTTTCTGCTCGTGGAGGGCTTATTGACGGAGCTCGGGCCTGGAGATACTTCGCGGCTAGAGATACAAAAGTTGTATTCTCTATGCCTAATCCTTTATCCAGCACGGGGACGAAGATGCTTTACACATATGCTCGCTTCTATGTTTCGTCGAGCACCTTCATGCCGAGTTTCCATCTGAAGACTTTTGTTGCGGAAGACGACCCAACAAAGAGGTCGAAGAAGAAAACTGTTATTCAACAATTTCCTCCGGAACCTGAAGATGAGACAGCGGAGGTTGAGCCCCTATATGACTTATTTCAGGAGGGAAATTTTTCTGATGAAGCTCTTCCTCCCATATTTGTATCCCTTTCTAAGAGGAAGCGAAGCGATGAATCTGAGACAGTCTCCAAAAAGAGTACTAAATCTCAGACATCTAAGAAGAAGAAGAAAGGGGTCTCAGTAACTGCCACTTCATCTTTAGGTGGCATCTCAGTTGACGAAAATGACGCCGCCGATAAAGACGAAGATACAGATGAAGACGACGCTCCTTTGATAACAAGGAGGTCGAAAGACAAGTATGTCAAGAAGACCGTCAGCAAAATGAAGGGCAATGAACTCCTGGAAACGATTATGAGTGGAGGGGTCTTGCCAGAAATCAATGAAGCGGCTTCTACTGAGAAAACAGAATCTGATGATGTTCATCTTCCAGCAACTTCCGCTGAACAGACTGAGGTAGAGTCCACTCGAGCTCAGGAAACGACTGCTCCGACAACAAGTGGAGTAGCTACTGAACCTTCAGAGATGAGGATGATCCCTTTTGAACATGGGACTGAGGGCGTCATCCAGGCATTGGATGACCAGATTGAATATTCTGAAGAAGAACCAGCCCCGACAGAAGTTATGGAACAACCGGAAGTTCCAGAAACTCAGGTTGAAGAAAATATTTCTTTGGCCAGAGGCGATGAAGACGTGTCAACGTCCGAGCTACCAGCTGCTGATGACTTGTTGAAGAATGTTTGTAAAGACATCATTCTTCGAACTGATATTCCAGAAAAGACTGAATCAGCAGTCGATACTGAGCTTGCTATCATTACTGTTCCTGAGATTCATCCATCTCAAGGAATAGATGAAGATGTGAACATCATGGACTCCGGATCAGAGATTCATCTTGAAGCTGGGGATGAAAAAGAGTCTGAAGAAGAAGAAGAAGCTGAAGAAGGAGATGATTGGCACGCTGGCACTTCTACTCCTTATGATGAAGATAAAGTCAAAGGGAACAGAATGGAACTCAGCCCTGAACCTGCTCAATCTCCGGACAACGCTCCAGCACCCAGTAATTCTGGAGGTGGAAGCAGCCACATGAAGCAGGTGTCGGACACCATCATGGACCGGCTACGAGAAGACGCAAAACTCCCTCACCACATAGAATATGAACCTCAGCCTGGTATGATTTTATTTCAGATTCTGTTTTTACTGTTTTTTTTTTCTTTAGATGCTGATTATTTTTTCTTTGACTAATAGGAACTGCTGCAGCAATGAGTTCCACTCATGCTCCACTTGTCCAGGCTGATGCTGATGAAGGGAGCTCGCACTTGCCAACTTCTCCAGCATCACCTACCTCTGTTCCCAGGATAGAAAACATACAAGCTTCTTCTTCAATGATGACAGCGACTCCTGGGTTCGAGACGGGACTGGCAAGAACTCTGGGGATGTATTCAGATATCATCTATTCATATCTGGATACATACTCCAAGCGTTTCTTGAAAGACGAAGCTATGCCCTTCTCTGAGCTTCGAACTATGATCAATTTTTCGCTCATGGCGTTGCGACATGCTGGTTGCGAATCTCAGTGCATCTTCTTCGAACATCTCCTGGATGAGTTGGAAATAACTATCCGAAAATACTGGGAGACTAAGAAGGAAGACATTCATTCTTTAACGGTGGCTGAGATCAGTCAACTAGAGCATGAAGCCCAGTCCCAGCAAGCTGCATTAGAAGTATTTCTTGCCTCTTCTTCTGAGAAATTAGTAGAAAAGGGTGAAGAAATATTAGCTACTCGTCAGAGAGTAGAGCTTCTGGAGAAAGATAAAGCATCCAAAGCTGAAGAGCTGAAGAAGTTGAAAGAGGAGTTGGCTCGTCTTCAAGAGCGAATTGCTGTCATAGAAACAGAGCAAGCTGAGGTCATTGTTGCTTATATTTCTGAAGCCGAACGCTGTGAAACTCTTCAAAAGGAGCGAGAGCAGATGCAGACAGAGCAAATTGAAGAAGTTAATCGTCTCCAACCTGCTATTATCATTTTTGATGAACAAAATGTCACTGTTGAAGCAGCAGAAAAAGTTTGAAAAGCTCATGAAGAGAAAATGAATATTGTACTTGATCGTATCAAGGAGCTAATAACTCCTAATAAATAGATCTTGTAATCAACATTTTGATTTTGAATAAAGACGAATGAGAACCTTTGATCTGATTTTTGACTGTTGTTTTGATAATGAAGAAAATATGTTCAGAGATAAATAATACATGACACATTTCAATAGAATAGAATATACAAATGAACTTTGTAATTCTATCAGATGATATTAAACTATAGATGATCTTAGTTTAATACTGATTAGAAAAAATAGAATTCAGACATAAAAATATCTTCGAACTCAATTTTTCATGATCTTTAGACTCGAGAATCAAAAGACTAGATATCATTTTCATAAATATGATACTGACATGGATGATGAACGATGATGAATCGTTAATGTATGTAAGATGAACGGGAAAACCGACAAATGATGGAATGAACGAATAAACCGTCAAAAATGAATGATAATGATCGGATGAACCGTCAGAAGATGATGAATGAACGGGTTAACCGTCGGATTATAATGAACGGGCGAACCGTCGGATGAATGTGACAAATGAACGGATGAACCGTCAGGCTTTAATGAACAGGCGAACCGTCGGATGAATGTGATGCTTTATTAATTGAGGAACTTCTGTCTATAAATATAGCAGAAATCTGACAAGAACGAACACTTCTACTCTTCAACATAAAAATGTCGTCTGAAGAAGTATCTAAGAAGGCTGAAATCGCCCCGAAGGTTCAGAAGGGCACTGAAGAACGCCCTGTCGATCCAGTTCATCCGAAGGAGGTAGAAGCAGGCGAAGGTTCGTCTGCACCCAAGCCACCACGAGACATTCTGGACTTTCTACTTGATCCAGGAAGGACTGAAGAAGAGGAAGCCATGAGGATGGCTGCTTGCAAATTCCTCGTGGGTTCCAGCAAAGAATTTCTCAGCTCTTTTGCTGATCGCGTTTTCGAGAAGGACGGCAGCGGTCCGCGTCCAAATATAGAAAAAGATGATAGTGATCTTCCTTAATATCATGTACTATCATCCATGATGAAATAAAATTTGAATTTTATTTATGAACTTGAACTTTGTCTGATGATTTACAAGTATTTATATTTATACATAATACTTTTTAAGAAATTTGCCATTAATAGGCATCATAGTGATTCGACCATCCATAGTAGTAAGCTGATATGCCCCATTAGAAAAGACTTTATTCACAATGAATGGACCTTCCCATTTTGCATCGAACTTGCCTTTACTCATGTGTGTCATAGTCATCGGACGTCTGACTGCAAGAATAAGTTCCCCTTTTTGATATGCTCGAACTCTGACTTTCTTGTTAAAAGCTCTTGAGATTCTAGCTTGATAGAATTCGATATTCTGTTGAGCAGATAATCGCTTTTCATCCAGAGCTTCTAATTCCTGAAGTCGAAGACGATCATTATTTTCGGCGGTAAGTTCATTAGCGATTGCTATCCTTAAAGAAGGAATTTGAATCTCTAATGGAAGAACAGCTTCGTATCCATACACCAGAGAGAAAGGTGTACATTTAGTAGCATTACGAACTGTAGTACGGTAAGCCCACAAACATTCGCCGAGTTTCTCACTCCAGTTACGTTTGTTAGTAGAAACAAACTTCTTTAAGAGTTTGATGATAGTCTTGTTGAAAGCTTCTGCTAATCCGTTAGCTGTCGGATTATATGCGGTAGAAGCCACATTGTTGATCCGATGATCGTCGCAGAATCGAGTAAATTTCTGGCTGACGAATTGTGGTCCATTATTATGAATAATGCGTCGGAGAACACCAAATCTGTAGATGACATGATGCTTGATAAAGTTGACGACATTAGAAGTCTTGACTTCAGATAAAGGAATAGCTTCGGCCCACTTGGAGAAATAATCGGTTATTGCGAGAATAAACCGATGACCTTTTGATGACGGCGGATTGATTGGACCGATAATGTCCATGCCCCAAGCTTCGAAGGGCCATGATGCTGCCGTTGGATGTAGAAATTCTGAGGGTTGATGAATAAAATCTGCATGGATTTGACAAGCTTTACACTTCCTTGCATATTCGATGGCATCTGATACCATAGTGGGCCAATAATAACCCATACGTCGAATACGGTCTTGAAGTTTTGGTCCAGGCTGATGTGCTCCACAAATTCCATCATGTGCTTCGCGAATAATTTGTTGAGCCTCATCACCGGCAATACATCGAAGAAGTAAACCATCATAAGCTCGACGATATAAAGTTTTTGTAGTATGATTGTAATAGAATCTGAGTGATCGTCGTCTGATAGATGCTGCCTCACTCAGATTATCTGGAAGAATATCATATAATACGAAATCTAAGAAAGGAAGTCTCCAATCTTTATTCGTATTCTGAGTCTCAGCTGAATTACTGAAGATGAATTCTATGCTAGAATCAGATGAAGATGATAATGATTTACGACTTAATCCAAATTCTCTTGTTGCATTGACATCATGAGATATTGATTCTTCAATGTCAACTGGAAGTCCTAAAGTCAGATTGTTTTCGAGATGAAATAATTCTCGATTGAAGACAACAATCATTTGTTGCCGTCTAATCGGAATAGCCAACACCGCCACAAGATTAGCAAGAGCATCAGCTTCTGTGTTACATGCTCGCCTAACATGTTCAATGAAGAACCCTTCAAATGAAGAAGCCATAGATATAGCCGATCTATGATAAGGAACTAGATCTTGATGGCGAACTTCATAAGTACCCCTTATCTGATTAACAATAAGTTTAGAATCTCCATACGCTTCCAAATGTTGAATATTCAGGTGTTTAGCGAGTTGAAGACCAATAAGCAGTGCATTGTACTCAGCAACGTTGTTTGAACATGGTTGATCGAGAGAATAAGCTCTTTGGATAGCAAGACCTTCTGGCGATACAAGAACAATTCCAACCCCAGCGACAATGTCACCATTAGGACCTATTCTCGAAGCTCCATCAAAGAATAGACGCCAAGTAGAATCTTCTTCATCAATTTGATTTGAGTCTAGGACTTCATCTGGAATTTCATCGTAGAGTTTTGAATTCTCTGGAATTGAATGAGCAGCCAGAAAATCAGCTAAAGCTTATCCTTTGACCGATTTCTGAGGAATATAATGCATATCATACTGAGCAAGTAAGATTCCCCAGTTAGCCAATCGAAAATTTAAAACACTTGGTTTCTTCATCATGACCCGTATGGGGTTGATCCTGAAGATAACATGAATAGTCTGGCCAATGATATAATATCGTATCTTTTGAACAGCGAACATCAGGGCTAGACATTCTTTTTTGACCGGTGAATATCGAGGTTCAGCTCCGGTCATAGTACGATTGAGATAGTAAATGGCTTGTTCATGACCATTTTTATTCTTTTGAGCGAGCAATGCACCCAATGAATGACTCATTGCTCGGGTATATAGGAGGAACGGTATTCCTGAGACAGGAGGTACCAATACTGGAGGGCTCATCAGATATTGTTTTATGTCATCAAATGCTTTCTGACATTCATCATTCCAGACAAAAGAAACACCTTTCTTCATAAGTTTATTGAATGGTCTGCAGCGTCCTGAAAGATTAGAGATGAATCTCCTGATATAAGCGATCCTTCCTTGAAATCCTCGTAGCTCTTTTAAGGTGCATGGAGGACGCATCTCTTGGATGGCTTTGATCTTCTCGGGATCCACGTGTATACCTTTCGAGGTAATGACGAAGCCGAGAAATTTGCCACTAGAGACGCCTAAGAAGGACTTAGTAGGGTTCATCTTTAATTGATGCTTACGCATTAGATCAAAAATAGTCTTCAAATCTTGGATGTGATCCCCTTTTTGTCGACTTTTGACTGCAATATCATCAACGTAGCATTCGACTGTTTTTCGCAAATGTTCACGGAATATAGTGCTCATGGCTCGTTGATAAGTTGCTCCTGCATTCTTGAGACCAAACGGCATAACTGTATAACAGTATGTACCGATCGGCGTTCTGAAAGAAGTGTGTTTCTCATCATCTGGAAACATTTTAATCTGATTGTATCCAGAATACCCATCCATGAATGACATCCGTTCAAACCCACATGTATTATCGATCATAACATCAGTAATTGGTAGAGGAAATTCGTCTTTAGGATATGCCGTATTGAGATCGCGGAAGTCTATGCATACTCTGATCTTACCAGTCTTTTTAAGGACATGAACTATATTAGCCACCCAATCGGGATGTTGTTCCTCTCTAATAAACCCAGAGGCCATGAGTTTATTGACTTCAGCTTCAATTGCATCCATAATATCTGGACGAAATCGTCGCTGTTGTTGTTTGACCGGTTTAGCATTTGGCATGATGTTGAGTTTGTGAGTTGCAATCTGTGGATCAAGTCCTGGCATATCTTCATAACTCTAAGCGAAGACATCGATGTATTCTCGAATAAGTTTGATCATGTCTTGCTTATCAGTTTCTGAAAGACTTTCACTAATGAATATTGGTTTGGGGGATCCCTCTTCACCAACATCTATTTGAACAAGTTTGTCTTCAGTCGGAGGTTCTTTTTGCTCGAATCGGAATTCCCATTGATTATCTAACCTTTGGGCCCATTGTTCTGATTCAAGTGAAATTTCAAACTCGTCTTCGTTTTCATCATCTTCTTCAGAACCGTCAATGGAGACCATGTTGGAAGACAGAATGTTGTAGTGGAAGTCACCGATACTTGTATCAGAATCCCTAGAGTTAGTACTAGAAGAATCAGATCTCTTATCTTCGTCAGATTCGGGATCTTCATGGACAGTATTGATAAAAGGAGTAGGAGCAATATAACCTAATCCGCATTTTGTCCTCCCATATTTCAGAGGATGAATCCGGACATGCATTTTTCTTCCTTTTCCATTATTGAGGCCAGTTCTGAAGTCATAGCCCATGTTTTTAATGATGTCTTTAGATTGCTGACTATAACGACGTAGTTGTAATCTTCCAGTATCATCGTTTTTGTCATCATCTTCTAAATCAGAAGGATTCTGGGGCCCTTTATAGAAGAATATTAGAATGTCTCCTGGCTTTCTACTAGAAACCAGAAAGTATGAAGTTTGTACTGATTCTAGGGATACGTCTGTATGAAAAGTCTGTACAACTCCTATGGTTATTGTTCTCAAGTCATCTAACAAATGCAAATAACTATGAACATGATTACACACATCAATATACTGCAAAGATGGAGACTTTTTATTAAATTTAAAAGCAGTAGTATTTACATTGGGAGAAGGCTGAGCCTTAGAAATCTTAGCCAAATCAATGACTAAAGGGGGAGAAGAAGAATGAGAGGAAGTTTTGTTTCGATTAAGATCGATAACAAATGGCTCAGAAGAGGTGAGCTCCCTTGAAGTCTGAAATGGAAGAGTAGTCCGCCCTCCAACAGGGATTACCAGAGTATCCTATTTTATATGTGAAGATACAGGAACTGTAGTACGCCCACTGACAGGAATAATCAGTGTATCTTGAGTAGGCGACTGAGGTAATGGAGAAATCCGTCCACTCATTGGAATAATGAAAGAACCTTCTCCAGAGGGTTTAGGAGATTGTTGCTGAGTAGTTCGACCTTTAACAGGAATTATCAAGGTCTCACTTTGCGGATCCTCTTTCTCCATAGCTTGTATGATCCTTGTATACTCTTCTTTGTACATTCGGGAATCATTAAAATAAGCTTCAACCCCATGGAAAGGATTTATATCAGCAACTTCCTTTTGTACTCTTCCATTGCTGTCAATGTATTTAAAACACTGATGAAGAGTAGAAGGCACCATATTATTTTCATGAAGAAAGGGCCTCCCCAGAAGAAGATTATAAGATCCCACGATCTCGATCACATAGAAAGTGACTTTAGATCTGAAATCGCCTATCTGAAGTTTCAGGTGAATCTTTCCCAAAGGCTCGCTTCGGCTTTGATTGAATCCCAGGATAGTAGTAACCGTCTTGGAAAGCTTGTGAAGAGGGATTTTTAGTTCATCCAGCAGACTCTTTGGCATTATACTTATAGCAGACCCTGGATCAATGAGGATACGATCTATCTTCATCGTATCGATATAACCGGTGTAGTAGAGAGGCCGATCATGTCGATTATCCTCCAGTAGCATGTTGTCTTGTGTAAAGGTGATATTTGGGATAATCTCCAACACACTGTTGCAATGTAAGCAAGTGGCAGGTTCTTCATCTGGCTTCTTTAATTGTGCAAGACAAGAGTCAGCCTGAAGCAGGGCCTCACTTAATGTCTTTCGAGTCTCTTTAGAAAGACGTAGAAGTTCAAAGAAGGACATTATAACTGGAGTATTAGCAAGTTGAGCTAGAATGTCGAAATTATAAGGTTTTTGAAGCCCAAGAGGAGGGGACTTCTTGATTGGCTTATCAAATCGAGCCTGTTGTTTGCCTTTCTCAAGAGCTGTGGGCTTGGAAGGAGTAGGTTCAACCGGTACAGTTGAAGGAACAGGTGCAGTGGATGATTCTCCTTCAAGAGGAACATTAGGAGCATCTTTGTCAGCAGGAGGGATATCAGGAGTATCCTCAGGACTCTTGGAATAATCCTTTAGATAAGGTTTTCCTGTTCTAGTAGCACCAGCAAGTGCTTCTGATTTATCTTTTGATTCTGTGTCGGGAGTAGATCCGAAAGAAGTCATATGACATGACTTAGTTTTCCCAGCCTTCTTAGATTTTCGGGAAGTAGTCTTTTGAAGAGGAGGAGATTCAAAATCTGCCACTAGATCAGGATGAATCCATATGATTTCTCCTGTTTCCATAGTGATTGGTACTAATCCTTCAGACTGTGGAGGAGGAATATTCACTATTTCAAGAGTTGCCTTGGGAATAGGAACAATCCCGCTTTCAAGGAGTTGAGGAGGGAAATCTCCGAATTGCATAGAGACAACGTTGGAGGTGACGGTCTTCTCTTTCGGAGTGAGAGTGATAGCTCCAGATTTAATCATTTCCTGGATCTTTCCTTTCAGTACATAACATGTACGAACTGTGTGACCCAACATTCTGTGGTATGGACAGTATTTAGGATGATCCGTCTTACCAGCTTCATCAGGTTTCTTGATTTTAGGTAATTGTATTTTATTACCTTTCAGCAGACATTCAAAGATACCAAGGACATCATCGTCATCAAAAGAGTATTCTTCTTTGGGACGAGGTGCTCTTGGTTGTTGGGTCGTAGAGGCAGGAGGAGTTTGAACAGTCGATGCATCTTTACTCTGAAGATTAACTTCAAGAGTTTCTTTTCCCTTGCGAGTATTGGATTTAGCATTATTGTTAGTACTTTGACCTGTTTCTTTGGGAGTCATCTGCACTCCTAAACCTTTAAAGGTTTCAGCACTAATTTCTGCGGCCTTGGCACTAACTATGAAGGAAGGCCAATCTTGAAATTGAGTAGATCCTGTCCACATGCTGATGATTGGTAACAAATTTGATTTGCATGTGTCAATGGTAACAGCATCAGGAGTTCCAAGAGGCATCTTCAGAGCTTCTCTTCGAAACCGTTCAATAAAATCCTCTGTAGTTTCATTATTTTTCTGCTTGATTCTTATAAGAGCAGACATAGTCATGTCATTGAGCCCTTCATAAAACCGTTCAAGAAATATTTGTTTGAAACCGACAAATGAGGTAATACACCCATCCGGGAGACTTCTATACCATTCATAAGCCGTTCCTTTGAGACATCCGACGAACACCCGAGTAAGGAGGGCGTCACTTGGTTGCAGCTGGTCAGTCATTACTTCAAAGTGATTAATAAACTGACTCGGAGAAGTGGTTCCATCGTAGAATGAGATAGTAGGAGGCTTGTATTTAGGAGGATACGATACTTGCTTCCATTCTATTGGATAAGGTTGCTTGATACCTAAACTTTGTAAACCATCTTTCTGTTTGAATGCCTCAAATTGAGTTCAGAGATTCCTTAATTCTTCAGTAACAACTCCGGAGGATTGTGGAGTTGTAGCTTGTAGAGAATAGTTGGGAGGAGGAACAGCATTATAAGCACTACCCCCAGCTCCCGAGTGACTAGGAACTGGTTGAGCTTGCCCAGGAGTATTAGATTGTACTGCTGGAGGAACATGTACTGGACTTACACCAGTGTCAATTGGCATGGCATCTGGTACAGTCTGTCGATTTTGCAGCTGGGTTGCCATGAGTTCATACATCGACTTCATAGTATCAGCCATAGATTTCATTTGCTGTTCCAAAGAAGCAATCCTTTGTTCTTGAGGAGTCAAGGAAGAAGAAGGTTCATCAGTATTCTCATCGACCATATAAGTCGTGACTGTACGAGGGATTATTGATGAACTAGTGGATGTTGTATGTTCTGAATCATTGCTTTGTGTATCAAAGTCATTTGTAGGAGAACTACCCAAATGACAATAAGCTCTTTTGGTACGCCAACTTGATGAAGGCTGAGTCTTGTTGAAGAAGATTTCGAAAGTCACGCAATAGTCGGCTGTAATCTCTCGAGTTCCGTGTATACGTGGCATACGAGGAGACATTCTTTGACTGTCGTGCTGTCAGTCATAATGGCATTCTGACAAATGATGAGCTGTCTCTCAGCGTGACTTTTAAACATTGTCTTGATCAACTCAGCGTGACTTTTAGACTTTGTTCTGATCAACTCAGCGTGACTTTTAGGCTTTGTTCTGATCAACTCAGCGTGACTTTCATTTTTGAGGCCTACAACCACAAACACCTATATATATATATATATATATATATATATATATATATATATATATATATATATATATATATATATATATATATATATAAAGAGACACATCAATCTAAATATAAAATGAATATGATACTATAAAGAACACATTAGGAACAACTCTCTAAAAATATAAATATGAGATTAAAACACTAATTAATCATTCCTACAATATATATATGCATACAAGTGTCCAAAATAGGGGTTTTTTTCTACTAGGACACAACCACAACACAAAGGACACTCCTATGACCTCCAAATGGACACGAAATAGACACAAATGGAGATACAACCATGTGGGTCATTTCTATGGGTTCAAAATATTCCTATATGCATGTAGGGATGGATTAGAGGAGAGATTATACCTTCCGGGAGAGAGATTCAAAGGAAAAAGCCTTCCGACACGACACCGACACGTAGAGATTCCAAAAGGACACGAACGAGCTCCGAATCCTCCCAAACTTGGCTAGATCCTTCCTTTCATAGGGTAGAGAAGAAATGAAGAAGATTTGGTGAAAGGAGAGGTTGATTTGGTGGAGAAATCAATGGGTTTGCTCTCTAAAATTTGGGGAAGAACATGAGAAAGAAAATGGATGGATAAAATGAAATGGAAGAGATGATGACTCACCCCTTATTCCCCCCCCCATAGGTGGCTGCCCAAAAAGAGTGAGGTGTCCCCATTTTGAATGTCCAAAATGTCCTCCATTAATCTATTTGATTTAAATTAGGAATGGGTTAAAGGTTGAGGTCAATTTAGTCTAGTTTTAAGTCTTTAATTAAACTAAATATTGTTTTCCATAAAGAAATTCTCTTTATTTGTTGTGTTTCTGGGAAAATTATAATTGTAGGAATCCGATCTAGAAGACGATCGCTTTATCCCTTGGACTATGCGAAGAAGAAAAGCTCTCAAAATTTTGACAGTAGATATCAATGTATCTGTACAATGAATGAGAAAAAGAACTCTATTTATAGAGTCAAAAATAATAACTGAAAAGATAACTGTCTTTACAGCCTGTGCTTAGTTGAAAATTACGCAGGATTTAACATACGCAAGGCTGTGAGCAGTTACTGGACGTGACCTGTAACTGTTGGACACATGACAATCATGCATGAGTCGTGTGCAAGTTACAGGACACGCAGGCGAGAGATCAGTGGCATGGCTGCCACGTACTCCAATTTGATGAAATCCAAGCAGACTTGTTGAAGACGAAATCCACGCGAACTCGGTGTAGAAAGCTTCAAAATCCACGCAAACTTGGGGCAGGAAGCTTCAGGATCCACGCAGACTTCGAGGCAAAGAACTCAAAAATCCACGCAAACTTGAGGAAGAAAGCTTCAGGATCCACGCAGACTTCGAGGCAAAGAACTCAAAAATCCACGCAAACTTGAGGAAGAAAACTTCAGAATCCACGCAAACTTGAGATGAAGATCACAAATACACGTAGACTTGAGATAGAACTGCCAGCTGTCTTGATTCGACGTGTCTCGACTGACACAAAATCTCTGACAGTGATTGCTTTGTCAGTCGCATTAAATGACAAGAAACCCTTTTGGTACGCCAACTTGACGAAGGCTGAGTCTTGCTGAAGAAGATTTCGAAAATCACGCAATAGACGACGATGATCTCTCAAAGTCTGTGCATACGTGGCATACGAAGAGACATTCTTCGACTGTTGTGCTGTCAGTCATAATTACTCTCTGACAAATGATGAGCTGTCTCTCCAGCGTGATTTGTTTATATTGTCTGGATCAACTGAGCGTGACTTTTGACTCTGTCTTGATCAACTCAGCGTGACTTTCATTTTTGAGGCCTACAAATATATCCATAAATAATTAGTCTAACTACTAACTAAAATTAATATCATGTGGACTAAAATTAATATCATGTGGGCCATGTCTAACTAGTGTGTGGGTCCCACTAGAGTCAAACTACCCCCCCCCGGGTCCCCGTTTCAAGTCGGATTGAGTTGAAATTCGAACCCGACTCAAATAACCCCAAAATAATATCATAAATAATAAAATAAATTTCAACCCCAAAATAATATCATAAATAATAAAATAAAATTTAGAACTATTCAAAAATGCAAAATGACAAAAATACCCCTGTTTCTGAAAACTGGGGGTGACAAATCTATCCACCTTAAAAAAAATTCGTCCTCGAAATTAAAACCAAACAATAGTAAAATATCAAAATCACAAGTCATGGCTAAAAATTTAAAATAATTAAAATCTCAAAATCAAAGCATGAATTAAATGACTAAATTTTATAAAATTTGAAATTACTCTCAAATAGAAACTGGGTGCTATCAGTCTATCCACCTTAAAAATCATCCTCAAAAATTAAGACAAAGTAAACACTGAAAAATCATACAAATTGATAATCGTATGCGTCTGTCCAAAATCATGATACTCAAAATCTCCGTCATGCCAGTGAGCAAGGCTACGATAATCACAGAGTCCTCGACTATGGTACATACCTCTAGAATCATAGTATTTAAAAATTTTGCATTGTCGCATGCATGGCAGCGAAAACCTTAAATTCCCACACCCGAGAAATATGACCATAATCCGACTATATGTCCTCACTATGCCTGCTAGCATGACCCTAGAGGATTCTAAAATCTCATAATTGAGACGACCTAGCCCATACGACTTATCTCAAAAGAAAAATCACATCACAAGAACAAATTTATCAAATGATCAAGGAACAGATGAAATCGAATTCCATCATGTGCTTCACGAATGATTTGTTGAGCTTCGTCGCCGGCAACACATCGAAGGAGTAAACCATCATAAGCTCGACGATATAAGGTCTTTGTTGTATGATTGTAGTAGAATCTGAGTGATCGTCGTCTGATAGATACTGCCTCACTCGGATCATCCGGAAGAATATCATATAATACGAGATCTAAGAAAGGAAGTCTCCAATCTTTATCCGTATTCTGATTCTCAGTCGAGTTACTGAAGATAAATTCCATGCTGGAATCAGATGAAGATGACATCGATTTACGACTGAATCCAAATCCTCTTGTTGTGTTGACGTCATGAGATGTTGATTCTTCAATGTCAACTGGAAGTCCTAGAGTCAAGTTATTTTCAAGATGAAATAATTCTCGATTACGAACAACAATCATTTGTTGCCGTCTGATTGGAATAGCCAGCACCGCTGCAAGATTTGCAAGGGCATCAGCTTCTGTGTTACATGCTCGCCTAACATGTTCAATGAAGAATTCTTCAAACGAAGAAGCCATAGATATAGCTGTTTTATGATAAGGAACCAGATCTTGATGGCGAACTTCATAAGTACCCCTGATCTGATTGACAATGAGTTTAGAGTCTCCATACGCCTCCAAATGTTGAATATTCAGATGTTTAGCAAGTTGAAGACCAATAAGTAATGCGTTGTACTCAGCTACATTATTTGAACACGGCTGATCGAGAGAATAAGCTCTTTGGATAGCAAGACCTTCTGGCGATACAAGAACAATTCCAACTCCAGCGACAATATCGCCATTAGGACCAATTCTTGATGCTCCATCAAAGAATAGACGCCAAGTAGGATCTTCTTCAGCAATTTGATTTGAATCTAGGACTTCATCTGGGATTTTATCATAGAGTTTTGAATTTTCTGAAATTGAGTGAGCAGCCAGAAAATCAGCTAAAGCTTGTCCTTTGACTGATTTCTGAGGAATATAGTGCATGTCATACTGAGCAAGTAGGATTCCCCAGTTAGCCAATCGAGAATTCAAAACACTGGATTTCTTCATCATGATCCGTATAGGATTGATCCTGGAAATGACATGAATAGTCTGGCCAATGATATAATGACGTGTCTTTTGGACAGCAAACATCAAGGCTAGACATTCTTTTTTAACCGGTGAATATCGAGGTTCAACTCCAGTCATAGTGCGGATGAGATAATAAATGGCTTGTTCATGACCATTTTGATTCTTTTGAGCGAGTAATGCACCCAATGAATGACTCATTGCTCGAGTATAGAGGAGGAACGGTATTCCTGAGACGGGAGGTACCAATACTGGAGGGCTCATCAGATATTGTTTTATATCATCGAATGCTTTCTGACATTCATCATTCCAGACAAAAGAGACACCTTTCTTCATAAGTTTGTTGAATGGTCTGCAGTGTCCTGATAAATTAGAGATGAATCTCCTGATATAAGCGATTCTTCCTTGAAATCCTCGTAGCTCTTTGAAGGTGCGTGGAGGACGCATCTCTTGGATGGCTTTGATCTTCTCGGGATCCACGTGTATACCTTTAGAGGTAATGACGAAGCCGAGAAATTTACCACTAGAGACGCCTAAGAAGGACTTAGTAGGGTTCATCTTTAATTGATGCTTACGCATTAGATCAAATATAGCCTTCAAATCTTGGATATGATCCTCCTTTTGTCGACTTTTGACTGCAATATCATCAACATAGCATTCGACTGTTTTTCGCAAATGTTCACGGAATATAGTGCTCATAGCTCGTTGATAAGTTGCTCCTGCATTCTTGAGACCGAATGGCATAACTGTATAACAGTATGTACCAATCGGCGTTCTGAAAGAAGTGTGCTTCTCGTCCTCTGGAAATATTTTGATCTGATTGTACCCAGAATACCCGTCCATGAATGACATTCGTTCAAATCCACAGGTATTATCAACCATGACATCAGTGATTGGTAGAGGGAATTCGTCTTTAGGACATGCCGTATTGAGATCGCGGAAGTCTATGCATACTCTGATCTTGCCAGTCTTTTTAAGAACAGGAACAATATTAGCCACCCAATCGGAATGTTGTTCCTCTCTAATAAACCCAGAGGTAATGAGTTTATTGACTTCAGCTTCAATTGCATCCATAATATCTGGACGAAATCGTCGCTGTTGTTGTTTGACCGGTTTAGTATTCGGCAAGATATTGAGCTTGTGAGTTGCAATTTGAGGATCAAGCCCTGGCATATCTTCATAACTCCAAGCAAAGACATCGATGTAATCACGAATGAGTTTGATCATGTCTTTCTTATCAGTTTCTGAAAGACTTTCACTGATGAATATTGGTTTGGGAGATCCCTCTTCACCAACATCTATTTGAACAAGTTTATCTTCAGTCGGAGGTTCTTTTTGCTCGAAACGGAACTCCCATTGATTATCTAATCTTTGGGCCCACTGTTCTGATTCAGGTGAGATTTCAAACTCTTCTTCGTCTTCATCACTTTCTTCAGAATGGTCAATGGAAACCATGTTGGAAGACAAAATGTTGCAGTAGAGGTCACCGATACTCGTATCGGAATCCCAAGAAGTGGTACTAGAAGAATCAGATCTCTTATCTTCGTCAGACTCGGGATCTTCATGGATAATATTGATGAAAGGAGTAGGAGCAGTATAACCCAATCCGCATTTCGTCCTTCCATATTTCAAAGGAGGAATTCGGACAGGTATTTTTCTTCCTTTTCCATCATTGAGGCCAGTCCTGAAGTCATAGCCCATATTTTTGATGATGTCTCTAGATTGCTGACTATAACGACGTAGTTGTAATCTTCCAGTATCATCATTTTTGTCATCATTTTCAAGATCAGAAGGATTTTGAGGTCCTTTGTAGAAGAATATTGGAATGTCTCCTGGCTTCCTGCTTGGAACTAGAAAGTATGAAGATTGTACAGGTTCTAGAGATACATCTGTATGAACAGTCTGTACAACTCCTATGGTTATTGTGTTCAAGTCATCTAACAGATGTAAATAACTATGAACATAATTACACACATCAACGTACTGCAAAGGTGGAGGCTTTTCATTAAATGTAAAAGCAGCAATATTTATATTGGGAGAAGGCTGAGCCTTAAAGATTTTAGCCAAGTCAATGACTAAAGGGGGAGAAGAAGAACGAGAAGAAGCGTTGTTTCGATTAAGATCGATAACAAATGGCTCAGAAGAGGTGAGCTCCCTTGAAGTTTGAGATGGAAGAATAATCCGCCCTCCAACTGGAACTAGCAGAGTATCTTGTGAAGATACAGGAACTGTAGTACGCCCACTGACAGGAATGATCAGTGTATTTTGAGTAGATGACTGAGGTAACGGAGAGATCCGTCCACTCACTGGGATGATGAAAGAATCTTCTCCAGAGGGTTTAAGAGATTGTTGCTGAATAGTTCGACTTTTAACATGGATTATTAAAGTCTCACTTTGTGCATTTTCTTTCTCCATAGCTTGTATGATCCTTGTATACTCTTCTTTGTACATTCGGGAATCATTGAAATAAGCTTCAACCCCATGGAAGGGATTTATATCAGCAACTTCTTTTTGTACTCTTCCATTGCTATCAATGTATTTAAAATATTGATGAAGAGTAGAAGGCACCACATTATTTTCATGAAGAAAGGGCCTCCCCAGAAGAAGATTATAGGATCCCGCGATCTCGATCACATAGAAAGTGACTTTAGATCTGAAATCGCCTATCTGAAGCTTCAGATGAATCTTTCCCAAAGGCTCGCTTCGGCTTTGATTGAATCCCAAGATAGTAGTAACCGTCTTGGAGAGCTTGTGAAGAGGGATTTTTAGTTCATCCAACAGACTCTTCGGCATTATGCTTATAGCAGACCCTGGGTCAATGAGGATACGATCTATCTTCATCGTATCAATATAACCAGTGTTGTAGAGAGGTCGGTCATGTCGATTATCCTTCAGTAGCATATTGTCTTGTGTAAAGGTGATATTTGGGATAATCTCCAGTACACTGTTGCAATGTAAGCAAGTGGCAGGTTCCGCATCTGGCTTTTTCAATTGTGCAAGACAAGAGTCAGCTTGTAGAAGTGCTTCACTTAACGTCTCCCGAGTCTCTTTGGAAAGACATAGAAGTTCAAAGAGGGACATTCTAGCTGGAGTATTAGCAAGCTGAGCTAAAATGTCGAAATTATAAGGCTTCTGAAGTCCAAGAGGAGAGGACTTCTTGATTGGCTTATCAAACCGAGCCTGTTGTTTGCCTTTCTCCAAAGCTGTAGACTTGGGAAGAACAGGTTCAGTGGATGATTCTTCTTCAGGAAGAATATTAGAAGCATTTTTATCAGCTGGAGAGATGTCAAGAGGATCCTCAGGACTTTTTAGAATAATCCTTTAGGTAAGGTTTTCCCGTTCGAGTAGCACTAACAAGTGCTTCTTCTTTGTCTTTTGGCTCTGTGTCAGAGGTAGACCCAAGAGAAGTCATATGACATGACTCGATCTTTCCAGCCTTCTTGGACTTTCGAGAAGAAATCTTTTGAGGAGAAGGCGATTCGAAATCTGCCACTAGATCAGGATGGATCCACATGATTTCTCAAGTCTCCAAAGTGATTGGTGCTAATCCTTCAGACTGTGGAAGAGGAATATTTACTATTTGAAGAGTCGCCTTGGGAATAGGAACAATCCCACCTTCAAGGAGTTGAGGAGGGAAATCTCCGAATTGCATAGAGACGACATTAGAAGTGACAGTCTTCTCTTTTGGAGTAAGAGAGATAGCTCCAGATTTAATCATTTCTTGGATCTTTCCTTTCAGTACATAACATGTACGAATTGTATGACCCAGCATTCTGTGATATGGGCAGTATTTGGGATGATCTGTCTTACCAGCTTCATCAGGTTTTTTGATCTCAGGTAATTGTATCTTATTATCTTTCAGCAGACATTCAAAGATACCAAGGACATCGTCGTCATCGAAAGAATATTCTTCTTTGGGGCGAGGTGTTCTTGATTGTTGAATTGTAGAAGAAGTTTGAACAGTTAATGTATCTTTGCTCTGAAGATTAACTTCAAGAGTTTTTTTTCTCTTGCGAGCATTGTTTTTATTGTTAGCACCTTGTCCTGTTTCTTTAGGAGTCATCTACACTCCTAAACCTTTGAAGGTTTCAGCACTGATTTCTGCAGCTTTGGCACTGACTATGAAGGAAGGCCAATCTTGAAATTGAGTGGACCCTGTCCACATACTGATGATTGGCAACAAGTTTGATTTGTACGTGTCAATGGTGACAGCATCAGGAGTTCCAAGAGGCATCTTCAGAGCTTCTCTTCGAAATCGTTCAATGTATTCCTCTGTGGATTCATTATTTTTCTGCTTGATTCTAATAAGAGCAGACATAGTCATGTCATTCAGCCCTTCATAGAACCTTTCAAGAAACATCTGTTTGAAACCAGCAAATGAGGTAATGCTCCCATCTGGGAGACTCCTATACCATTCATAAGTCGTTCCCTTGAGACATCCAATAAATACCCGAGTAAGGAGTGCATCACTTGGTTGCAGTTGATCAGTCATCACTTCAAAGTGATTGATAAACTGACTTGGAGAAGTGGTTCCATCATAGAATGAGATAGTAGGAGGCTTGTATTTAGGAGGATATGATACTTGCTTCCATTCTATCGGATAAGGCTGCTTGATGCCTAACCTTTGTAAACCATCCTTTTGTTTGAATGCCTCGAATTGAGTTTTGAGATTCTTCAATTCTTCAGAGACAACTCCCGAAGATTGTGGAGTTGTGGCTTGTAGAGAATAGTTGGGAGGAGGAACAGCATTGTAAGCACTACCCCCAGCTCCAGAGAGACTAGGATTTAGTTGAGCTGGTCCAGGAGTATTGGATTGTACTGCTGGAGGAACTTGTACTGGAATTATATCAGTATCAACTGGTATGGCATCTGGTACAGTCTGTCGATTTTGCAACTGAGATGTCATGAGTTCATACATCGACTTCATTGTGTCAGTCATAGACTTCATTTGCTGTTCCAAAGAAGCAATTCTTTGATCTTGAGGAGTCAAGGAAGAAGAAGGTTCATCAGTATTCCCATCAACCATGTAAGTCGTGACTGTATGAGGGATTATTGATGAACTAGTGGATGTTGTATGTTCTGAATCATTGCTTCGTGCATCAAAGTCAACTATAGGAGAATTACCCCCAGTAGGAAGAGGTGGGAAGTTAAATTCTCCAAGGAATTCAGAATCAATTTCAGGGATCAAATTTCTTTGACTAGAAGCCAGGACTCTTGCTCTGGTATTTCTATATACTCCATCTGGACTATCAACTCTACCCCCGGTGTCCCGAGAAGTCATGTTGACAGAGGCAAACAAAGGCTCATCTTCATCAGGCATAGGTTCATACTGAATCCTATTGAAGACAGACTGTCGTTTAGTTTGACATCTGCATTGCATTGTGATTCTTGGCTGGAAGTCACATTCATGATCACCATGGTCTTGAACCGTTGATTGACATCTGCACTGAATTATGACTCTTGGATAGAAGTCACATTCAGCATGTTCCTTTGACATAGAATTACTCCTTCTCTTCTGTTGAAGATATTCCCGTAAATCTGTTTGTGAAGATTGAGGAGTATATTTCCTGTTCTTGGGTCTTAATGGCTCTTGATTATATAAAGAGTGATTAATGTAAGCCACATAGTTTCTTGCATACTCTGCATCTGGATCTTTTATCTTCATATCCAATTGGTATGGTTTCTTAACACCAGAAGTGCTGAGTTTTGTTCTTAAATCAGTGGAAGGTAACACATTGGTTTTGGAAACATGGAGTTTTCCTTCCATTGATCTGGATATTTGCAAAGAAGGAAGAGTTGAACCACTCCTTTGATTAGGAGTTGGTAACAGACCCTCTTTAATGGACAGATTCTGTGCCCAATTTGAAGAAGTCATAGGAGAAGATATTAAGGAATATTTCTTCTTAGACTCATTCAGATTTTGAGACATAGAATGTCCAGAAGGAAGAGTAGTCAAAAGACCATCTCCTTTCCTTTGACTAACAAAAGTATCAGTCAAAGCTGTTCCTGAAGTAAAAACTACAGGAGCAGAAGAAACAACTAAAGAGTTATTCCTTTTCGAAGGGACTTTGTGTGGAAGACCACCCCCAGTTCTAGTAGAACTCGGTAAAGAAGAAGAGATAACTAAGGAGTTATTCTTCTCTGATGAAATACACGCTGAAACAGATTTGGCTAAAGAACCAGTACTGTTAGCGTGACTTTTGATTTTAGAATTACACGCTAGAACAGATTTGGCTAAGGAGCCAGTACTGTCAGCGTGACTTTTGAATGTGGGATTACACACTGGAATAGATTTGGCTAAGGAGCCAGTACTATCAGCGTGACTTTTAGAGTTGAATTTGCATGCTGGAACAGATTTGGCTAAGGAGCCAGTACTGTCAGCGTGACTTTTAGAGTTGAATTTGCACGCTGGAACAGATTTGGCTAAGGAGCCAGTACTGTCAGCGTGACTTTTAGAGTTGAATTTGCACGCTGGAACAGATTTGGCTAAGGAGCCAGTACTGTCAGCGTGACTTTTAGCTTTGGAGATACACACTGGAACAGATTTGGCTAAGGAGCCAGTACTGTTAGCGTGATCTTTGATTGCTGTCATCTTCGAGTGCACAAGAGTGTGCGTGCTTGCAGTAGAGCTCTTGCCAGTGTTAGGAGCAGACACTGTGGCAGAGACTTCACCATTGACTGCCAACTGATTCTTAGGGACATAGACAGAGTGTCCCTTCGACTTGACAGTGATGATGGAGGCTGGAGTGGGCTTGCCACCCTTAGCCCGCTGCATTTCTTCATAGGCGAGTTGATCGAATTTGATCGTCATCACCTTCTTCGTCGAGCCGATTGACGAAGTGTCGCATTGAGTTGTTGCCATCTCAGAAGAGGAGATGGTTTTCTCCAGCAGAGTCGCCAATTTGTTTTCCATAAAGAAATTCTCTTTATTTGTTGTGTTTCTGGGAAAATTACAACTGTAGGAATCCGATCTAGAAGACGATCGCTTTATCCCTTGGACTTGCGAAGAAGAAAAGCTCTCAAAAATTTGACAGTAGATATCAATGTATCTGTACAATGAATGAGAAAAAGAACTCTATTTATAGAGTCAAAAATAATAACTGAAAAGATAACTGTCTTCACAGCCTGTGCTTAGTTGAAAATCACGCAGGATTTAACATACGCAAGGCTGTGAGCAGTTACTGGACGTGACCTGTAACTGTTGGACACATGGCAATCATGCATGAGTCGTGTGCAAGTTACAGGACACGCAGGCGAGAGATCAGTGGCATGGCTGCCACGTACTCCAATTTGATGAAATCCAAGCAGACTTGTTGAAGACGAAATCCACGCGAACTCGGTGTAGAAAGCTTCAAAATCCACGCAAACTTGGGGCAGGAAGCTTCAGGATCCACGCAGACTTCGAGGCAAAGAACTCAAAAATCCACGCAAACTTGAGGAAGAAAGCTTCAGGATCCACGCAGACTTCGAGACAAAGAACTCAAAAATCCACGCAAACTTGAGGAAGAAAACTTCAGAATCCACGCAAACTTGAGATGAAGATCACAAATACACGCAGACTTGAGATAGAACTGCCAGCTGTCTTGATTCGGCGTGTCTCGACTGACACAAAATCTCTGACAGTGATTGCTTTGTCAGTCGCATTAAATGACAAGAAACCCTTTTGGTACGCCAATTTGACGAAGGCTGAGTCTTGCTGAAGAAGATTTCGAAAATCACGCAATAGACGGCGATGATCTCTCGAAGTCTGTGCATACGTGGCATACGAAGAGACATTCTTCGACTGTTGTGCTGTCAGTCATAATTACTCTCTGACAAATGATGAGCTGTCTCCCCGGCGTGATTTGTTTATATTGTCTGGATCAACTGAGCGTGACTTTTGACTCTGTCTTGATCAACTCAGCGTGACTTTCATTTTTGAGGCCTACAAATATATCCATAAATAATTAGTCTAACTACTAACTAAAATTAATATCATGTGGACTAAAATTAATATCATGTGGGCCATGTCTAACTAGTGTGTGGGTCCCACTAGAGTCAAACTACCCCCCCGGGTCCCCGTTTCAAGTCGGATTGAGTTGAAATTCGAACCCGACTCAAATAACCCCAAAATAATATCATAAATAATAAAATAAATTTCAACCCCAAAATAATATCATAAATAATAAAATAAAATTTAAAACTATTCAAAAATGCAAAATAACAAAAATACCCATGTTTCTGAAAACTGGGGGTGACAAATCTATCCACCTTAAAAAAAATTCGTCCTCGAAATTAAAACCAAACAATAGTAAAATATCAAAATCATAAGTCATGGCTAAAAATTTAAAATAATTAAAATCTCAAAATCAAAGCATGAATTAAATGACTAAATTTTATAAAATTTGAAATTACTCTCAAATAGAAACTGGGTGCTATCAGTCTATCCACCTTAAAAATCATCCTCAAAAATTAAGACAAAGTAAACACTGAAAAATCATACAAATTGATAATCGTATGCGTCTGTCCAAAATCATGATACTCAAAATCTCCGTCATGCCAGTGAGCAAGGCTATGATAATCACAGAGTCCTCGACTATGGTACATACCTCTAGAATCATAGTATTTAAAAATTTTGCATTGTCACATGCATGGCAGCGAAAACCTTAAATTCCCACATCCGAGAAATATGACCATAATCCGACTATATGTCCTCACTATGCCTGCTAGCATGACCCTAGAGGATTCTAAAATCTCATAATTGAGACGACCTAGCCCATACGACTTATCTCAAAAGAAAAATCACATCACAAGAACAAATTTATCAAATAATCAAGGAACAGATGAAATCGAATTTCAAGACAGTTTATAAGAAGGCAAATACGGAAATGAGATCGAAAGATTGGAACCTGCTATTTGCTCTGCTACTGCCTGAGAACGAGTCACTGTCATCCTGAAGACGAATTGAACCCAAGAGATCAACATGACACAAGATAAGATATTATCAAAGAAGGACAATTGAATTCAAATGCAAGAAGAGTTGTCATGGTAATCAAAATATCAGAGTTTTTCCTAAAATGTGATTGAGTAACTCCTATCATACCCTAGATCCTATGTCCTAATCGCAGGCTCGTAATTAGTACTCTAAGTCGAGCACCATTACGAGATCGTACTAATTGCGACACTGACCTGCATGGGCCACCACAAAAACGTGTCATGACCCGCACCCTGATTAGGGGCACGAGTACGTGGTTACGTCCAGTCTACGTCGCAGCATCGGCGGTAGAACGCTGTCTAGGACATCTATAAATACTACAACTAAACAGATAAATATACCTGTACAATATATACACTCCGAATGGAGGTGACATAGCAATACAATCTCAATCACAAATGTAAAACTAAGGTAGATAGTATGGAAAGAAAAATACGAATGATGAGAACAGGAAATAAGTCCAAGATCCACACAAGTCCAGAGCTATACACAACAACCCAGAGAATCACATAATATATAAAAACTACTACAGTCTAAAAAGTACTAGCTGGCTCGTAGGCCAGGCAAACCTAACTAAGCTACACTACTCATGATGAGCAAAGTCTAGTGGCTCTACTAACAAGCCACAGCCCGGGTCTACTCCATCAGACTCGACCCCATAATAGGTCGGACAATCTGCCTCAGAATCATCTGTAATATGTCAACGGTATCCTGTCAGGAAAATGAGCAAGTACAAACACCAACAGCAGTTCCATATGAATTGACAAATACTATAAGAGATAGTATAATAAAATACAAGACAAAGATATAGGCGACTTGGGAACCATTTGAAAGCCGAGTTACAACCCTTGAACCAAACAAGGACCGGGATTGTATCCCTTCTTTCAAACAGAACTTAGTCTCAAATTATGGTATTGTATAAAAGCAGGTAGAGCATGTGAGTAATGGAATCATAGCATGGTGAGAAGTACAGAAAGTAAAGCTGAACTGGAATATAAGATACGACAATAAATGTAAAATATGTTTTGAATTATTAGAGCGATATGTGATCGGCTAGGGAGTCATGGTGGGGTTATCTACTTGGCCCGGCAATCCACGGTAACCTCAACGGAGAGTCATATCGGCCAACCTGGATAACCTGGCATGGGGTATCTGGTACACCCTACATGAGGTGAGGGTGGCGCTAGCAAAATAGTGACAGGGAGGCTTTGATCACATAATCCCTAATAATTCCTCCATCCCCGAATAGTATCATGGATCCGGATATGGCACATCATGACACGGATTCGAAAGCAGGTGATCAACCCACTCCCAAATCGATGTCTATATAAGTACATGAACATGGATATCACATACCAACATACCAAGGAAAATCCGGGAATAACATCACATGGCAGGATCCAACGTATACTAGTCCGTGAACCGTCGTATCGGGAATCATGTAAGATACTACAACTGAATCGGATATAGTAGATATCAAGACAATGAAAACTATCAGTAAATGTACTCGCCTGCGGTCCTGAGCTGATAAGGTGAACAGACGTTCAGAGTAATCACAGACCAAAAGATGAGATACTACAAGTCAAAACATGGTTTAATAATGAAAGAAAAGCTAATCTAGTCATTATATGCAAGTCTAAGTTAAAAACTAGGTCAAACCAAGTCACACCGAGCTAAACTAGGTCACACTAGATTATACTGAGCCAAATTGGGTCACACTAGGATAACCAAGGTCAAACAAAGTCACAGAAAGTCAATCCAAGTCAAACTAGGTCAATCTGGGTCAAAGGTTGACTTACAGTTGACTTTTGGTCAAAAAGTCAACTCTGGTCAACTCTGGTCAATACTGAGTCAACCCTAGGTCAAACAAGTCAAATGTTGACTAACAGTTGATTTTCAGTCAACTGGTCAACTCTGGTTTGGTTTTGGTCAATTCTAAGTCAAGTGTTGACTTAAAGTTGACTTTCAGTCAAAAAGTCAACTCTTGGTCAACGGGGGTCAAAACTAGCCTAAACTACCCTCATCTAGTCATTACCTACCAAGACAACCTATTTCTAATCACATCTTAGGAATCAAAATCCTTTCTTAGACTTTACCCCAAAATCCTACTTTTACCCTCTAAGATACTGATTTGTATCTTAGGATACTCACTCATCTATGTCCTAACTTATACCTCTAATATAAGATACTAACCAACTCTAACATATAACTTCTAACCATCTATTCTAACTTAGAAACCTAACACAACTAACATCCACTAACTAATATCTAACCATAACATATATGTATATATATCTATCTCTAACTCTAACCAACTAACATATGTCATCTATAACTAACAATAACATAGACTAACACAACTAATTATCTAACTTATACAAGATATCACTATCTAACTTCTAAGATATCTCTAATCTCTACATAGATTCTAACATAACCACTAACATACTAACATATCCATACATACAATATTTAAATTTCTCTCCACTCCAATACTAACACACACACAAACACATATACCAAATCCACCACCCTTCTCTTCTAACACACCTACACACATCTATATACAAACACACTACCACTCAACCAAAACACAAATCACTCAACAAACTACACTAGCCTCAAGTCAAATAGGATGGCATGATCCTCCCAACTCTCTTACCTTCACAACACACACACTATACTACCATCTATACAACATCAAACACACACTAGCACATATCATCTATCAATCTCACTTCTCTCCACTAACCACACACACAAATAAATATATATATGCACAAACCACAAACACCTATATATATATATATATATATATATATATATATATATATATATATATATATATATATATATATATATAAAGAGACACATCAATCTAAATATAAAATGAATATGATACAATATGATACTATAAAGAACACATTTGGAACAACTCTCTAAAAATATAAATCTGAGATTAAAACACTAATTAATCATTCCTACAATATATATATGCATACAAGTGTCCAAAATAGGGATTTTTTCCACTAGGACACAACCACAACACAAAGGACACTCCTATGACCTCCAAATGGACACGAAATGGACACAAATGGAGATACAACCATGTGGGTCATTCCTATGGGTTCAAAATATTCCTATATGTATGTAGGGATGGATTAGAGGAAAGATTATACCTTCCGGGAGAGAGATTCAAAGGAAAAAGCCTTCCGACACAACACCGACACGTAGAGATTCCAAAAGGACACGAACGAGCTCTGAATTCTCCCAAACTTGGCTAGCTCCTTCCTTTCATAGGGTAGAGAAGAAATAAAGAAGATTTGGTGAAAGGAGAGGTTGATTTGGTGGAGAAATCAATGGGTTTGCTCTCTAAAATTTGGGGAAGAACATGAGAAAGAAAATGGATGGATAAAATGAAATAGAAGAGATGATGACTCACCCATTATTCCTTCCATAGGTGGCTGCCCAAAAAGGATGAGGTGTCCCCATTTTGAATGTCCAAAATGCCCTCCACTAATCTATTTGATTTAAATTAGGAATGGGTTAAAGGTTGAGGTCAATTTAGTCTAGTTTTAAGTCTCTAATTAAACTAAATATATCCATAAATAATTAGTCTAACTACTAACTAAAATTAATATCATGTGGACTAAAATTAATATCATGTGGTCCATGTTTAACTAGTGTGTGGGTCCCCTAGAGTCAAACTATCCCCCCCCCGGGTCCCCGTTTCAAGTCGGATTGAGTTGAAATTCGAACCCGACTCAAATAACCCCAAAATAATATCATAAATAATAAAATAAATTTTAACCCCAAAATAATATCATAAATAATAAATAATTTCAAAAATATTCTAAAATAAAAAATGACAAAAATATCCCTGTTTCTGAAAACTGGGGGTAACACCTAAAGATTTTGCTGACAGTCTACATGCAGCCCAGAGATAGGCAGCACATATAATATTTGAAAACATACAATTTCAATCTTTAGATAAAAAGAAACTTTTAAAGGGACAATTGTGCACCCCTAGAAAACATGTACATTAGTCACACTACAAAATCAATGTCATTTATGTGACGGACACATTTAGGACAAGACAGAGACATAACAAATTTGGTGCCATGTTGTCTTGTAAAGTTTTGGCAAGGACAAGACACAGACATAACAAATTTGGTGCCATGTTGTCTTGTAAAGTTTTGGCAATCGTCGTCTTGCCAAGTTTTTGTTAGTGCAACATACTACGAATGCATACTTCCTATGTTAACATTGGGAACAGTTCAGGCACCTAAGCAAATATAAGGAATTAGCTCCCAAGATTATAATACTTTCAACTACACAAGTAGCAAAAGCCTGATACTTATTGGGAACAATTCAAATTCATAATACATATTTAATATCCAAATGCTGAACTGCATAAATTCTTCATGAGAAAGGAGTTAACATACAGAATGCCTACATTGAGGTAATGCTCTTCGTACGAGTGTGATGGCATGAGGAATTACCTGCAAGGCCATACTTCTGGAGAAAAGAGAATGTAGTAGCAGCATCCCAATCATACCTAACATAAGTAGCTCACATCAAATAAATAAAAAAATAAAATCACACTTTAAAAATTAAAATAAATCAACTTGTGACACATTACTTGTGCTTAGTAGGTTCTTGAGGTTTAGGTTCGATCAGTAGAGTCCCTGAAAAAACAAAACCAGCATCATTTAATTATTTGAATTGCCATTTCCATAGACACAGGCGAGTATTCTACGGATCTAAAACTCAAAATAAAAAGACACCTAGGACTTTCACATTAAAAGCTACTGATTTGAAGTAAAAACATCATGCCCTGAATTTATGTAAGAAATAGGAGTTAACTTCCATATAATAAATTTTGATACATCTTCACAAGCATGCCAAAATATCCAGTAAAATAGCAAACACTTGTAAATGCATGTTTTCTAATTCATGTTCTCTTAATAATTAAAAGTGAACTTATACCTTTGAATCCAATTTTCTTCTTCCAGTCAACAGCTGCTTGGAGAAACTTGGCCTGAAAATGCAAATGTCACACCTTAATATTCACAATAATCATATCATTCACATATCAAAACAAATGCCTGAAAATAAAAATGCAAATGCAAATGCAAATGCAAATGCCTGAAAATGAAAATGAAAATGAAAATGAAAATGAAAATGAAAATGAAAATGAAAATGAAAATAAAAATGAAAATGCCTGAAAATGCAATTTTCTTCTTTCAGCCATTTGACTATGCTATCATGAACTCTACATACTCTGTGACATATGATCGATTAATGGTTACACTATTCTTTTACTGTTAGTGGAACTTCCTAAAATTTGAGCTTATTTCCAAACTAGTGCATATATGGAAAAAAATTGTTGACACTTAATTAGACTGATCTCATGTTCTTATGACAATAGAAATTGTATGATCTTAATTTCGAAAAAAGGAGCAAATAAGAGGAATTTGGCCTATACCACCTTGAAGAATTGTCCCACAGTCCATATTGGCTAGCTCCCTCATTCACTACTGGTTATCCATGTTGAGTTGACGATTGCGATCCGATATAGACCATACTGGCTAGCTCCTGCTTCCAATTTCAGGATTCTCAACTCTTCCAAGTTACAGTTCTCGCAAATTAACTGTTGAAAATCACAATACTAGTAGAAATCCATATCAAGATTTGTTTCAAGACATTCACCTCTCTTTGTAAAGCCTCGCTGAGTCATACTCGTTCAGTTGAGCCATACGGTTCCATGTCCTGAAGCAACGTTTTGAGTATGATGTTAAAGTTAGGTAGTTGTGCGGAAAAGAGAGAGTACCACAAAACAATTTATCAAATACCTTGTGTGCTTCTAAAGGAGGGATCTTTGGACCCACCGAGTTAGATGTGCGGTCAGTACCAGATCTTCTGAAGGAGGGCCCCCTCGATGTTGGAGCTTTACGATGCAGCGGGTGTCGTCGGGATCGCCCTCGTCGATCTGCATCAGGATCTTGATCTCGTCCATGGCCGCCTCTGATATTACACCCTCTTCTGCACCTTCAGAACGATGAGGGCGATCCAAATGGTGCAGAAGACCTCCAGGAGTCCATGGGGGCACACTGCCGAGCTCATGGTTCCCTTTGGAGAGGAAAAAAATTTAGACAACTTTATTCTAGAGCTGAGGATTTTGGAGGAATATAGATGAAAATTTGGGCGGCTTTGGAGAGAACCAAAAAATTGGGCGATTGACCAAAAAAATTTGGAGCTCGGTCAACGAATTCTTCGACTTCTTCCTCATGATAGGCGGGGCGGACTTCTTCGACGTGGCGGGCTTCTCGGTGCTGGAGTTGAGGCTGTTGCTTGCCGGGTTTCAGCTTGGGGGAGATGGGAGGGGAGTAGGGCTTGGAGGTGGTGATGTTGGTGGCGGTGGTACTCAAGGAGATGGTGATGGAAGAGGACAGGGACCTCTGGAGGGACTTCTTGAGCCGTCGAGCCGCCATTGGGAGGGAGAGGACGAAGAGGGGTCGGGAAGAAGCGCGAGAATGGAGAAGAGAAAGGAGAGGGAGAGCGCGGAGAAGAGGACGAGCAGAACCCTAATGCTCCTCCTTCGTGTTCTTGTCGATCGCGTGCGCGGCGGCCTCGAGCTTGTCCTGGAGGGCGACGAGGAGCGTGAGGCCCTCCTCGAAGATTTTGGATCTAGGGTTAGGGTTTTGGAGTTGGGGGAGAGGAGGGAGAAGAAATGAGGAGAAGGAGAAGACGAGAATGTTTTGGGGGAGAGGCGGGCTATAGCAAGGATTTTGCCAACAATTAAACTTAAAAAATATTAGAGTTTGCCACAGCTCTAAATTATTAATAACGCTTTGTTTTATAAACGTTATAAAAAGCCCAGAATTAGCCTAAACCGTCATAGAAAAAAGGTATTTCGAAATTTGATGACGCTTCTTTATCAGCCGTCATGAAATCCACTTATCAAGCGTCATTAATAGGTCTTTTTGTTGTAGTGCCACCATCATCCTCTCTTCCTTCTCCTCTTCCCTCTCTCCAAAATATTATTTCCTTAAATCTACCCCCGCCCAGAATCGGCGGCAGGAGCTACCAAGGCCTTCAGATTCACCGACAGTTTCGACTGCATGCCGGTAGTAAGGCACAAAAGAAGTTAATCCTCTAGAAAATCCATCATGGCGAACGAATTCTGTTGGTGGGTTTTATTCTGTGTGTATTCTAGACGGACCTCATAGGTTCTTCTACATACAACTCTTCCGGACGGCGACATGGAGGGGGTGGCGGAGGAGGGCGCGAAGGGGACGGGGGCTGTCGTGGGGGGGTGCGAGGTCGCGAGGAGGTGCAGCGGGGAAGGGGCAACGAAGTGGGCCGGAAAGAAAACAAGGGTTTTTTGGTCCAAAAATATTGGCCAAAGCAGTTGACCGTTAGTGAATGACGGTATCCGTCAAAAGTTAAGGTTGTTATATATATGATGGTAAAGTGGGATGTATCTTGAATTATGATATAAAAAAAAGTGGGGTTCAACTCAAATTTTCTATAAAAAAAAAAAGACATTCCTAACCACTACAAATATTGCGTTGTCCAAATCAATTTTTTGCGGTGGCTAATAGTAACTCAAAAAGCCCACTAAAAGGCCCATCCCAAAGGCCCCTCTCTTCCTATATAACTACAACGGGTACCATACGCCTGTCCCCCCAAGATTTCAAGATCTAAACCCAAATCTCTGATTCATTGCCTTCCTCTCCTCTGAAGAAACAAAAGGTACACTCGTATCTAATCCCTCCTCCGATCCTTCATAGGGTTTCGTTCATTTCTTATTCTTATACTTCTTCTTTGATTTATTCTTGAATAGGTTTATATTGGATGGATCTAAAATAGTATTAGTAGTTTTGTGTTGTTGTTTCGGAAATATTCCCTTATGATTACATAGAAAATAGGGTGATATAGACACCTTTCAGGTCCTACAATCTTGCATTATGTTTGATTATTCAAAAGATAGGAAAATATTGGTTCAAATTGTTTGTAGGTGCGTTTGATTGCAATGTGGAAATATGTGGAAAGTAAATTAATTCCACAGGAATTATTTTACTAGGGAAAAAAAATCCATGGAATTTTGAAATTTTATTGTGGAAAACTTAATTTGGGTGTTTCGAATTTTCTTGTGGAAAACTTAATATAGTTATTTTCCGTTATTTTCCATGGAAAATATTATTTTCCTATGGGCTGGGCCAGTTTCATGGAAAATGATAGTTTTTTTGGAAATAATCCCATGTAAAATATAAGGGTGCGTTTGATTGCAAAGTGGAAAATATGTGGAAAATAAATTAATTCAACGGAATTATTTTAATAGGAAAAAAGTACATGGGAAAAAAAATAATTTGGGTGTTTGATTGTCATCATTCTCAACAGACAATAATTATTTTCCATGGAAAATGATATTTTCCTATGGGTTGGACCAGTTTCATTTTCCACTATTTTGGAGAATTTTTTTTGGAAAATGATAGTTTTGTGGAAAATAATTCTATGAAAAATATAAACTATCAAAACTACGCATTGGTGGAAAATTTGTGATGAAAATATTTTTCATGGAAACAAGCCCAATCAAACACAGCCTAAGCTATCAAAGACTACAACTTCTGGAAAATTTGTGTTGAAATTATTTTACATGGAAAAAAGGTCCACTCAAACACAGTCTAAGAGAATAAATACCCTGAACTTTTAAGGTTTTGTGTGGCAACATACTACCGAAACCATTTTAGCAAGGCAAATACCTTGAACTTTTAAGTTTTTGCAACTTGTTACCCGTTTAAACTGCCATTCAACTTAACAGTCATGTGCAAAATATTTACCAATTCGGACATTTTTGCGCTCAGAAAACATATTCCTAGCCCTAGCCCTAAACCTCTGTTGGCAACCTAAACCTGTTATGGGTCTTATTCTTTAGGTCCCTTCCCCAGGAACTTTTCCGCCATTGTGGTATGTTGTTTCCTTTGGAGGAGGAAGAAGAATGAGTAGGCGAGTGTATTATTATGGGAAGAGGAAGAGAAGTTGGTTATATAGAGCAGGGAGGGAGGTTTTGAATCGGTGAGGGGCTGACCAGGAGTGAGTGGCCATGAGAGGGGTGGGCTAGGCATGAGGAAGAAGATGGAGGAAGAATTGTCCTTTGCGGATTGGTTGAAGTTTGAGGGTATTTAAGTGCCAATATGAATGTTTAGGTTAGCACATTATTGATTTTGATACTTTAGGATAGCAAGTTGCAATTAGGGGATACTTGAGGTTTATTAAAGTGCAAATTAGCTGGTGTGATGTCATGGTTCGTGCTTTATCATGATACATGCATCTACTCGAAACAATGACTCGTAGGCTGTGTTTGATTGGGCTTTTTTTTCCATGGAAAATATTTCCATCACAAATTGTCCACCAATTGTAGTGTTTGATAGCTTATATTTTCCATGGAATTATTTTCCAAAAAACTATCATTTTCCATATTTTCTTCTAAAATGGTGGAAAATGAAACTTGTCCAACCCATAGAAAATATCATTTTCCTTGGAAAATAACTATTTTCCCTGTAAAATAATGACAATCAAACACCCAAATTAAGTTTTCCATGGAATTTTTTTAAAATTCCATGGAATTTTTTTCCTAGGAAAATAATTCCATGGAATTAATTTCTTTTCCACATATTTTCCACCTTGCTTTCAAACACACCCGTTGTGATTTCCTGTTATGTGTGTGAATTTTCTTGATCGAGCTGCTTATACTCCCCATAGCCACATTTCTATGCACCTTAAGCATCTTCCTCATGTGCCATGTGCTACCTATACCTGGCACTATTTTCTGGAAGCAGTTCAACTCTTCAGTCCTTGGTTAAGCATTTTACCAGTATAATCTGGATTTAATTTTTGGATACAAAAATAGTAGTTTATGTACCGTGTAGCTAACTGCTCTTTGTTGCATCATTTCTTGCCTCTTTATTTGTATTCCCTTTAATTTTGATCCTTTGCAGATTGTGCAAGACAAAATGGTTGCAAATGGAGAAGCACCGCAGAGGGGAAGTGCAGCGGCTGCTGCAAGTTTGCGGAGGAGGCGGACTGGGGGTGGAGGTGGCGGCGGCGGTGCAGTTGGAGGTGGCGCCAACACTATGCTTCAGTTCTACACAGATGACACTGCAGGCCGGAAGATGTCCCCTAACACTGTCCTCATCATGAGCGTCGGTTTTATTGCTGTTGTCGCCCTTCTTCATGTCGTTGGGAAGCTCTATTTGGTCAAGCAGTGATCTTTTAGAGAGAGAGAGAGAGAGAGAGAGAGAGAGAGGGTTCAAACAGTAGAATCTTTTTCACATGTTTTAGCTTCTGGAAAATATTCCAATATATACAGTTAAACAAACTTTTGACTGTTAAAACAATAATATGAGGATCGAAATCCAAAATTAGTTTATATGGGTGTTTGAATTGTTTGCGTGGGAACTCTTGTCAGCAGAGTAGTGTTCTCAGACAGCATTTTCTCTCTGCCACATTCTGATGGGGACCAATTTGCTTTCAATATAGTGTTCGAGTTGTGGTACTGGATCTGGGTTGTGTCGGATACTTTTTCTTGATTGCGATTTGATTATATTTGTTCTTGTGCTTATTCTATTCAAGTCGCACCTGTTTGAATGGAATTGTAAACCCAGATCACCATAAATGGCAATGGATACTGAATGTTACGTTGGCATAGTTTGTTGTCTTTGATCTGGATGGACTTCTCTGTTGCATGATTCTCCGAAAAATTCAGAAATTCAAATGTGCTGCATATTCATATTTCAAAGCACAACACACCAAAGAGGCTTTCTTGCTGTGTTGGTACGGTCAAGGAGACTGCTGACAGCTGCAGACCCACAGCTGAACCCAGTTAAAATTATGAACAAGTAGTCGACTTGAAACTGTTGTTACTATTTCTGGAATTGGTTTGTGCATTTTGCTTTGAATGGTTGATATGCTAATAAATTGAAACATTCCTATGGAGGGCACTCTTTTGGCGTTCATAGGAGAACTGTGGCTCCAGAAAAACTAAGAATGTCCGGGGAAAAACAAGAAGAAAAGAAACTAAAGATATTGCCAAGAAAGAAAAGCTTAATCTGACCATTCTTGAAATGATGATAACAACAGATTTTTCAAACGTGTCATTGGTTTCAGGAATCAAATGAAGGTTTTCGAAACACTAGCCCATCGAGCATTTAGGAACTGGACGTTTGAGCAAAAATGTGATGAAAAGTAATTACAATTCAAACTAGCCCTTGGAATTCTTGGTCATTTTGCGTCGGAGAATTTTTGGCTACTTTGCAGTTAACCAAGAAAAATTACCATATCACAGTATAGCACAAGTACAAGCTATTCTTACACTTCATTTAGATGAGTATATTCTTAGACATAAATTGGGAACAAAACAAAAGGACCAAAATTCTCCCACTTTCAACTATGTGGTGGGATAGCTATACATCATTAGGTAAATGTATAATTGATAAAACAAATAAGAGGATGGTCTTTATCAACGTAACACAGATCATTCCAAAGTAACCAGTAAAAACAAATGACTGCACGTTATACTTTCATAGCCAATGCGCACCTTTTTTCCATTTTATGAACTGAATCTGGCACTAGAGGAAGCTATGTGTCCTAGCAGCCTTTTTTTTTTATCATGTCATCTGCTAATGCTCCTGCTGTTGTATCTCCCTTGAAGTGAGAAATTGAGAATACTTCTTCCAGCCTATCCTTTACTCGAATGAATCACCAGAATAAGCGATCAAACATAGTTGACCATTGTTTTTTCTGGAAATTGCTGAGAAACCCAATTTCGGGGTGGACTTTTATGAAATGCCCACCCGCTGGATGAGTTTTATGAAATACCCAGAATTAAGTATTTTCACGTTAAATATTCCAAGATTCCCTTTTAGATGCCACCCGCTGGAAACTGCTATTTTTATAATACCGAAACTATCCCTCCGCGCGAATTGGTCATCTATATGTATTTGAATTCAAAAAACTCAGATCTGGATTGCGATTTTCGTCTTCTTCTTCTTCACGGAAAATCTGAATTCCATTGCTCTCATCTTCAGCAGAGATCGCAAAGATCGTTCGTAGTTCGGTGTGCTTTTCTTCGGTCGAACTCAGATCATCGCTCGTCATCATCATCACCATCATCATCATCTTCATCGTGGAGACATTTGAAGTTTTCCGACGATTAGGTCAATTGTGGAGAGAAGATCGTTCTTCTTCTTTTCCATAAAAATTATCATCGCTTTGAAAGAAGAACGAAACTCTTTATTCCTGAAAAAACTAAATTACACGGAGAATGACCATTCTCCTACGTTTTAACACTGGAAATGACCATTCTCCGTGTAAATTAACACGGAGAATGCCATTCTTCGTGTAAATTAACACGGAGAATGCCATTCTCCATTTTATTTAAAACGGATAATGACATTCTCCGTGTTTCTAACACGGAGAATGACCATTCTCCTGCGTTTTAACACTGGAATGATCATTCTCCGTGCTAAATTATACGGAGAATGACAATTCTCCGTTTTATTTAACACGGAGAATGTCATTCTCCGTGTTTCTAACACGGAGAATGGCCATTCTCCTGCGTTTTAACACTGAAATGATCATTCTCCGTGCTAAATTACACAGAGAATGACCATTCTCCGTTTTATTTAACACGGAGAACGTCATTCTCCGTTTTATTTAACACGGAGAATGACATTCTCCGTGTTTCTAGCACGGAGAATGGCCATTCTCCTGCATTTTAACACTGAAATAACCATTCTCCGTACTAAATTACACGGAGAATGCCATTCTCCGTTTTATTTAACACGGAGAATAACATTCTCCGTTTTATTTAACACGGAGAATGGCATTCTCCGTGTTTCTAACACGGAGAATGGTCATTCTCCTGTGTTTTAACACTGGAATGACCATTCTCCGTGATAAACTACACGGAGAATGGCATTCTCCGTGTAAATTAAGACGGAGTATAGTCATTCTCCGTGTAATTTAGCACGGAGAATGGTCATTCTCCGTGTAAATTAAGACGGAGAATGCCATTCTCCGTGTTACTAACACAGAGAATGACTATTCTCCGTGTAAATTAAGACGGAGAATGACATTCTCCGTGTCACTAACACGGAGAATGACCACCCTCATGCGAAATTAACATTTTTCGTGTTCTAACACGGAGAATGACCATTCTCCTGCATTTTATGGTCAGCTGAAACTTTGGAGGGCCATAACTTTTGACTGAGAGGTCGAAACGAGGTCCCGTTTGTCCCAAAATGAGCGTATCGTCGAGGAGACTGAAAGTAACAGCTTCACAGTTAGACGGCCTCCCGAAATTTTAGAATCGCAAAAAAATGATGTTTGGACCTCCGTTTTAGCACTTTTGCCGTTTGTCCCGGTCTTTCCGAAATTTTTCGACGAGTTTTTGAAGATTTTTGAGGAGAAAACCTAGATTTGAAAGTGAGCAGCGTATGGAAGAAGATGAAGTATCGAAACGTTTTTTTTAAGAACAGTTTCGTGGGTGTTTTCAATAAATTAAAAGGAAGGGCAAAATGGTCATTTGGAACCCGCTTTGGATAAGTTTCTCTAATTCTGGACACGGGATGAAAGTTTTTTTAGCGGTGGATTTTACATAAAACTTTTTTAGTTTTTGCACATTTCATAAATTGTCCCTTGTTTTTTTCCTTCAGTGTTTCAGTTCTCTTCATGAAGGCTTTCCACCTTGCCTGAGCCAGTAAGAGATGCAACAATAATGACAGCTGAGGGGACGAAGCCTTTCAAAATACACAACAGCAATACTCATCTAACTTCCAACATGTCTAATGATATGAGCAATATCAACTGGACGACTGCTAAGAAATTAGAGATGCAGAAATTTACTCCAATAGTCATCCATGTGTAGGACTATCCTGTGCAGCTCTCACTCTCGATGTCAGCTAACGGACCGCTGCACTCAATAATAAGTTCATAGATCAGTTTTATAAATTAAGTGAATGTTTCCATTTTCTGTGCTTAAGAAAGTGATACCGACATACATATTATATTCTCAAAATGTAAAATGTATTTGCATTAAAGACATGTAAAACAAACTTTATAAGTTACGGTAAAAGATAAAGTAGCAATGACGAGAAGAAAAACCATATCAATAGGATACATAGAGATAAGAAATTGAAATGACATTATATGAAAATTCAGAAATTTACAAGACCAGAGATTTTCAAGACAAGCAACACGAAATAAAAATGTTTCTATAGACTATTTTTTTTTTTAAAAATGAATAGGGAAAAAGGACAGGTGGGAGATATTGAAACACTAAACTTACTAAAACAAAGACAACTACATCCATCAATTTGCATCGAAATGTTAAATAAGATACCTGTAACAGTTGTGGTCTTGCAGTCATGAAACACTATCGAGACATTGAAAAACTTTTCGGTATCAGCCACCTTACAATGATGATCTATTTCCATATCTTCTGTATCGGCATATTCAGACCATTTTAACAACAGATCATCAGAAACCAGCCAGTAATCATAAAGATACAAAAAAAAAAAAAAACATATTAGTTCCACTAGCAAAACAAGAAATATGTGGCATCTATATTCACAAAATACAGCTTTTTCACCACACCATTTGTGACGAAAATGTCAGTTAGTCCAACTTGAATGATAAAATAGTCATATAGGTACTCAGACAACAACCAATAAATCTTTTCTCCAACAGGTAAAATGTTGCTCGAGTTGATCCAAATAAAATAACTAAAAAGGGAACAATCACACCAAGAATATGGTAGGTCAACAGGTAATGGAAGCACTGTAAAGCAATAGTATTTCAAATATATGATTCTTTAGAAACATGTAAATAAGTTAAATGATATGACAATTATTATCCAGTCCCATGCCTCCCAGAAGAATAAAAAGTTGAACCAAATAGAAGCTCTTTAACAGTGAAAATATGGTATAGTCTTTATTGTTTTCCCATTGTTCCTTACGCCTCTAGAGAAATGAATCCAACAACTTCTGGTGAATTTAGTCAGGCATTCCTTAACCTTAAAAATCTTACAGTAAGAATTAGATTTTGACTTTGCACTCTGCATGACGCGGAGCTTTTGTGTCCAAACCGGTTCCAGGCCCCTTTTTTTGGTGGATTTTGAAGATTTGACCAAATCTTTTATATTTAGTTTATATTTACCTTTTGATTGTTTTCCTAGTCTATTTAGATTTGTTTCTTACGGCTTAAGTTAGGTTATTTATTATAAACATAGAATTTAGACAGGAAAAAGGATGTTATGATGAATATGATTTTATTAATGAGTTGCTCCATGGGAGTTTTATCTATTTAATTCTTGTGTTTGAGAATTGAGGTGCAAGTCATCATATGAGTCGTTGGTTCATTGATCGGCATTTTTGTGGTGTCATGTGGTATCAGAGCTTTAATGTGTCGCAAGGTAGTCTGTAATCAACGACGGCGATCAATATCTTCCTAACGAAGGGCAAGAGGAAGAAGGTCTCTTTGTGGTGAGCCGTCACATCGAAGTCTTTTTGCCGACATTGAAACAAGGGTCCGACGAGTCGAGCGGGCAGACAACCGTTAAGGAAACATGTTCGAGATCTAGAAATGACATCACGAGTGAGCAACACTGGCGACCTCCCGAGAGATGGTCTTGCATCAACACGAGATAATCGTATATGGAGGGCTCATGTTGATTTGTCTATCGCGAGCAAGGAGGAGTACGATAATCTCGTCACGAGGGACGTAATGACTACCGTGAAAGTAAGAGCGTGACTAACTGATAGTGCTACCGCAGTTGGGATAGTGTCATCGGACGCGGTAAATAGAAAGACTATAGGAGGAACGACTTTCACGGCGACTGGCACACCGGAGGTTGGTTTGACGACGGTTACGCTTATCAACATGGTTGTCGTATGGAGGAATCAAAAAAATGAATAGGTGTTCCGTGGCATGACAATAAATATCGTGCTAACACCAAGACACAGTAATTTCTCGCAAAAGGACATGTTCTGAAGCAATTTTACCATCAACTCAAAAGATTTTGGGTCGTGATCGACAATGGTAGTCAAGAAAACCTCATCAGCAAACAGTTGGTCGAAAATTCAAGATTGGCATTAGAGAAGCACCCGGACCCGTACTCCATCGGAAGGGATCAGAAAGTGTCGAACGTCAGGGTAACCGAGCAGCGCAGAGTTTCGTTCTCTATCGAAGCCTATAGTGACTAGATTTACTGCAATGTGATGGACAGACTCGACGTTTGTCATATGTTGCTAGTAAGGTCGTGGCAATCCGAGAGTGATGTAAGCACGACAGGCGTGAAAACAAGTATAAGTTGGTAAAGGATAGGACGAATTACAAATGCATTTGAAAAAAGGTACCTAAACCGAATTTGTACAAGAAGAGGAAAAGGCTTTTCCTTTATTAGAGATCTCCACGAAGGAAGCAAAAGCGCTTCAAGGAGGCCCATGAGGTTCATGACTTGGTAGTGAAGGGAAGCACAAAGACCGAAGAGACGACGAAGAGGGAGCGATTCTAGCAGAGGTATAAATGGCCCTCAATGAGTACCACGATATTTTTAAAGAGTTTCATGGGAGGGAGAGATTCTAGCAAAGGTATAAATGGTCCTCAACGAGTACCACAATATTCTTAAGGAGCTTCATGAGAGGGCCATCGGTCATATGCGACACCTAGCGGAGCGTTGATATTGTTCTCAAGACGAGTTTGTCGAACTTGCCACACTACTGCATGAGTCCACGGAAGGACAATATTCTAAGGGAGAAGATGAAGAATTTGAAGCAGAAGAACTCACGGTCGAATTCTCTACAATCGAAGGAGAATATTAGGAAGATCATCAACACGTGTGCGGTTCATAAAATCATGATTGGCTGCAAGTTCCTAGTGTCGTGATTGGATGACGTGTTAGGCCAACTAAGGGTGGTCGACGTCTTCTGTAATTTAGATCTTCGAAGCGACTATCACAAATAGGCATCCGGTCGGGAGACGTGTGGAAAACGATGTTTATGATGCTGGATAGACTATTCAAATGATTGATCATGTTATTTGGGTTGTCCAACACACTCAAACATTAGGAGCATCTTTGTCACCCCCAGTTTTCAAGAACAGGGATATTTTGGTCATTTTTCATTTTAGAATATTTTTGGATTTATTTTATTATTTATGATATTGTTTTGGGGTTATTTGAGTCGGGTTCGAATTTCAACTCAATCCGACTTGTATCGGAGACCCGGGGTAGCTTTGACTCTAATGGGACCCATTCATTAGTTAGACATGACCCACATGACAATATTTAAGTTAGTATAGTTAGACTAAATATTCATGACTAGGTTGGGTTGATTAGAGACTCAAACTAGTCTATTTTAGCCCCAAACCAAAACCTAACTTAAGTTGAACCTAATGAGACAAGAGGGGGACATTTTGGACTTTACAAAATGGGGACACCTAGCCATTTTGTGGCCGGCCATGAAGGGAGGGGGTGAGTCATCCTATTTTTCATTCTTAGCCACAAATTTCTCTCCTTTGTTCTTCCCCAAATTTGAGAAGAACCTCCATTGATTTCATCCCCAAATCAATCCTTTCCTCCATCAAATCGTCATCATTTCTTCTCTACTATATGAAGAGAGGGTGCTAGCCAAGTTTGGGAGGATTTGGCATTGGTTCGTGTCTATTTGAAGATTCCTTCGTGTCGGTGCCGTATCGGAAGGAGTTCCTTGAGATTTTGCCTCCCGGAAGGTAAAATCTACCCTCTAAATCGAACTCTCATGCATTTAGGAATGTTTTGAACCCATAGGAATCACCCCCATGGTTGTGTCTCCATTTGTGTCCATTTCGTGTCCATTTGGAGATATTAGGAGTGTCCTTGATGTGTTGTTGTGTCCATGTGGAAAACCCCCAATATTGGACACACTTGTGTTTGTTTTTATGTTTAAATGATTTAATACATGTTTTAATCTCAGATTTTTGATGTTATAAATGTTGTTCTTGAGTGTCCTTACTTATTCATTCATATATCTTATAGATATAAATTGTGTGTGGAGTTGAGTGAGAGAGTGATATGGAGAGTGGTATGAGGGTGTGTGTTTGTTGTGGATTGGAGGGATATAGAGAGTGAGAAGAGAGAGTGTTAGAGAGTGAGATGAGAATGGAGTGAAGGGGGGGAAGGAGCTGCTGCCTTGGCAGCAGCAGGAGCACCAGTAGCTGCTGTCCTCAGGACAGCAGCAGGTTAGTAGCATGCAGCAGTAGCTGCTGCATCATGCAGCAGCAGTAGCAGTAGCAGGACATTCCCTCCCCTTTCCCAGTTCACACAATTCAGCCCCTATTCATTCAATCCATTCATCCAAATCATTTCATCCATTCATCCATCCATTCAAAATCAGTCCACATTTCCAAATCATTTCATCCATTTCATCCATCCATTCATCCATTCAAAATCAGTCCACATTTCCAAATCATTTCATCACGTTTTGAGTGTGGGTGAGTGTGTCTAGATATATGTTAGAAAGGAAGGTTTTGGTAAGTTAGGATATGTGATATCATGTTAAGATATGGTATGTTAGTAAGGTGAGTTGAGTTTAGAGTTAGATTAAGAGTAAGTTAGTATGTTAGAAAGTTAGGATAGTAAGTTATCATGTTAGTAAGGTAAATAGGATTTACCCTATTTCTAAGTTAAGGTATTAGATACTTCAAGATAAGTTAGTATCCTAATAGAGCTAGTGAGTGTGATACTCTAAGACACTAGGAGTGTGGAGGGGTGAGCTAGTATAGTTGGATAGTGTTAGGAGTGTGGTATCTCAAGATACAATAGGGTGTCTCATGATACCTTAAGGTAATGTTGAGAGTGACCAACATGGGGATAAGATGGACTGGATGGACTAGATACCTAGATTTCTGGATTGGTAATATCTAGATAGGTTAGTGTCTAGCTACTCTAAGAAGCCTAGGTCAGTCTACCAAGGTTAGGAAGGGTTGCCTTTGTATCGGGGCAAGGTATTGGGAATGCTTTGTGAAGGGTAATAGGTAAGGTTAAGGTAATTACCTAGAAGCTAAGGTATGAGTTTAACAGTTTAAGATATAATTAGAAATTGTTTCCCTTGGTTGGTAATGGTCAGGATTAGTGCTCTTAGACTAGTTTTGACCTCGGTTGACCGTTTTGACCAAAAGTCAACAAAAGTCAACCAAAAGTCAAACTTAGCCTAAAAGTGACTAGAACTTGACCGGACTCAATCAGAGTTGACCAGTTGACTGAAAGTCAACTACTAGTCAACATTAAACTAGTTTGACCAGAGTTGACCAGAGTTGACCAGTTGACCAAAAATCAACTGTAAGTCAACCTTTGACCCAGATTGACCTAGTTTGACTTGGATTGACTTCCTGTGACCTTGTTTGTTCTAGTGTGACTCTGTGTAACCTAGTTTGGCTCAGTATGACCTAGTATGACCTAGTTTAGCCTGATGTGACCTAGTTTGACCTAGTTTTGACTTAGACTTGCATATCATAACTTTATTTGCATTCCTTTCATTATTAAACCCTGTTTTGACGTATCTCATCTTTAGGTCTGTGATTACTCTGAGCATCTGTTCACCGTATCAGCTCAGGACCGCAGGCGAGTACATTCACTGATAGTTTTCATTGTCTTGATATCTGCTATATCCGATTCAGTTGTAGTGTCTTACTTGATTTCCGACATGATGGTTCACGGACTAGTATACGTCGGATCCTGTCATGAGATGTTGTTCCTGGATTACTTGGTATATTGGTACATTACTCGACTTGTTACATGTACTTGTATAGACATTGACTTGGGAGTGGGCTGGCCCCCTGCTCTTGAGTCCCGTATTATGACGTGTCATGTCCGGATCCATTATACTATTCGGGGATGGAGAGTTATTAGTGGTTGTGTGATCAAATCCCTACTTGTTCTTCACACTTGTACATGTTACTTGTTCATAGCTATACCCTCGCCTCACGACGGGTAAGCCTGACCCTACTTGTTCATAGCTTTCCATGGTGGCCGGCCTGATCCTGCTCTTGTGTACACCTGTTTATAGTCGGTCAGTTGGAACAACCTGATCTGGACCTAAGCCGATCACATAACGCACTAATAATTCATGGCACATTTTATATTTACTTTGTTACATCATATATCCTACTCAGTTCTACATTCAGTACTTTTCTCACCATGTTATGATATTAAGTACTCACATCATGTTATATATTTTCTGTTGATTTTGTCTTGTATTTTATTATAATTGTCTTTTATAGAATTTATCAATTCATATGGAACTGATGTTAGTGTTTTGTACTTGCTCATTTTCCTGACAGGATACAGTTGATATATTACAGATGATTCAGAGGCAGACTGCTCGACCTACTATGGGGACGGGGCAGATGGAGACTTAGACCAGGACTGTGACCTGGCAGTTGAGCCACTAGACTTTGCACACCTGGACTAGTATAGCTTAGTTAGGTTTGCCTGGACTGCGATCCAGCTAGTGTTTTCAGACTGTAGTATTTTATATTATATTTTGAGATTCTGTGATGTGTTTATATCTCTGAGCTTGTGTTGGATCTTGAACTCATTTCTTGTTTTCACTTCTATCATATTTTTATTTTGTGCTATCTATACTAGTTTGTTCTTGTGATTGAGTTATGCCATATTATACCTCCGTGCAGAGATGACAGGTACCATTATATTTTGTCTAGTTGTAGTATTTATAGACGATCTATACAGCATTCTACCGCCGATTCTGCGACGTAGGCTGGACGTACCCGCGTTCTCGTGCCTTCCTCAGGGTGCGGGTCGTGACAATCTTGTATACGTTTATGCACGGATATGAAGCTTTCAACCGAGTAGCTGACACTTAGTAGGAGTTCTTCATAGTAGCCACGTTCTGCCATAAGGTGACCGGGCTAATCAAGAAATTTATATGGAAGATAAGGGTTTTGTGGAGGCATGGGAGCAACTTCGTCAAAAACAATCTGTTGGCAACTTTACATCCACGACGGGTCTTTGTTGAAAGGAGATTGGCTTTGTGTCCATTCTACATCTTGGAGAGAGACACTGATTAAGGAGCTCCATGGCAACAACTTTGCGGCACGCATGAGACGTGACAAGACCATAGCAGCAGTTCATGAGGTTTGTAAGCAACTACAGAAGGCTAATGCAAAACGATGCAAATTGCTACAGATATTTCTGTAGCAAGCACCATGGGCAAAAAGTTTTCAACATTAGTGGCAACATCATAGTGTGTGTTCGAACGGAGTCGCTAACGGTTGGGCATTACGACAATCTTCAACCAAGGATATTGTGAGTGTACAAAGTGTTAAAAAAAAAAAGAAGTTTAGTTGGGGCAAGAAGGTCTTCATGAGCTCTACGGTGACTTACGACGAGACACTTTATCCAAATGAAAATACAAAGAACTCTGGTCGAGTTCTCTACAAGAGAAGGGGGGTTGATGCTGGCGTTTTTGGGTCCAAACTAGTCTAGACCTATTTTTGGACGAATTTTGAGGATTTTACCAGATCTTTTATATTTAGTTTATATTTATACTTTGATTGCTTTACTAGTTTTGTAGATTTATGTCTTAGGGTTTAAGTTATGTTACTTATTATAAATAGTCATAGAGAGGAAAAGGATGTTGTGATGAATTTAACTTTATTAAGGAGTTGCTTAGCTATTTAATTCTCCTGTTTGAGAATTGAGGTGCAAGTCCTCGTATCACTGGTCGTTGGTTCAATGATCGGTGTTTCATGTTGTGTCACTGCAAGTCAAGAACATCAAATAAAAATAATTGGTAGTAGATGAATATCACATGGTATAGAAGACATGGTGCATCCTTTTAAAAGATTCTAATGAGCTTGTACCTTCATTCTAAAGGTTTCTTATACAAAAGAAGATGAAAGAAAAGAAAGTAGAACAAGTTACTTGTCCTAACATCCAAAAGTTGAAATTGTGAATGAGGCGAAGACTATTTTTTGCCCTTTCTTAGACTATTGCTCTCCTTAATCATAATAACTATTCTAAAACATAAAAAACAAACAAAAGAATTTGTAGATCTTTCTTCTGTTTACCTTTAATAGTTCAAAAACACAATTTCCTTGAACTAGCATCATATCATGGTAAGAGACCCTCCTTGTGAGTGTCTGTGTGTGTGCAAGAGAGAAAGGAATAGTTGTAAGGTCTAGTTGTCTGCAGTCTAATAGTCAGCAAAAGCATATACAACTTCAAATCAGGTGAAGCATTCAGTTACATGTTGTGTCTACAGATATGCAAATATGATTCTAAACAAAATTTATTTGTGTGTAGCAAAGAAAAACCAACCAGATAGTCAGTCTCAAGGATTATTTTGAGATATAGCGTTAGACACTTCTCTTTGGTGTGTCCTCCCATCTCTGATCTCTCCCTTCGCCCTCTCATTTCTCCATAATCCTAGCTTGACTATCTCCTTTCCTCTTGTAACATTCAACTTGTATAATAAAAGTCTTTCTCCGATATTTAAAAGTTTCTCGATGAAGCTTCTAGTGGTTTGTTGACAGAAATTTGATCATTTCACAAAGTAGCAACTCAATGCAGATGTTTATGACCCCATCAATTGCTCAATAAAAATAGTAACAGAACTAGTATCCGACCAAAATGGTGTCAGACACGCAGCATAACATTATGTAAAAGATGAGAGATAAAGAACATGAGAATTACTATTTAGGTGGTAATCTATCAACTACCACTCTCACCCGAAAATGTTCGACTGTCATTTGACTGGATCTGGTACTCGGGTTCTGATAATGGTACCTTCAAAAACATAATTCAGAGAGCTTGGACTTTCTTGTGCAGACATCACAAGAATTTCATATTTGAACTGAGGAGGCCAGTTTGCACTTCCAACCACTTCTAGCACAAGCTCATCCAAGTGACATCTAAGGGTGGCAGTTCACATCCACATGACTGTGGTTTTGAGAGTTATTACCGCACGGATGCAATAGCAAAACTCTCACTGTATATTCAGTTATACACAAATTTCCCCTTCTTTGACCCTCTAATCATACAAGAGCATCGAGACAGGAAACAATTCCAAACTCATTCAATCTCTTCTCCAATTCATCAATCATAGCGAAGAGTTCATCTGATCTCGAGTGTGAATTGTCTCCAGCTCGAAAGGACCAAAACTTTCCATCGATCTCAATCAAGCTGCTACCGATTTCCTTTGTCACCCGTCTCTCCTTCATCATCATCCGTATCCTTGCAACATCACTCCACATGTCAGCAGATGCATATATATTCGAAAGCTGGACGTAATGGCCAGCATTCCAAGGCTCAAGATCGAAAATGCGTTGGGCAGCGGTTTCCCCTAACTCGACATGGTCATAAGTCCTGCAGCCATTCAACAATGCACCCCATACTGAAACCTCAGGCTCCATTGGCATCCCAGTGATAAACTTGTAGGCTTTCTCAAGATGCCCAGCACGAGCAAGAAGGTCTACCACACAAGCATAATGCTGATGCCTTGGCACAATTCCGTAATCCTTCATGGAGTGGAAGTACTTCCAACCCTCGTCGACCAGCCCGGCATGATTGCAAGCAGACAGAACGCCAACAAACGTCACATCATTAGGCTCAACCCCACTACTGATCATGTCATGAAAGACACTTAAAGCAGCCCTTGCATCTCCCTGCAATCCATAACCAGCAACCATAGCACTCCACACCACGACATCTTTATCCCTAACCGCCCTGAAAACTCGACGGGCATCAATCAAGCTTCCGCACTTTGCATACATAACGATCAACGCGGTGTTAACAAAAACATCATTCCTATACTCACTTCGACGAGTAAAATCCTCCATCCACCTCCCGACCTCCAGCGAGCCCAACTGGGCGCACGCGAGAACTGCCGACCGTATCGTGATCGAGTCGGACCTGACCCCCCTCGCCACCATCTCTCTGAACAGCTCCACTGCCCCATCGGGGAACCCATTCTTCGCGTACCCGGAAATCATCGCGTTCCAAAGAATCAACCCAGGGTTCCTCACCCTATCAAACAGCACCCTGCCATTGCCAACTTCTCCGCATTTGGCATACATGGAAGTCAGGGTGATGACCAAATCATTCTCCTCGTCCAACCCAACCTTGACCAGCAACCCATGGACACCCCTCCCCTGGTCCAAGTTCTCGGTGTCGGTGTACGCCTTCAGCACGCTGACCCACATAATGAAATCCGGTTTCACGTCGGAACACGCCCGCATTGCTCGGAAAGTTTCGAGCGCTTCGAGCGGTCGACCGTTTTGGGACAGGCCCGATACGAGCAGCGTCCAGGAGACGACGTTGGGGACGCGCAGCTCGTTGAAGACTTTCACCGCGAGCGGGAGCTTGGAGGACTTGACGTAGAGGGAAACGAGGCAGTTCTGGAGGAAGGTGTCGGAGCCGAAGCCGAGCTTGAGGATTTGGGCGTGAAGGGACTGGCCGAAGCAGAGGGAGGAGAGAGCGGTGCAGGCCTTGAGGACAGGCGGGAGCGAGAACCGGTCGGGAGGAGTCGAGTTGAGTTTGAGGAGCTGGGAGTAGAGCTGGAGTGTTTGTGGGAAGAAGGAGAGCCGGGAGAGGAGGTTGAGGAGGTGGTGGTCTCTGTGGGGAGTTTCGTCGAGCAGTTGGCGGGCGTAGGTGGGGAGGAGGGGTTGGGAGCATTTGAGGAGGAGCGCTTGGAAGGGGTGGTGGCATTTCATTTGGCGAGTACGAAGGAGGGAGTTTAGAGCATCTCCAACCCTATTGTCTTGTTTTGTGTTGTGAATTCTATGTGGCATGAGGGACAAGACAATATTTTGTATAGGTGGCAAGGTTATATTCACAAATGACAATGGATTTAAAAAGTCATCTCCAATGCAAAAGTATTGAGAAGACGATACAAATAATTTTTTACAACTTCCAAGACAACTTTTACTCTTCTACTTCTTTTTTATAAATATTTTTATTCACAAATGATGATGTGGACATAAAGACATTGTGAAGTGCATTGTCTAGATCTAGACAACCAACTTCACATTGTCTTTGCCATGTCATTGCCATGTCAACTCCACACTTAATTTCACATTTGCATTGAAGAAGTACTTTTGAAAAAAATGGTTGTCATTCCTATGTGGCAACCATTTTTTTCAAACTCACAATAGGGTTGGAGATGCTCTTAATGGGCATTCATTTGATCAAGGTATTTGGTGGGCCCCCAGTCCGAAAATCTGTTGAAAACGAATTAGTCAAACTCATGTTGGGCCGGCCTATTTTCAGTCAAAGTTTAAGTTTAAGGCTAAATTTCAACTTGATACCCTCAACTATCCATGTTTTGTAACTTGATACCCTAAACTTTAAAAATAGTTAACTTAATACCATCAACTATTGAATATTTTCAACTTCATACCCTAAAATCCAAAAAATTCCAAAAATACCCTTGCCCCCCCCCCTCCCTCTCCGGCGTTCCCCCCCCCTCCCCCTCCGGCGTCCCCCCCCCCCCCCTCTCTCCCCCGGCGGGGCGGCGCACAGCAGCAGCGGCGGCCGGAGCAGCAGCGGCGGCGCGTGCAGCAGCAGCAGCAGCGGGGCGGCGGGGCGGCGCGCAGCAGCAGCGGCGGCCGGAGCAGCAGCGGCGGGCGCGCAGCAGTAGCGGCAGCGGGGCGGCGGGCAGCAGCGGCGACCGGAGAGGGAGGGGGGGGGGGGTTTGGGAAATAGAGAGAGGGGGGGAGGGCATTTTGGAAAATATATTTTTCAGGGTATCAAGTTGGCTATTTTGAAAGTTTAGGGTATCAAGTTGCAAAACATGGATAGTTGAGGGTATCAAGTTGAAATTTAGCCAAAGTTTAAACCTAGAGACTGGGGTGAGCATTATTTGGTACTTTGGACCGAAAACTGAACCGAACCGAACCGAACCAAATAAGAGATTCTCGGTTTAAAAAAAATTCTGTTCGGTTTTGGTTTCGGTTTCAGTCCAAAATCGAATAAGAAAAGAAAAGAATATATATATATATATATATATATATATATATATATATATATATATATATAAGCGGTAAGTGCAAAATAAACTGAAAACAGAATCGATTTAATTCGGTTTGGATTGATTCGGTTATGGGCCAATTCAGTTCGATTTCGGTTTTACTTATTCGGTTTTCGGTTATTCGATTAGGTTTGAACCGAATTAACTGAATGCTCACCCCTAGACTGTAGAGATTGTTTGTTCAACGAAATAGAACAAAGTGAAAAATCTAAAAGTTGACATTTATTTTATGACTTTTTTTATTTGGTTGTTTTGAAAAAGCGGAATGCATAAGTGACCAATTAAATTAAAGTTAAAATATGTAATCTAATATTATATAATATAAATAGTTAATATAATAGCCTGTGAATTTATTATTTTAAATATTTAACTTGATCAAAATACTGTGGGAGCATCCAGGCAGCCATGGATTTAAATATGGGATGAACACGACCATGGATCACCGTACGCCTGGATGGCCTCTCGTTTGGATGGGAAAAAAAATTATAATAAATTTTGTGGAGAAGAAGTAAACGAATCACCAAATGAGTGGGCATTGATGAACTAACTCAAACAATTATTGAGACCAAGCCTAACAAATGGTGCACAAATGTGAGCATGCCTTCACTTCACGTTTGTTGAACAAATTATACGGAGAAGAGAAGAACATCAAGCTAGCTACTACATAGTGCACACATGCAAATTGAACGTGGTTTGCACGTACTTGTATGCAACATCTTCAAACACTTAAACCTTCCTCTCCCTACAAATAAAATCTAAGATGAAGGCCAAAAATCAATATAATTCCTAATAGTACAAGTAGGACTGTTCAACTAGATGTAACTCATTTTGCTGAAACATGTAGCTCAAACATGTAGATGATAGTTAATAACTGGCTCTTAACCAAATTTGCACCACTCTTTCTGGATATATCACATACATTAGTTTCTATGTTGCACCACACGTTGCCATGAGTGACAATTTAATTAGTTAACAACTCGAGTTGCAGTAACTCAAACCTACAACACAACATATATTTTTTTTGTAGCTATGGGTACTAATTATCACTTACCACATATATATGTCCCAACTCGAGTTGCAGTAACTCAAACCTACAACACAACATATATATGTACCAAATACTGCTCTCTGTGAGTTACTGCAACTCCTGCACTGAGTTACAAGGCACTAGCACAACCTCAAGATGTAACTATGGGTACTAAGAGTAACAAATTATCACTTACCACATCGTGATATTATGCACTTCATATTTCATGTACTATCATTAACTGGTAAATTTCATATTTCCTTTCAGATACATGAATCCATGCAGTAAAATCCAACTCTTGGAAGTGAAAAAACCTAATCTACCCGTTCAATGAAGAACACAGAAGTCAGGTCAGGTTATAATTTGGCATCTGCAACAAACAGCATCTGTAACTCCAGTTCATTGATTAACTTTTAAGCTGTGAACCAAAATTCTCAATATACTGATTGCAGATGTATATGTAAAACAATACATTTGTTATCAAGTTGCTTCCAAACCATCAAACTGAACTCTTCTTATTGAGAAGAAAAACATTAATTCATAATAAATAGTCAGATTCCAGAACAGAGTCACTAACCAATTAAGCCTTCATCTTAAAACATTCATCATCTACATAATTATCTCTATGGTCAGTGCGGACAAGCCACAAGGCAACAATAAGGACAATATTTTCTGATAGTTCAGAGGCTTCCATAACTAATATACCCTCTTTTCAACCTAGTCACTCCATCTGCGTTCTATCGCTGTTGCACGTGCCTGAACGATGTATGAAAATTTTCGTCATCTTATCACTAGTTGAAAGTACCTCTACTTTCTCCAGACTGAACTTGTTCCTTATGAAGTAATTTACTGTATCCGATCCATCTCGACATTCTCATCTGTGATACACAAAATTTCCAGAAATGTTTCTCATGCTAATCCAATCGCAATTTTGCTACCAACTCAGCTGCTGGGGTTAGCCTGCGGAAATGAAGTTGGAACATTAAGCACAATCAGTATGAGAAAAGTTAATTACTAAGAACAGCCAATTACCTGCAAGATTGGTTTGATTTATTGTTCCAAACATACTTGGCAAATAGGATATCGCGGAAAAAAGACAGCATTTTATTAGGATGATAGATACTTATATATATATATATATTTTTTTTTTGGTTACACTAGATCTATGTTTTTTTTCTTCTTTTTACGCACACACCCGCACCCCCATGGGACGAACCCACCCAACCAGGGCGAATGCCTACCTCCGCTACCACTTGGGCTAGGGAGGCCTGGCTACACTAGATTTATGTTGTTAGTATCTTGCGATACACGAAACATATTTTACATACAATGTACTACCATTCCGTTACATATTAGTTTGTTCCGATAAGATACATATAGGCTAACCGGAAGTGCGGTTATGTTTTTCTCGAGTCATGTAATGTATAGATAAGAATGTGGCTTTTGAAGCTAGATAGACTTGTAATGTATAGACTTGTAAAGACGAAACAAATAAAAAAAAAACTTATGAGAAAATTATATTAAATCATGTTCCTACATGAATGTAGAAGTATAGACCTAATCTCCTATAGTTATTGTATCACACGATACAAATACACGAGTTGACAACCTAGCACCATATACTTAGTCTTAAATATATAAAATAGAACATGGCAAAAAAGGTTTTTTTTTTAATTATTTTAATTAATTATTAATTATTTTTAATTATTTATTATTTTTTTTTTTTATTTATACAAACTAGTATAAAAAATTGAAATCAAGGATAACACCATAAAGACCGTGTTTTATTTATATATAATAATTTTCAATCTATATTGTCACCTCATCATAAACATTGTCAGAACAACCACACACAATGCCTAATAATTAGCAAAATGTAGTGCTTTAAAGAGGTACAAGAACAAGATATCTTGAATATAAATGTCTTAAATGACATTTGATGAATACATGATAAATTAAATACATGCATCATAGTTGGATAAAATAATCTCTCTTTTCCTTTATCGCTGTATGCATATGTATCTAAAATGTAAATTTATGAATGAAATCATGTGTATAGAAGAAAAAAAAAGGTTAACTACAGAAAACTCTCCAAAAGCTTTGGCAAATCCACATACGACAATTCTACATAATAGCTGGAAAAGTTCCTCTGAAAGACTGAAATAAAAGCCGAAAGGCTTCACAACTTTTATTCGAAAAGTTGGCTTGCTGAAATGGGAGCAGGAAATTCTCTAGCCTTCATAAAGGTAAAATTTCAGGTGGGGGTTGGAGGATAGGGGTACATTTTGTACATATCAATATTACTAATAATTAACTACTGTTATTGTAAAATATCTACAAAATAGTAACTGTTCCTTCTTAAGACAAGAGTTCTTTTCCCCCCCTTAGGAACCATGTTTGAAAGTGTAAGATGTGAAATATACAAATGAAAAAAGTGGACTACAGATGAAGTTATGCTACGTACTTCCCAACACAATCAATAAAACTATTTAAACAGCTAAAATCAATTAATTTAAGTCTGTTTCTAACGAATAAATAGCATATTGAGATTTGACTAGAATCTATAATCATAAATCACTTAAACGAAAAACAATAGACTGCTAATGATGTGCAGCTCCAAGCTAGCACATACCCAACCCAACTTGCCTCCAAGAAACATAGAATAGGGTACAGATACAACAAGACTAGATCTTAGGGACATATAAAAGGTGATAACTAAGCCATGGAGTTATAGAAAGAAGATGGGCATGCATGACATCTAGAATCTTAGATATCAGTAATCACTCAGAAACCTAATCCTTTAATGTTACCAAAGAACAGTCTAAGAAATAGCCAAAGAAGATAATAAAATAATAAAAAATGTACACACGAATCATAGTGCTTCATAAAGACAATGTGAACCCTGTAGTCAAGCAAAAAATATCACCATTATTTTAAACCTAGTAATAATAAGAGCAGTGAGTATCCAATTCTTGGCTTACATACAACAAAAGAGCTTCCAAGCCACAAAACTGTTTCCATAATTACCAGGGATCACAGGATAACAGCAACGTGTAGCAGAAAGGTGAATCCCACCTGCAAGTAATCACATGTACCTATAGTTTGTGCCAATTTTGGCGTGGTTGCTTTTTCCACCGTCTCAGGAGATGAATGCAACCAGCTGCACTTAGTAGCCCTAATGCAGAAAGTACCATGACTGCAGCATTCTCTATGTTATGGTGATAGCCACCCTGAAAGTAAGCAGTACAAAGTTTTCAGTAATGACATAACTTTGAATTTAAGGTAATAGCAGAGTTTATAAATAAAATGGCACGTACCTGAATTAGAAAAATCAAAATTGCTGCATTTGCCGGAGCTAACGATAAACTTATCATCCCTCCACGCAGCTCATTTGGAACATAGCTGTTTGGAAACATGAGAGTACAAATTTATCCCTTTGGATAAAAAATCCATGATAGATTATATTGTTAAAAACTTACATTGTCCTCAATCTTGCTAGTGCAGGCAGAATTAAGCCAACACAAGCCTGGAAGATGCAGAAAAGTACCACCAGAAGTCCAATCTCCTATTGGTATCAGATACTTGAAAAAATTAAGTCCGGAAAGCATGAAAAATGACTCCATTTGATAAATTGGCTAACCGTTTAGTTAATCCATCTTGTATTGCTCTATACCTGATAATCATAAGCTACAATTAGCAAAGACAGACCAGCGACAACAAACACACTTATCAGACAGTCCTCACTGCGGAGTGATGAAGAACCACCGAAAACCCATGGGAAGGCAGAGCTCCCGAGCATTCTTGAACCAAGGAAACAGGGATATATGTGTGATAGACTAACATCTCTCCCATCTGCCTGCGAAACAAAAGGAAGCAAGTATTTTACCCTACTATTTTATGAGAAGGAAATGATACGAGCCTATGAAATCTACAGATATTATATGTTTGTATGCGTCTTCTTCCCATGTTTGATCTTCATGTTATGCAACAAAGCCATAGGACTAGCAGGAAACGAAATGTGGCGTTGCATCAAGTGATACCACAGACAGGGGCGGATCCAAGCACTGCTTCGGGTGGGCTCAAGCCCACCCCAATTTTTTTTATACTTCTTTTCTCCATATAAATTTTATTTCTGATTTTTTTATATAGGTTAGCCCACTTGTAGCCCACCCAAATTTATGGTAGCCCACCCCAGCTACAGTTTCTGGATCCGCCCCTCACCACAGAAAGACAGCAAATAAAGTGACACAGGCCAATGTTAAGTAAGACACATGACAGGTACATGTTTTATCCTCGTCATGTAGTGAAGCAGAAATCCCAAAAAGGGAAAGAGATGCAGTTCTTGTGATACTTCTATTAAGACGAAGGGACGAAAGAAAGAATAGTAAGAAAGAGGGGTTCTTGTCTCATGCATAAATTCATGAGTATATAGACTCTTTCCCGTTAAGATTCTGTTCTCCGCATGACTACTGCACCAGTATTCATCTTAGAGGAGTGGCTCTGCATATTGTAATGAATCTATACTAGCAGGAGAAAGTCTTTTATCACTGAAATTGATGCACTGCTGTCATGCAAATAAACTTTAAAATGCTCGATGATGAGTGACTAAGAAAATATGCCGTAGTACATCATCATAGTCCAAGCCTTCTCGCATCAGACTGAGGTCAGACTTTGGAGCAAAGAAAAGGTCCAGAAAAGAACTGAGAATTTTTTTATGGCCAGCTGCAAACCTGATGTCAACCCTCCCGGGTAGTGTTAATTAATAGCCAAGCTAGCTATGAGCAAGAGAGGGCCTTGCCGCAAAAACTAAGAAGCCATTTGGCGGGTAGATGGATCTACCTTATTGGTCATGCAGTTTAAGCTCACGCAACCAAGGAGTAACCTCTACGTTCCCCATAACCACAGACAAGAAACATGCATGTGTATTATCGTATCAATATTGCACTTATACAAAAATAAATTATGGCATATAGACTTAACAATCTTCAGATGGAATTAGGAAACATGCTTCCTTGTCTCAGATCCTCGAGTATCCCTCAACTGATACAAATCAACACCTTCTATACATATAGAATTAACTTTGACATGTACTTTTCATGTATAATCTTATATGCATGATACGAATTCACTTAAGCCCTATGTTAACAAAATTTAGAATATTGACCAGGTAAGTAAGTGCAATATATGAGTATACAATATGGTGTGAGACAGCCTTATATAGAAATCTGGCAGGTCGGGAAAAAACTGGGATATGATATGTGAGATGCAACACCAGAAATATTGAAGAGCCTATGAATTTGGTATGAACTACGAACTGAATAAGTAATTACCAATAAATGTAAATTAAGCCCTAGTTTGGTTCACGGATTTAAGGAATCAGGAAAGGAAACTTGTTCCTTTTCTTTATTTGGTAGCCACAAACTTAGGAAGCATTTTCCTAACATGGAAAAAATATGAGGAAAAATGGTTCCGCTCAGAACCCATGTAATTCATTTTTTCTCCTCCTTTCCCAACATTTATTACCAAAAATTATAGCGATGTGTTATTGCCTATTTTACCAATTAACTCTTCATATTCTGTTAACTATAATTATGTTGACATCGGATATTATTGGAATATTGATATATTTTTTCTTTCCTTTTCTGCACTAACCAAACACTGAAAGGAAAATCAAATGGTCTTTCCTAAATGTTTTTCTTGTTTACCAAACACAAGAAAGAAAATCTGGCATGAATCATACTTTCCTATCCCCATGGAAAATACATGGGAATTGATTTCCCTTCCGTGAACCAAACGAGGCCTAAAAGGTCACATCATAAACTTTTTTTAAAGCACATTAAAAATAAATCTTTATCACACAAACAATAGTTCCCTGCCTCTTTGAAATTAAATTCTTTTCACAAGGATATAATGACTCAAGTATTTTTTAGAACAAAAATTATTTATATAAAATTAATGATCCGTAGAGAAAGTATATCCACCTCATATCTATTGGGTATAGAGCCCCATCCATTCATCCATCGAAATATCCGTGCTTCATAGCCACAGACAGGCAATGCGCATAGGCATAACCTTTATCTATTTATTTTACACATCTTTGAGAGGGTTTTTGTTATTGGCCAAACTTGATTGGCTACCTTCTAATTCATGCTCTCATTTCTTGCGCACTGAATCGTGTATGACTAAGATAGAACTTTGCTTTCAATTATCAAGTGCCATGTGACTCGTGTATCTAACAAAAATTGAAAATGCATTTACTTACAACATTTTTAGCACTTCAAATGCTTGTTGGCCAAATCAAACTACGTTTTTCTTAATTTGGGATCATCATTTCTTCGCTCTTTGGTGGTAATGATAAATGACTCATCTCGTCGTGGTCTCATCTTAGATTCTCATACTTTTGTCGCTCCATCCCCGCATGGACAAAGAACCCGTCGTTGTCTCGGTTGGGCTACCGGAGGCTCTCGAAAAGTCGGAATATGAGATCATTCATCTTGGGGTGGGCTTACTACTTAGATGCTTTCAGCTCATTAGTTAGAGAAATGAAGGGTTGCACGTGGCAGTTTGTTGCTTTTTGTCCTGTTGCTAGTTGATTTTTTGTTGCTTTCTGTCATGTTGCTAGCAGTTGAAGCATCGTCCCACCGCGGAGTCGGTTTTGCTCGTCTCACAACAAGCTCATATTGTTGGAAATCAATGAAATCCCTATTACCTACTATCAAGTTACACTCCAGATGGATCATAGGTAAAGGGAATTGTCAGCTACGGAAGGATAACTGGTCCCGCCTACGCATCGTCCACGGGGCGAAACCACCCTTCCTTAATCTCCTTCAGTGAGCTACAACACTCCAACTTATGGTTCTCTAGTTGCTACTCCAAGCGATCCAAGTGAGGATGGGACTACGTACTACGCAAATCAATTGTTTTCCTTTTTCTTGGTGGAACACAAAGGGTATCGTTGTTATGACCCGTCCATCCATCGCCTTGACGTTTCTAGGAATCTGTCATAACAATGAATGCTATTCTCTATAGCAAATTGTAACATTTTATCTTTTCATCTACACTCTTTATAGTTTAGGAGGACTTGGAGAGTAATTCTTGATTGCATGAGCTTAAACTGCAATCCAAAAGGTAGTTCTACCTACCTGCCAATGGGCCACCTAGGTTTATGGCATGCCCTCCCGTACTCATAGCTACCTTGGGCATGAATTTGGCACCAACGTAGAGGGTTGAAGTCATGTCGACAGCCGATCAACAAATTTGGTCAGATCTTGTATGGAGAGCCGACCCATTCTGATGTAAAAAGGCTTGGATGATGATGACGATGATGGAATAGATTACAAAATGAAAGGTGATCTTAGAGGGTCAATTAGATCAACTATGTTCATGCTTGAAAATCTTACAATTTTTCTCATGATCCACGTATCTTAAAAGTTAGGACAAAGCAATTCATATATAAAAGTGTGGTGGTATAATATGGGCTAGGGGTGCAACTCGGGCGGGCTAAACCCGAACCCGATCGGGTAAACCCGTTAATGGGTTGGATTAGGGTTGAAGATATTCGGGTTCAGGCTTAGACTCGGGTTAAAATATTTGAACTCGATAAAAAATGGGGTTGGGCTTGGGTTCATGTGTTGGGTAACCCGAAGAACCCGAAACCCGACATACATATAATTTATATATATATATTGTTTCATACTACTTAAATAAAAAGTTTAAACTATAATTTTTTTTCATCCGAACTCTTCAATTTCTTGTCAGTTTTATTTTTTAATGATTGAGACTTGATTGCTATTTGATTATGCATTTAATATTACTCTTGTTTAAAATTATTTCAAATATCATATTAGAGTCCGATAAACCCGATGGACCCGACCAACCCGAGCCTAACCCGATCCTCCGGACTTGGTCCTAGGCTTCATATGTTGAACCCGAAGTCGGGTCGGACTTGAGCTTGGGCTAGGCTTATGATATATTGGGTTGGGCTCGGGTTAACCTCAAACCCGACCCAACCCGCCCGAGTTGCACCCCTAATATGGGCTTTTTCAAACATCTACCTCCATTTAACAACATTGTTTACCAAAATTCTAACTTGATCTTGTTTCCAGAGTCTCACTTATCCAGCTTGGATAGGCAAGCAGTAACTTACCTAAATAAGCTCATAAGATCCAAATGAATCCATGAATACAATGACTTTAGGAATTTCACATCAAGTGTGTTAGCAAGGATAGGCTGCTAGGCAAAGAAATTTATTATTAAAAAAAATCAATACTAGCAATAATAATTATTGGTATTATTATTACTAGTGTGTGTGTGTGTGTGTGTATATATATAAGTGTGTGTATATATATATATATATATATATATATATATATATATATATACTATACAAAAATAACAAATCACGTAATTTAACCTCTCTTTTTGTACTTGGGAAGAGCAAAAGGTACCAGAAGAGTCAAGTACATTTCTCTTTATAAAAAATTATACGTAATAACCTAGTAGCCTCATTAAATTTAATGAACATTTTAATTAGTAAAGTTAGTTAAGGGCATATTTTGAAGAAAAGTTCCACGGTGAAGCCAACTTTTCTTATTATATAGTAGTATAGATTTATTTCAACGTTCCAACAGGAAGTTTAGTAGGCAATTAATTATAAGAATATATCACTTGAAAAGTAGCATTGTATAATTAATGAAATATAAAACCAACAATGCAATGATCAAGATGGACATTTATGGGAGTTTGTTCAAAGAAACAATAACAGGTTAGTCTTACCACTATGGTTGGCGCCCAGAGTATCCAGAAGACTGACATGGAGAAATGGATGCTTGTTTGGGCCCATGCCAATAACCATAGTTTTTTGTCTGTCGAGGAAACAAAAGTTGATATATGAGCGTAAAGGAGAATAGAATCTAGATGCAAAATAGGTTTATCTATTCCCTTAAGGATATGTAAAGTTGTCAACAAAGTCTTCCCAGTCTTTAAATTGCAAGGTCAATAATGTTATGCTTCACCGGTACCAGTTACCTTTGAATTAAACTATTTCAGTCCATTATTGCAGATCTTTCGCCTTCCATCCCTTCTTATCACATTAGTCGACTGCATCTGGATTTTACTTGTGGTTTCTTGAAAAATCTACCAGCATACCTCAAATAATGAGGTCACCGTGAAAGACCTAGCAAATAGTGGAACATGAAAATGGAGCCACAACTACAAAAACAAGGAGTTTAATTGAAAAGTAAAGCCAGTATCATTGCTCTTTTCCCTCCTCTAATAAGTAACTCCTATATGACAACAGCAAGCTTTGTCACAAATATCTTGGCGGAGGCTACATTAATCTTTCTACAACTAAGCTCCATGAAGCTTTGTCCTATGTTAGGTTAGATCTAGCCCTTAGCTCATACATGCTTTTTAATTTTTACCTCATCTTATCCTCAAAAAAATGAAGCTCTCCTCCAAACGCCTAAACATGCACCTTTTATTGTATTGCTGCTCCTTTATCATGATAGCTCATCCATAACAACATACTCGTTTCAGATATTCCATTTACTACATAAAATTCTTTCTTCCTCAACATAGTCGTGTTATAATTTTTAGCTTTTCATCATCATGGTGAGAATTAGCACCATGACTCATAACATCATACAAGATAAGGTTGATCATTCAGGTTTTCAATGAGAATTTGTCACTTATTAGTACTATGCTACTACTTATAAGTTAGCACAAGCCAAATACTAAAGTATAAAATACCTTCTTCTTTTTTCTTAAAGAAGTATTATATTTGAGACATTTTACACCAATGCTCAAGCTTCAAAAACATGGTTTTTCTAAATCTTTGAAAATATTGTACTTGTTGGACATAATATCACCATATTTATCTTCAATAACAGCTACATGAACAATAGGTAGTGAAACCAATAGGTAAATGTACCAAGAATGCAGAGAAGTGATGAACAGACTTCATAAACTCAATAAAATGTTGAAGGTCCCAACAGAGGTATCTTGATCAAAATTGAAGACCAAACAAAGATATAATAGAGAATTAACTTAACAAATATGTCATGTATTCTCCGATATCGAATGAACTACGTTTAAAAGCTTAACTTTTTCTGAATCTGGTCAACGACGAATTAATCTTAGTGAAAGATATAAATCATTTTCAGGGGAATAAAATGGATCATAGATATTTGATAATTTGTGAATTCAAGAAGCTTTCTCTGTCACAATCTTTAAAAGGCATCATGTTCCTACTTATGGCAATATTCTTGGTTATCATGGAAAAAAGAAGGGTAGAACTAACTACTGTCAAATATCATTTCCATCTATATGGAGAAAACAAATTCTTTAGAAGTAATATATAACTTCAAATTTCAAAAAACTCAACATAACAATTCATTATTTATGATCTATCCTTCTAGGTCTTACTTCGTGCTTCCTTCTTTGTGTAACCCTTCTGACTTTATGTCAACATGGCAAAGCAGAAAGAGTAGACTTAAATTGGTACTGAAGACCACTAATCAATGAATAAACTCTATAATAATACATTGAGTACAAAAGTTTGACATGCTTTCTGTAAAATAATTCCTGACCTTTAAGAATATGTCCAGTAAAAGCCTTTTTATAATTCAAAATAGAAGATTGGTGACGAGCTCCATTCCATCCTTTCCTCATATAAAGAACACTCGTCATAGCCAATAGAGAAGCAAGGGTATAGGGAGAAAGAAATGCTTTATTAAGATCCTTCACTAGCAAATTTGCAAGCGCTTGGCTCACAATGAGAGATGCGGACCCGAGAAAGATCATAAGCCAAAAGGTGTCACTCAGCAACTCTTGTCTGTGACCTTGCTACAAATTACGAAAAAGAGACAAATTAAAATAACCACACCAAAAGATTTAAAACTGACAGCAATTTCAGACGGTACAAACCTTCTCGTGTTCAGTGACCATCCACGTCTCAAAAGAGAAGGAGAAGAGAGAAGAGGCAAGTGAGAGGCATATCCCTGTTACCCAGATGCTCGGATGACTACTAATGCTTTTCAAGATGCCGACGAAAAAATGCAGGACATAAAATAGCAGACAAGCCTTTTCTGGGCCACTGCAAAAACAAGTATATTTATAAAACATTCTTGATATTTAGTGATTCAGAACTACATGGTCAAGTTAACTGCAAGGTTCGCACTATCCGTATCGGAATCGGTATCGGAATCGGTATCGGACCCTTCCTATGAGTATCATTATCGACGGTACCGGTAATTTCAGATTTGAGTATCATATTTGTTGGTATCGGAAAACAAATAATTATTAATAAATTATTAAAGTTTAGAAAAATAAATTAGACAAAATTTCAAGCATTTTTGTTGTTGTTTTTAGTAGTTTTGAAATTGAATGAAATAATAGTCAACCTTGTTGATTTATTTATCTACGATAATTTTTTTTTCTTTTACATGCTTTTCACCTTACTGATTGGTCTTTTTCGTTCAATTTTCTTTACCGAATTGACTGGGAAAGAGACCCCCAACGTCGGTATCGGTCAGTATCGATAGCGGTTCGTATCATATTGGGACATACCTAACCATATCGGTATCGGTCGTATCGGATCTATATCAGTCGATAGTATAAACCATGGTTAACTTTTCATCATGAAGGACCGTCTTTTCCTATTTGAAGCCAAATGATATGCTAGGTTCCATAGAGATACAGATGGACATGATGGACTATGACATTTCCGGAAAAATTAGGATATGTGTATCATATACATACGAAAACATATTTTGTACATTACATGTCAATAATATCTAAATTTGAGCATGCTTGGGATAGTATCTAGTTCCATAAAGTTCTAGAAAGGATTTGCAACAATGAATTGTTACTTTCTCGTATCTTGGTTAAGAATTGTTACTTTCTCGGATCTTTGTTATGTTGGCATGATGACGGCTATGCCAAATCACTTTCAAACGTGCTCTCGGCCCCTTTTGAGCCTAGACATGAGTGAGGCATCTGAAGTGAGTGTCTAGGAAATATCGTGTTGGATACATCATACATGTCAGATACAGATACGGACACGTGTATGACCCTCCGGAAAGAAGAATATCCATGATATATAGATGATGAGTTAGCAATAATACTGCCAACGATAAGGAAACCTTCAACACCAGTTCAATTACTAGCACGAAGTAACTGAAGCACGAGGAATACACTTACATGACATCTGCCAGAATTCCTGAAAAAGTACCAAGGAAGAGAGCAGCGGCAGCTCCAGCAGCAAGACACAAGGCCATCTGCTCCCTACTAAACCCATATTTTGCAAACTCTTGCTCTCCGAAGACTAACTCCAGGCCTTCCATAACTGCAAAATTCCCGAAACCCGTGTAAAATTTCCCGCCAAACGAATCGCTCGTTGAAGAACCATCAGAAGGCGATAATATTTACAATGATCCAGACGGCCAAAATTGTTTGAAAAAATCGGAAAATTCGAATCTTTATGAATACCCACACAGAAATTCGTACCAAAATGAAATGGGCATCGACTAAAATCAAGACAAATAAAAGAAAAGAATATCTATATCACCGCAAAATTGGTCAAAACATTCGCAATTTATCGAATGCCCATATCAAAATCCGTATCAGCATCAAATAAAATCGCGGAAAAAACATCTAAATGAGTAAAACTCGCAACTTCTCAAAAGGCCCAGATCGAAATTAGTACCAGAATGAAATGAGGACAGCACAAATCACGGAAAAAATTAAAAAAATTATACATCGCCACCAAAATTATCAAAAAAAAATCGCAACTTTTTGAATGCCCAGAAGGACACTCGTACCGATATGACATGGGCATCGATCAAAATCGCAAAAAAAGGGGGCAGTGGGTTCACCTGAAGCTAGTGAGTAGATGAAGAGGAAGCTCCTTTGGAAGCGCAGGAAAGGGGCGGTGGGACCCGCATCGAAGGCTGCGGCGGGGGCGGAGGTCTTCCTGGAGAAGCACGGGGGGAGGAAGACGGAGGAGGAGCAGGAGAGGAAGAGGAATACGTAAGCGAATGGGCTCAGCTCCCATTCCTCTTTCGGAATCACAACTGCCATTCGAGAGACGCAGCAGAGATCTTCTTCCTCCTTTGTGAGCTTGTTCGATCCCACGCTATAAACATCTGGTTCCGCGAGTTCGGATCCGATAGATTAATGGATCGGGTGTGGATCCTAGTAATAGATCCGATACATAGTTTATTACTTTAAGTGTGTGTTAATTTTGACTCAATACCTTCAACTATTAAAATTGTTTACTTTAATACATTCTACTAGTTTGATTACTAGTATCTTTCTTGTTTTCTAGTTAACATTATATATATATATATATATATATATATATATATATATATATATATATATATATATATATAAGTATTTATTTATTTACTTTGTAGGTTGACGGGGTTAACCTATTTGTCAAAATAACATATTGTCATATCTCCTCCATTTTTTAATTCTTCTCTCCCTTCCTTCCATATATGCACATATTATTCTTCAACCCTCAAATCCAACAAAAAAAAAGTTATTGCATATGCAACGGTGCAAGGTTATGGAGAGTGTGAAGAGAGGAAAGAAGGAAATATCTTTACAGGTAAATATAAATCAAAATACGTCATAGAATTTGTATATGATTGTTAAGTAAGAGAAATGATTAATGAAGACATTAATTTACGAAACTTTGAATGTTAGAGGTACTAATTTGTTAACCAAATAGGAAAATATTTTATGGAAAAAAATATTCCCTTGTATTTAAGTGGAAAGTGATCATTAAATGGTTATATGATTGGCATGTAATTATCTCCCTATGGACTCTTACCAACCTTCGCTATGGCATTGCCACGTTCACGACCTCTCATAGGAGTGCGAACAATAATTATAACATTGCATAGGTCATCGTATGATGATTGTTATATTAATGGCCTCCATGAGTGCGTTCATGATTTTTTCCATCTTAACCATTCCGTACATAATCCAATTATATCAAATATATAATTTAATCACATTTGACGTCATCATAAAAAATATATTTATTTATTATATCCATGATCAATAAAAAAATTATAGCGATCCACGTGAGTAGATAGCTTCTTATCCGAATACGCCACACTCGTATTAAACTATCAATAGAGATTTTAAATCCACCGCCGTTCTACGAAACAAAAATTCATTATAGAAACATGATTACTTTTGCACATTTACCTAGCAAGATCACCTCTTGATTTTTTATTACATAAAATACCAAAGAGCCCCCTAGCATGTAGTTGCCCACATGAATTTGAAAAGATTCATTTATTTTTTAATTGCTAAAATGGCACTCCTCCCCCAAATTTTCTCTTCCTTCTTCATAACTAGTACGTGTACCCGTGCAATGCCCGGGACAGATAAACTATCATTTTTTTGTATGAATATTAATTTTTTGATATGACGCATAAAATCTAAATAATTATATATATATATATATATATATATATATATATATATATATATATATATATATATATATATATATATGTGTTATATTTTGTATTTGAAAGAGAACATTAATTGATATTGTTTGAAAAATAAAAATTCTTAATTTTCTGGACTTGAAAGAGAACATTTAAGGAAACTTAATAAAATGAAAAAAATTATCTTGCCTGGATCTAAACTTGAAGCAAACGTCTTAAACCAATTATTGAATTTTCTCCGATGTTAAGTTGAAAAAAAAATTCTTAGCCGCTAGTCCCCTTTGGCCTGAACAAAATATATTTTTAAGCAAGTTACCAACCTGTCCTTAGCAAAATTTAAGGAGATGTTTTGTATAAATACGTCTAAATTCTATATTTTCGACATTCCGTTGAAAAATTATATTTCCATTTTTGGTTAGCATATAAACATTCCCAAAATAAAATAATTTTTTTTAAAAGGATAAAAAAATTGCGAAAAAAAAAACTGCAAATAAATAAAAATAAATCATTCTTAGAAAAAAAAATAAACTAAAACAAAAAATCGTTCTAAAAAAATAAAAAAGATAAAAGAAACTGAAAAAAACCTAAAGAAAAAAGAACAAAGAAATGATGAATGTTAAAAAACTGAACTTAAAAATCTAACAAAAAACGTAAACAAAAAAAATATTAAAAAAAATGAAAAATGAAAAAAAAAAAACCAAAAAAAAACCGTTCCAAAACTGAAAACTTAAAAAAAAATGAAATAGAAAAAAATAAAAAATTTCAAGACATGACAATAGATTTTACATCCTAATTTTTTTTCATGAATAAAAATATTATCCAATATCAAAACGTCCATCTGGTTTGGTGCATTGATAGAAACACAAATAGTACAAAAAGAAACACAAAAGGAAAACAAAGAAAAAATCATAAAGCTAACATTTCTTCATTTTGTGCTGGATGTGGTTCAATGGAACAAAATAAGAATATAAAAATAAACAAACAAAAATTTAAAAAAACTCAAACAACAAAAGATCAACAAAGTGACATAAAATGAAAATAGAGATAAAAATATGAAAAAAAAACATAAAAAAAGAAAAAGAACAAACAAATGATGAATGTTGAAAAACTGTAAAAAAAAATCTAAGAAAAAAAATGAAAATAAAAAATTCATTAAGAAAACAGAGGAAATAAAAAAAATCTTAAAACCAAAAAAACCTTTCAAAAACTAAAAACATAGAAAACAAAAAAAAATGAAACCCATCCACCCACCCCCCACAAAAAAATGTTAAAAATGAAAAAGAAAAAACTAAAAAATTTCTTAGAAAATAAGAATAGATTTTTCATCCGAACTTTTTTTTTCAGGAATAAAAAAATTATCCAGTACCAAAACGCCCCTGTAATTTGGGGCCTTGACAGAAACAAAAAAAAAACACACACAAAAAAAAGACAGAAAAAATTATAGATCTACCGGAGTACGTATCCGAAGACTACTTACCACCAATACGCTATAAAGATTTGTGCAACATTTTTCATTTATTGTTGGACTTGTGCAATATTTCTTCATTTATTGCTGGATAGGGTAAAATGCAACATAATAAGGAAACTCAAACAACAAAAAATCAACAAAGTGACAAAAAAATGCAAACAAAGATTAAAAAAAATGAAAAAAAAACCCCTTAAAATAGAAAAAGAACAAAGAAATGATGAATGTTAAAAAACTGAAGAAAAAAATTCAAAGAAAAAATGAGAATAAAAAATCATTAAGAAAACGGAAAAAAAAAACAAAAACAAAAAAATAATTCTTAAAACTGAAAAAAGAAAAAAAAAAACCTTTCATGAAAAACAAAAAAAAAATCTAAAAAAACTGAAACCCAAAAATGAAAAAGAAAAAACTAAAAAATTTCTTAGAAAATAAAGACATGAGAATAGATTTTTCATCTTAACTTTTTTTTAGGAATAAAAAAATTACCCAGTACCAAAACGCCCCGACAGAAACACAAAAAGAAACTCAAAAAGAAAACATACAAAAATTCATAGAGCTAACGGAGTAATATTAGAGGACTACTAACCACCAATACGCTACTAAGACTTGTGCAACATTTTTTATTTATTGCTGAACGTGGTTCAATGGAACATAATAAGAATATAAAAATAAACAAAACAAAAACTTAAAAAAGAACTCAAACAACAAAAATATCAACAAAGTGACAACACACAGAACAAAACAAAAACACATATAATTACCCGCCCATCCAACAAACAACGCCATCAGATCTAAAGCTATGATCACTAAAATCGAAATAAATATCAAAAATATTAAAATGACAGTACTCATCGCAAAATCAAAACCCTAAAAAAAAATCAACAATCCTAATCAAACAGTCACACATATTCAAGAAATTTATGAAAAAAAATTCTGTACAGGTAAATAACTAAAAAAATGTGTGCAGCATAAAGCCGTCAACAAAATAATAATCCATCAGCAAATAATCATATATAAAAGAAAGTGCGCTTCATTAGCATATTAATGTTTCTGAAAGTGTGGCTATTCATGTTTAAGATCAAAGTAACCCAACAATGACCTATAAAAACGAATATATAGCAGACTTACCATACAATGAAGTGAGTTTCATACTCAAAAAATTCTAACCATAAGAATCGAAATAGCAAGAGGAGAAAAAATATCGATACTCCGATTGAAGAAATGTTGGCGATGGCGATGAAGTCCAGACTCCTCCTCGCCTAGGGAGTAATAATTGAAATAGAATAGAGAAAGTGAAAAAAAAAGGAGAAGGCTTTATAAAAATGGCCACTACTCGCAATCACCAAATATCTAAAAATAAATATCTCTACTACGTGCAATCAGTTGTAATTTGATTCTTTTTGCTTGCAATACCTCTAATTAAACAGAAATATCTAAATATTTTTTTCAAAAATTATTTGGAAGCAAACCGTTTGGAAGCATATTCATCTATATAGATGAATATATTTGTAACTGTTTTAACGGGTGGGTCCTCCCCATTGTATATAGATGAGTATAGATGAATATATTTGTAACAAATTATCGGGTGAGTCCATTCGCAATTATTTGTAATCGTTTTACAAATTTAAGTAATATAGAGGAATATATTTGAATTATATAATATTATAAATAAATATTTGAAAACATTTGGATGGAAATTTCTTCCCATTGTATCCTACTTTCAGTAATAAAGGATGAAGGATGTGATCCTATATCAATTTTTTAAATTCAATGTGATACTCATCCAATTATAGGGAAAAAAAATTCTAATTTTAAATTCAATGTGATCTTATCTCAATTTTCGAATATGTATTTAATAAATTTTATGAAAAAACAAAACTTAGCTATCATACGTAAGAACATATTTTTTAATTCAATGTGATCCTATCTCAATTTTCCAAAATGTACTTAATAAATTTTATGGAAAAAATAAAACTTAGCTATCATCTGTAAGCACAGAACAGAAAAACATAATCGACTTATGAATATAAAATATAACCACTCGTTAAAAACATGCATACATTTTATTTCATGCAGTAAATTAATTTAGTTCTAAAGAAACATGCATACCTCAACCGAAAAAATGTTGGCGATGGCGATGAAGTCCAAATCCGCCTCCTCGATAATGCTTGAAGAAAAAATATCGTATCGTCGAAACCATGAGATCCTAGCGGAAGCGACGAAAGACTACAAAGCCCTAACTATAAAATTCGAAATCGCAATAGGAGGAAGAATATCGATACATCGACTGAAGAAACTTTGGCGATGACGATGAAGTCCGTCTCCTCCTCGATATTGCTTCTCTCTCTCTGTCCGTCTCCTCCTCGATACTGCTTCTCTCTCTCTCAGTTTTTTTGCTGGGGAGTAACAATTGAAATAGAATAGACAGAAAAAAAGAGGAGCAGGTTTTATAAAACACACCGTTATTGGCATATTCATAACATCTTTAGTGGATCCTACGGTTACGCGATATAAGTGGTTCCGGAAAGATTTAGATTTTCTCAACTAACAACTATTATTCAGCCACTCCTATTTTCCCTCCCATTGTATCTTATATCCGGGAAAAAAAAATTATGCTTTGAATTATCAACTAACTCCAATTATTCACCACTCTAATTATTTGTTTTTAAAAAGAAATCTTTTAGAAAAGAAATCTGAAGACACTTGTAGTACTCGCATATGATTAGGGAACGGAAGAGAACATCTTTAGTGAATGCTACGTTACGGGAGAGAACATCTTTAGTGGATCCGATAAAAAAAAAAATCTCAACTCACTCATATTTTTTCGCCACTCCTATTTTCCATCCCCATTATCCTATATCCTAAAAAAAAAAAAAGATTCTCAACTAACTCCTATTATCCACCACTCATATTATCTTTTAAAAAAAGATTTCTTTTAAAAAAGAAATCTGAAGACACGCCTAATACTCACATATAATTGTAGCAGTCAAATCTTTTATTATCTTTTTAAAAAAGATTTTTTAAAAAAAAAAGAAATCTGAAGACACACGTAGTACTCACATATAATTGTAACCGTCAAATCTTAAGCAAAATAATGTTATTTTTCTATTTTTATTTAAAAAATCTAGAGTGAGTTAATTCACTAAAATCATTTGGGCGGGAATCCTTCCCCATTGTATCCTACTTTCAGTAATAAAGGATAATGGTTGATTCAACCACCACACATTCAATTAGTTCTACAACTCACAACTGAGTACGGCCCTTTTTCTTTTTTTCTTTTTGGATTCTTACTCTAAGAAAATATCTTACATGTTGTGGATAACTTTTTTTTTTTGTGTGTAAAGAGGAGGGACATGTTTTATAAATGAATAACTTGCATGGTAATTATCTATATTTATGTACTCTTTTTTTTTTCCTGTAATGAACATATACAAACACTACGAAATATTTACAAAATGTGATATCACAGTTACAAACTAATATACACATTTACAAACAGTGAAGAATATTACAAGCATTTACATTTGGTAAGTTGGATATAGCTAGACAAGAATAAGTATAAAAGTTTGATAAATATTTCCAAACACTTTATAACCTTATCAAAGTATATAATTCAAAACACAAATATACATTTCCAAACACATATAAACGTCGTCAAACACAAACAAACAGTATAACTTTAACAAATATAAAGATTTTCAACTATATATAAACATTCACAAACCCTAATAAACATTATCAAACACATATAAACATTCCCAAATACAAATAAACATTCAAAAAACATAGACATTTCAAAACATAGATAACTATTCCTCAAAACTAGTAAACATCTCAAAGATGATAACATGTCGAAAAAATGATAAACACAAAAAAATGTTCCAAAAAATATATCGTAGTACCATGAGGACGATCTAGAAACGTTGTAAATCATCAAAAGAAACTCACTATTATATATTATAAAAAGTGAATAAGAAAATGATAAACACAAGTAAAAAAATTATAAAAATAAATATATGGAGTGGAGGAAAGAGTATTGATTACTTTTGTTACTAGTTTGGAGTTAGAGTATTATTTTAGAATTTTTAAGTCGACTACCCTATATTTATAAAATTGAATAAGAATATTCAATGAAGATAATGTGGATAAAATGACTATTTTTATAATTAAGTCCAAAATTTTGTACGGAGGGAGAGTTCTTCGAAACTAGCTATGCGTTGAAAGATAAGGGATTGTTTTGTCCTCTAATTGAAGCTCATATGGATAAGGTGGTACCGGTTTGAAAAATCATACGATATCCATACTTTTATATAAACTTATATCGTAGAGGTGGATTTTGTGGGCAAAATATTAGGAAGTTGCACTAATTTGTAAAAGTTACAAGGAACTTAAAAATTTATAAAACATTATACATTAAGGCCTCGTTTGGTTCACCGATTCAAGGAATTCGGAAAGAAAAATTGTTTCTCGCATTTTTCTGACATGGAAAAATATACGAGGAAAAATTGTTCATATCAAGACCTATGGAATTCATTTTCCCTCCTCGTTCCCCAACATTAATTATCAAATATTATGACAAATATAGCATTTAGTTATTGTCTATTTTACCAATTAACTATTTATATTATATTGACTATAATTATGTTAACATCGAATATTATTAGAACAATAATTTTTCTTTTATTTCCTACACTAACCAAACACTTTGAAGAATATTTTTTCTTCCGTGAACCGAGTCCTAAAAGAAAAGTTTAGTAAAAATGAATAAGAATGAGTAAAGAGCCCGACCCATGCCAAAGGCCCAATAATACAACCCAGCCCTTAGCTATAAAACGCCATCATCCCTCCTCCTCGATTCCTCTCTCCTGAGAAACCCTAGCTAGCAGCCGCCACCTCCCATTCCCAAACCCTAACCCTACCTTCCTCAGCTTCCGCCATGAAGACGATCCTCTCTTCCCAGACCATGGACATCCCCAACGGGGTCACTATCCGCGTCAAGGCCAAGATCATCGAGGTGGAAGGCCCGCGCGGGAAGCTGACGAGGAACTTCAAGCACCTGAACCTCGACTTCCAGCTCGTCAAGGCGGAGGAGGGAGAGTCCGGCCGGAAGCTCAAAGTGGAGGCGTGGTTCGGCTCCAGGAAGACCATGGCGGCCATCAGGACCGCCATCAGCCACGTCCAGAACCTCATCACCGGGGTCACCAAGGGCTACCGCTACAAGATGAGGTTCGTCTACGCTCACTTCCCGATCAACGCCAGCATCACCAACTCCAGCTCCAGCATCGAGATCAGGAACTTCCTGGGGGAGAAGAAGGTGAAAAAAATCTCTCAATTTTTTAGGGTTTTTTTTTTCTCCCGTAGATTTTGTTGAAATGTTCGAAATTAGAATCGTTAGGGCTTAAGATCCACATCTGGAAAGTTCGAAATTAGAATCGTTAGGGCTTGAGAATGGTTACAGTTAGGGTCTGATTGGATTGAGGGAAAAAAAAAGCTGAGTTAAGTGGGGTTAAGTGAAGGGAAGCTAAGTGAGGGGGAGGGGAGTCAATACATATAACCCCCCTTGAATTGAAGGGAGAGAGAAGTGGGGTGTGTTTAATAACTATTGCTTGGATTGGAGATTTTGAGTGGGAGGGGGATTAATAAAAATAAAATATTTACCAAAATATACTTATTACATGTTGCGTAAAATTGCACAAAATGTGTGTAGTGATCAACTCAACAAATTAATAAAGTAGTGATAAACTCAACAAATTAATAAAATATATGTGGTCATCAACTGTCTCTCCTCTAATATTTTGACGCACATGGATGTTTTTTATGCATCAAATGTACGTGGTCATAAACTCAACAGATGCTATAATATTTTGACGCACATGGATGTTTTTTTATGCATCAAATATATGTGGTCATAAACTCAACATATGCATCAAAAACTTAGCCGTTGATTTTTTTATAATTTTCAACGACGAGTAATAAGGGAAAACGAGAAGACATGACACACATGAACATTAGCATGTCGAAAGCGAGATCATGATAGTTTATATGGCAAATTAGGGTTGTCTATGACTTTTTAAACAACAATCCCTCATTTCCTCTTGTTAACCTCCAATCTGAGGTGTTTAAAAAAAATGGACAAAAGATGGTTAAATAAACCTCACATAACCCTGTCCGACTCCCCCTCGTAAACTTCCACCTCCAAACCAAGTAGGATTTTCTTCCCCCCTCACTTAACTTCCCATCAATTCTCTCTCTTCACCCTAAATCCAAGCAGTCCCTTAGGGTTCTAGTCTGCAACAGGTGATTAGGGTTAGTGTTAAGTACAAGTAGATGATTTTTTTTATTAGACATGATTTATTGTTCATTAATATGATAAAAATGTGATTAGTTGGAATTTATGGAGGGTAGAAGGTGAAAAGTTCTCAACTTTGAGAGTTTCATTCGTATACCTTGTGAAATGATTCGTACTAGGGAATTACCTATTTGAACTTCATTGAGTTTTTAGTCGACCCTTGTATTATGAGAGCATCACAGAGTCAAATTTTAAGATCAAGACATCGAACATTGTACTCAATGAGTATATGATATTTATGTCATTACTGCTTGTTAATATGGTTGAAATGGCATTAATTGGATTATAAATTTATAGTAATGTTTTCTCATTCATGTGGTTGAATACAAGTATTGGATCTGTTAACTTTTGAAATATATATATATATATATAACCTTTTGTGTTTGAGTTTGGTGTTGTGTACTTGGAAACATGTACACTGCAAAAACTGGTACCTTGTTACATTGGTGTCTTACAGATATTGGAAACTAAAAACACTCCAAAATACACTAGGACATGCCAAAGTAGGTGCTCATGTATAGTAAACCAATACTATTGAAATCTTAATTTATCATGGGTTATGCTCTTAAAATGTTCAAAGTGAATTAGATAAGGTTCAAGTGTTCTGTATTTGTTGTCATGTTAAGATTGGGTTCATGTAAGTTGTCTCTTCATGTGATATTCCTTACTGTTGAATGGATAATTGATATATATAGTCTGAAGTTCAAGAATTATGTGAGATCAAGTACAGGTCTGATATTCTTTTTAGGTTTAGCACTTATTTAGTAAATTATTTTTTCCTGATGTTAATTGTGTTACTGTTCTTTATAGTAGGATATGCGAATACTAGATCAGAGTGATGTTCGGACTGGGAGTAGCCACAATTTAGGGTCTCTCTCAAGCTATGCTATATTTTGTGTTATTGATTACTTTGTGTCTACTTTGTTGAAAATTTGTATGTTCTGGTATTTTTTTTCGTTTCTTAGAGGAACATTTGGGTGAAAGTTTATATATCAATTCATCTTTCACGTTTTTATGTAAGGAACATTTGGGCGTCAATGTCATATATCAATTCATCTTTCGTCGATATGTCTTTTTTCTATCATAATTGACATTCACATTGTTTTTATATATTGATAACTTTACTGTATGGTGCTTGTTGTTCAAAGCAAGTAGCCAAGTACTTGTTTGATAAAGTGATTAAAATTAAAATCATTAATGTTTTGTAGATGGTGTGACTAATGAAGATTAGTTAGCAAGTCCCAATAGGAGAAACCTAGGCAAAGTGAAATGCTCATCCTATGGGATTTCTCAACTATGAATAAATTAAAATCAAGTCCACTCTCCATGGCATTGCTGAATTGAAATAGGATTCACTTCCGAGGGGATTACATCTAAGCTTGGGCTTTTGGGATGGTCAGATCCATAATTATTATGCTTCCCAGCTTCTTATGCTGAGAATTTCCTTAAGATTTTTATTCATTATTATCTTCTTAATTAATAGTTTGATGAATTGATTGCTATTTCATGATCTTCTTGTTAGGGTTTAAGGGATGTTTCTGCAAGAGTGAGTTATGGGTGCTTTTTTGGTCATATTGTTTAGTATTGTTTTCACTTATGATTGACTTATAATATGATGTTGGACTGTTGGAGGAAATTATCAAGTATTGCTGGAAGATCTATTTTATGCTTTATTTTACCCTGGTTTTAGTGTGGATGGTTGGAGAGTGCCCCATACATCCTTCCACCCATAAAACCATAAAGGGTTTTCATATCACCTTTACTATATTTTAAAATTCAAGTTCTTGTGCATTTGGTTGAAGATCCATTATGGAATTTTGGTTTGTACGAGTCTTGTAAGGTGTATTATGAGAACTCTCTCATAATAACGGCTTTGATAAGTCTTAAGTTTCTTCTTCCTGGTTTGGGATATATGGAAAATGATTATAAGCTATTGGTCCAGAACAAATATTATTGCAATTTAGTAACATGTGAACTATGGATCATCACAATCTGATGTCCAATTCCAGCTTGATATTGTTGTCGTATGATGATGCAGGGATAAAAAGCTGGGTAATAGAGCTATGTAGGTCATTGGCATGTCAACTTGTCCGAGATCTTTCCTATAATGTCTTTGATAAGTCTTGGGTTTCTTCCTCCTGTCCTGAGATAGATGGAAAATGGTTATAAGCCATAGGTTTCTAAACAAATCTCCTTGTAAATTAGTAACATGTGTGAATTATGGATCATAGCAGTCTGATGTCCCAAATCCAGCTTGATATCGTTGTCATCAGTTTAAGATTAGGCTTTCAAACTACATGATGAGATAGGGAAAAATGTTGGGTGATAGAGCTATATAAGCCATTGGCCTATCAACTAAACATAAAACTCCCCATTTAATCTATTGGATGATGTTTCTATGTAGACCATTGGCCTGTCAACTGAACATTGAAATCTCCTTTTAATCTATTGGATGAAGTTTCTATTTGTGTTTCCCCTTACATGGCCATGTGTGCGCGAACATACACATGTGCAAACGTATAGGTGCCCTACATAGTATATCCTATTGGAGTATGACATTGCTTAGACCATTGGCCTGTCAATTGAACATTGAAACTCCTTTTAATCTATTGGATGAAGTTTCTATTTGTGTTTCCCCTTACATGGCCATGTGTGCGCGAACATACACACGTGCAAACATATAGGTGTCCTACATAGTATATCCTATCGGAGTATGACATTGCTTAGGCTTGGTTATACATGGAATTTCAATCATCTCTCATTCAAAATCCTTCGTTGTGATATCCTTTTTAAATTCTTGTTGATGTTCAACGAATTGAGTATCAAAGTTGATTTTCCATATCCATTGCATAGTACTAAACTGTTATATTTGTTTGTGTTCATAAATTTTTGTAATGCACTTACCGACGTTTGTTTAGTTAATGATAATATTGGTGGCAACGCTCGTTACAGATTTCACCGTTTTGGCTTGGTGCTACTTGATTACAAGAATGAATGATTACAACAATGAATGATACATTGATTTACTGGAATGAGGTTAACGTTTATGGCCCTGCAGAACCATGAGCTCATCAAGTCATTGATGCGATGAGCCTGGTATCTAAGCTTAACCTTCGTGTCTTGTAGAACACGAACTGATCAAGGCTTGTTCAATGTGCATGTTTGACTTGAACACGTTTACAAACTGATATATTATATTACCTTGCACTCTCGTAATGTGTCAAAAATATATGATTAACCACTCAAGAAATATGGCTGCATTTATTTACCCAATGTAAAGTTTATTATGTAGTGTTTCAGTTGTATCCACATCTTCTAGTGCTATGTCATATATGCAAATTTTGTCTATTATTTTATTATCTTATTTTCCTGTTCTCCATCACTGGATATTCAACTTTTGTCTATTATTTTATTATCTTATTTTCCTGTTCTCCATCACTGGATATTCACATCTTATTTTGCTGTAAAGTTCACATTTTGCCAGCTTTTACTGTATATTTATTGTGTTTTTTTTACTGATTTATTGTTCTTTGTAGCTCTCCCATCACTTTCCTTTGAATCCCAAATAGCTTTTAGACATTCAAAACATATGTTTTTACTACAAAAAATTGTGGATAAAGTTTTTATGATGAGTTCTCTCTCAGATTTCTTATCATGATGCAAATGGAATATGTGGCAAAATTTTAAGTAAGTTCTATCCATGGCTCTCCGAGTCATCTAGCTTGTATTGGACTTTTTGTAACCCTTGACCTTTGTTATTTTACTTTTTCAATTTAAAATTCTGATTTGCAGCATTTTATCTTGCTGTTGTTAACCTTTCTTTATTACAACACATACAGGTAAGGAAGGTTGACATGCTTGAGGGAGTGACAATTACTCGTTCTGAGAAGGTTAAGGATGAGCTTGTCCTCGATGGAAATGATGTTGAACTCGTCTCTCGTTCTTGCGCCCTAATTAATCAGGTTAGTAACTGGTTCTGATTTATTAATTTGTAAGAAATTATAACTTACCAAAAATTTATGACATTTAAGTAGATATTTACTCGTTCAACTCCCTCTTGTGTTTCAGAAATGCCACGTGAAGAACAAGGACATTAGGAAGTTTCTTGATGGTATCTATGTTAGCGAGAAGGGTACAATGGCCGAGGAGTAGATGGGGTGACCCAGGAGTAGTAGATGGAGTAAAAGAGCTTGATGCCTTCTTGTAGGACCTAAAGAGTTTTTAAGTTTTTTATCTATATTTTCTGAATGCTCTTTTTCTTCCAATGAATGCTTGTGATTGAACTATGTCCAGGATAATCAATGTGGAGTCTTTAAATTTATATATTCACTTGATGGAGATTGTGCCTTTAAGTAGTGTGATTTCAGTGTGGTCTATATTGTTTTGAAGAGAGGATAGGGATCTTTGATATTTATCATGGTCTATCCAGTCATGTTACCTTTGGATTTGGATTTGGCTCAATACAGGCAAGAACCCAGTTTCAAAGGATTATGAAAGTTCTGTAGTGGTAATTGATCGGAAATTAATTAGTTTTACAAATGTGTTTGATGAATGAAATCTAAATTGCAGAACAGAACTATAGAGATTCACAGGAATGTTGTATATCAAATGAGTAAGAGCATCTCCAACCCTATTGTGAGTTTGAAAAAAATGGTTGCCACATAGGAATGACAACTATTTTTTCCAAAAGTACTTCTCCAATGCAAATGTGAAATAAAGTGTGGAGTTGACATGGCAATGACATGGCAAAGACAATGTGAAGTTGGTTGTCTAGATCTAGACAATGCACTTCACAATATTTTTATGTCCACATCATCATTTGTGAATAAAAATATTTATAAAAAAGAAGTAGAAGAGTAAAAGTTGTCTTGGAAGTTGTAAAAAATTATTTGTATTGTCTTCTCAATACTTTTGCATTGGAGACTTTTTAAACCCATTGTCATTTGTGAATATAACCTTGCCACCTATACAAGACATTGTCTTGTCCCTCATGCCACATAGGATTCACAACACAAAACAAGACAATAGGGTTGGAGATGCTCTAAGCATTATTTTATGGCGGCAGTTAGTGTTGTGGACAGGGTTTCAGTTTTTGATACATACATCATATAGACTGGATTTCTAAGTTACAGAAAGTACACAATGTAGAAAAAGCTTTTGCTAACAAACCAGTGATCTAGTTACTGCTTGTGAAGGTTTAGATGCTGCATTCCTATTTGTAGTTGTTGAGCTAGATAAAATTGGATGTGTTTCCATTGCTCATGGAGAATGGAGATCACCTGCATATGTTTTGATTGCTTTTTAATCACCTGCATATGTTAAAATCCCTTCCTGCTTGCAGGAGTTCTTATAGCTCCGAAATTTGTCTGAAATCAGTGTTTTGCTTATCCAACATCAGTGTAGTTGTTGCTTGTCATAGCAGATTGCAACAAGAAATCAGACGTGTTCTGCACAAACACAACAGAGCATACGTCACATTACACTTGGAGATCCCTGTCATCCAACTGTTTGGAGACACTAGTGGAATGCCCAATTAGCACTTATTGTTGTCATATACTTCAGCTCCTGCTATTTTTGATCCTCTAGTATCTGTTTTTTGATTCTCCAGTAAGGGTGCTGTTTTTGATCATCTAGTATCTGTTTTTTGATTCCCTAGTATCGTCTGCTCAAACCCTAACTTAAGGGTAAAAGTGTCTCTTTAGTTTTACCATGTGTTTGATTCTAGAGAAATGGATGTGTTTGATTCTAGAGAAATGGAGTTGACAGAAGATTTGATTTAGGATGATCCGAGTGCAAGAACTAGTTAGGCAAAGCCTTTGCAGCAAAGGATGTATGGTTCATCTTACAGTTTCGTGTGTAATTAATTTGCCTGAACTCTTTGTTTCCACATTTAGGTCTTGCGTTCAGCTGGAAAGAATATGTTTACTCAATGGAAGCAAGTTTGAATCTTGATAATTGAGGCTCTACTTATTTAAGTAAACTTGCTGATGGTGGGATTTCCTTGTTAAAGACTATGTTTCTCAATAATTTTATGCCTTTGTATCGTTATTAAAGCTTTTAGTTGGTGGTTCATTAGTTTGCTCTTTATGTTTTAGCTACCACCACTATGCCCTTTCTAATAGACTAATAATGGTTATTACTGTTTTCTTTTCTTTGAAATATATTTTAGAATGTCACTTCCTTCTGCAAGAGTAACCAGAACAGCATTAAGAACAGTTACATGAACTTTTTATAACCTTTTGATGGGCTTAAAGATGTGAAAAATAAAGTGCAGGTAGGTTTTGATAATTTGTGTTCCAGAATTGCAGACAAATGGTACTAAACCTTTTGGAGGTGATGTCCATTATAAGTCACAGTAGCATTCTTTCTTTAGTGTCACTTAGGCTTTAGCATCATCATCCAATCTTAATATTTCACATCTATTTTACGAAGCGGCTGTTGTGTTCAAAGCATCCAATTCTTGTGCCCTTATCACTAATCGTAATCGTATCATTCATGAAAGAAATGTTAACTGCCTTGGTTGATCGACAACATATGGCTCGTGACACGTATGTAATTATTCATTATACGAGGTTAATCAGACATCTTCGGCAAGTTGTGTTACATGTATTGGAAGTAACTAGATTTCTCTCTGCTTAGAAATGGTAGATCACCAGTTTCTGTAACTGGGTTGTAAAAACTCTGATACGCCATATTTGCCAGTTGAATTCTTTCTCTGACCTTTGTGTGTGTTTATGCAAGATCTGTACACTAGGTAAATTTATTATTGAGAAGTTGAAACTGATGTCACAAGACTCACAACCCCACTGAAGGATTATGTTTAATTAGGGCGAATTGATCTTGATCTATATCCAGCACTGATCTTGGTATTACTGAAGAAACCTCTGCACTAAATCTTCGGAGCTATCCGGAGGTATAATGCCTCTTTTGCCAGGGAAGACCTCCATTCACACAACAATATATTTTTTTTTTCCGTACCCAAGTATTTCACTATTTTGGATGATACCATCTTCCATGGCGTGGCAGCTTATGTGTCATCTTTGTTTCCTATTTAAACTATATTTGAAAAAATATATACGAATTTGAGGAAAAAATAATTTTATAATTTTTTTGTTTTGGAAGGATATCAAAGAAAATCATATTAGTGATTCTCTTATTTATATCTATAATTATACTTCCTCTTTAATTTAGTGTGTTTTTTTTTTTTTTTTTTTTTTTTTGCAGTAGTTTGAAGCATCCAATTCTTCAAGCAAAATTAATAGGTTGTCATTTCAAGAAGTGATTTGATTTGATTAAAGACTTTATGAAGATGATTTAATATCATCATTTGTGCCAAACTTTGTGAGAGGTAAGTAAACAAGACATGGAAAAACCATGGCCGGTCCGGAGGTTGGGTTGTTCGAGCCGGAGCTTATTTTGGTTGTCCTTTGATCATTATTGTGGACTGGTTCCCCATGACCCCGATCTCTTGCAAGTCATGTTGGACTTGTAGGGTTGTCCGAGGAGGGTGTCCAAGTTTAAAATCTTGTTGGACGGTTGCGCAAGCTCGAAGTCTGGAAAGTATGGTTGGGTGTTGGCTAGTAGGCTGGCTAATACTAACCCATTTTGGGTCCATTTTTGTTCACCAACCAAAACTAGTTAAAATGTTTACCCTCCACTAAAAAATTGAAACGTGACATTTTTATTCCGCACAAACCACTTTGTAAGTGGTTTTGTTCACCCGCCAAAGTGGTTTTGATCTTTAATTTATCACGTGTACATTTTTTTAGTGGAGGGTGAACATCCCACCTAGTTTTGTGGATGAACAAAAATGGACTCAACCCCATTTTAGTCTAGGAAAAAACATGACACGGAAAAGATGATACAATATGGCATCTTCAATCTTTTGAGTTACATCCTCTCGCTGGCAACTGCTTAACCTCACCAACATAATCAACAATGGTTCTTCCATGCAAACCAGATTCCTGACTTAGTTTCTTTTTAGAAAGCTTAAGAAGAAAAAAGTGCATCATATATACACGAATAGATGCCATACGTACAAGTTTAGCGACACTTAGTTTGGATGTATAAAGCGATGATGGTCTCTCTCCCTAACCGTTCATTTCGGCCATGAAAGCTCCTTTCGAAGAGAATTCTAATTCCGTTTGCCTTTCACTTTCATAATCCATCTTTTAAACAAAAGGAACCTACAGAGCAGCATCTTGAAAAATAAAAATAAATAAATAGTATTTTATAGATCAAATAAGAAATATATATAACTTTTTAAACAAATTTTCTCAACCCATAGTTAACCTTTCGATTTGGGATAGACAAAAGAATGCTAAATGAACCACCACTTAACCCTATATAATTTCTCGCTTAAACCAAACATGAATTTTATTTTCCTCACTTAACTTTTTCTCGCTTAACTCTCTTAACTCGGTTTGGTAGTAAGATAGAAAAGTGAAAGAAAATAAAAAGAATAAAGATAAATTTTCTTAAATAAAATATAATTTTATTATTTTGTATTTGGTAGGAACGATGAAAAATAGAAGATATGTAATTTTCTTTTATTTGCTATGAAAAAAATGGAAGAAAATAAAAATAAAAGATAATCTTTACCAATGATATCATCAACTAAAAATAGTCATTTACCATTTGGCTTCAATGGATAATTTCTTAAATAATATAATTCATATTGTTGGAGTAGGTGGGATTTCCAATCTACTGGAGAAGACACCGGAGTGCGACGAGCGTCGTCTGTTTGTCAGATAAGCTCGGAGAGGTGACGAGGCCATTCAGAGACGAAGAAGAAGCTCGGGAGCTACCAGAGACCATTCTGGAATAGGGAGGCAGAGTTCTGGCCGAACTCTGTCCCCTTGGTTCCAGAACTATGCTGTCACAAAAACACAGAGTTCTGGCCGAATTCTGTGTCGACGGGTCCAAGCAGATTTCAGGGTGATTTAATCACCGTTGGATCGTATCCTACGGTCCAAGTTTTGTTGCGGGATTATGGTGTTTACATATGATTTTTTCTAACCCTAATCACATGTAACACAACACAACATTGAGAAAAAGAGAGAGGAAGGAGGCAAGAGTGACATTGCAACTTTGGGAGAGAAGAAGGAGGATAGAAGGCCGTTCTCGAAGGAGGATCGTGTTCGGGTAATCTCTACTCGTCGTCTTTGTTCTTCGTAGCCTTGTAATCAATTATTCTTGCTTCCAAGTATTGTGGGGATCCGTGTTGGATCGGAAGAAGTTTGTAGATGGTGTACTCCTTTATTTCATTAGTGAAGGTTTCTCAAGGGTTGGACTCCGATCGTCCCGTGGTTTTTTTTGCAAGAATTTTTTACGTCAAAAATTCTCTATGTCTGCGTGGATTGTGTTTGGTGTTTAGTTCGTGCGTTGTATTGCTCGGTTCTCTCGCAGGTACTTTCTAGTTTGAGGAAATGTTTCCTCGCTTATTTTCCAACACGTATGGGATAAAATGGTAAATTAGATAATATATGACATAAGTCTCCACTTTTTTTTTTTTTTTTTTAGGAATTGAATTACTACTATTAGGAGGAAAAAAATAATCCCTTCATCTTTTTCTTCTTGAGAAAAATACACAATTCTCTCCCATATTTTTTTTCTTCAACCTTTTTGTTTTACCAAACAGAGTGTAAAAAGGAGCAAGAAAAGTGTTACTTCTGCGCCACTATCCAAACTTTCCAGCCCCTACATACAACATGAAGTATCAATGTGACCACTTGAAAATCTTTCCTTTAGAGCATGTATGTTTGGTAAAAGGATAATTTGGAGTCGGATTTATAATTTCACTTGAAAGTGGGCTAGAATTTCACTATATCAATATTTGGTTCGAATGAAGATTATTTAGCTTTGGCAGTTCTAGTCCCCCTAGGGCTCCACATTTGTCTTCTCGAAATCCAAATTTTTACATCCTCTCAAAAAGAGGATGTTAAATGGAGTTGTGCTAATTAATTTTTATTCTTAATTTGCTAAGTAATTAGTATGCTAATTAATATTTAAATTTTGTTATGTTAATAAATTAGTTAATAAGATAATTAGCTAACAGTAGACAATAAATATTGTTAAGTTAGTTTTCATCAATTATCGAGTGGCTCTTGTGGTTAATAAGGTAAGATATAAGATCCTGACTGGGTGGCGGAAGATCAGTAGATCGAGCAATAGGAGCATATTATTTTTTACATTTATTTGTTGGGAGTTGGAGGACAGTGTTTCCGACCGGCATGCAATGTAGCGTGTTCAAAGTCTCGTGCGTATCGTCGGACATCTCAAAAAAAGTTAGTAAATTATTATTATGTAAGAAGATAAATAACAAACAAATTATAATTAATAATTAATTTAAAAATAATTTTATTAATATTAATTTTAAGTTGTAAAGATAAATAGCTAACTAAAAGTAATAATCACTTAAAAATAAATATATAATATTAGCAATTAATATTATACAATTAGGATAATTAATTAGTTAAACAAAATAATTTGTTAATATTAGTTGTTTCTATTTATCGATTATTTTAATTCGTTAAAGTAATTATTTAAATTTATTAGTGCTCATCAATTAAAATAGTAATTTACTATTATGTAATAAGATTAATAATAATTAACAATTAATTTAAATTTAAATAGAATATCACTAATTAATTATAAATTAATATATAAAGAGTTAATTTATTTAACCAAAATAATTTATTAATATTATCTAATTGTAACTATTTATTGTCTCCTTACAAGGGACAAGAAGTGCATAAATTTCATAAAATTTTCATCCATTCAAATTACAAAGCCAAATCTAACAAATTGGCCGTGCCGGATTGACCAGGCACGAAACGAAATTTGGGTGGACCGGACGGACCTCTTGGGCTCCTGTACTGTAGCAGATTGTGTAAGCCCCTAGATTTCAAAAAATAGTTTTTTTTATAATTTTCAATAGTATTTATATACGGATACGTATTTTATAGTGTATTTCGTATTTTTTTGATTTTCGTAATGCTTTAAAATTTTTTCTAACTTATAGATTTTTCCTTGGCCAGCATACCGCCGGTGAACCGGTGTATACCGACGGCATACCGCCCGGACATGTTTTCTACACTTTAGATATTTTCGGTTTTTGATATTTTCGTGAATAGTGTTTCGGATATTTTCATGAATAGTGTTTTCGATATTTTGATGAATAGTGTTTAGATATTTTCGTGAATAGTGTAGATGCACCCTATTACCCAATGGATATTTGGTTGTTTGAATGGCCATGATTGACTTAGATTTTGACATGAATCACGATCCGACGGCTAAGATTAATTCTCCCTTCTATATATACCCTTTCACTTTCTCTCTCCTCTCTCTTTTCATTCTATTCACTCTCTTTTCATTTCTTCTTCCTTTCTCTTCCCTTGGAGCTTGCCAGGAGCTTGGCCTTGAGGTCTAGAGTGTGGTTTCGTACCCCTCTTGGTGGAGGAGTAGAAGATTAGGCTTGGAGCTTAACCTAGGCAAGTGCATCTTGCTCAAAAGTGACATGACCATACTTTATTTTTGTTTTCCATAGAAACTAAAGTTTTATTGGCCTATAATTTGCTTCTTTAAATTGTTAACATGTTTAGTATATAGCACTTTTGGTTTTGATCGACAGTATTGCGTAGATCTGAATTTCTAGATATAATTTTCGAGTATTTTGAGGTTTTGATCCATCAAATGTTTTGATTTGTGAAAACTAATACTTCCATGTTGTAGGAAATTCAATTCTATTCAATTTTGACTTTTGAAAGTCCGAATTTCGATTTAAAACGAAGTTTTTATGGCCGAAACAAGTTTTGAGTTCAAAAATCAACTTTCTGTGACGGTTCGAAAAATCCGTCGGCAATCCGCGGAAATCCGTCAAAAAATTCGAACTTGCACCACAAAACTTGCTGTGACACTTTGAAAAATCCGTCGGAAATCCGCAGTAATCCGCCGGATGATCCGGTAGGCTGTTTTTGAATTTTTATATATGTTTTAAGTGCTGTAAAAATCTGAGAAAAATTATATTTAAATACTATGTTAATTTAGCTAATTTATTATAATTTTTTCAGCATTTAATAAGTACTTTTGGTATTTTATAAAAATAGGAAAACAGAGCTCATTTTCAGGATACATATGTTTATTGATTTTTAATAAATATTTATGAAGGTTTATAAATTCCAGAAAAATTATATAAATTTCTATAATTAACAAGGATCATTTTGGTACTTTATTTCATGAAAAATTGAGCTTTTTGTCTATCTCAAAAATTGTTGGAACACAATGTACAGTTTGATTTATTTATTGAATAGTTACGACTTGCAATGTTTTGTGTTGTTTTGAGTTATTGTAGTATTGGACCACCCCCTACACTAGTGTAAAGACCCTAGAAAGTTAGTTTTGATATAGTGTCGCCCCACATTGGACTTGGAATTGACCGGAGTTGACCAGTTGACCAAAGTCAACTATAAGTCAACCTCTGACCCAGTTTGTCTTAGTTTGCCTTAGTTGACCTAGACATTATAGTATGTCTTTTCACCCTGATTAGCTATTGTATTATCTCATCTTTAGGACTGTGGCTTCACTCCGAGCCTTGATTCATATTGACAGTAGGATCCCAGGCAAGTACATCTACAAACTCATTTACTATCTTTTAATGCTAGATGTAACGCCCCAGTCCCAAAATACGTAGGACTAGGAACGTAGACATGCCAGCTGTATTCATATGAAGTACGTAGGTCTCGTATGAATATATAAGCTATAAAATACAGTAATCCAAGACAAACTAAATCTCATCCACAATGAAAAGAATAATAATATAAATATCAACTTGAATATTTATGATACAATCGTTGGACGGAGACAAAGTCCACTACCAACTATCTCAATGAAAGAAATGTACATGAATCAAAAAATGGCAAGACGAACCAAGCGCAATCATCTTCGAAAGAATGGAGAAGACCACGCCTCGGCTAGGATACCTGCGGAAAACATGAACACACACCTGAAAAAAACCAGGTCCTCAGACGGTCGTAGCAAGATACAGGAAGAACAAGCTAATATGAACTGTCAGAAAAATAAAATAATATATAAACTAGACATAAATATGCAAAGGATATTCTAACCACCTAATGTGCAATTTAGAGGACAAATTTCATGCACATGGGTGGAATTTTAGGCTATGTGTACGTAACTGGCACCCAGTCATCTGTATCCGTCTGTAACGTCTAAAACGTCAGAGGGCATCTGCAAATATATCGCCACAGTTCCATCCAGAGACTGTGGTTTACCTGTTTGGCTTTCCATACGTACTAGCGACTGTCCTTCCCCAATATTTCCTACACTGTTCAAGTCATGTCCATGACTTGTCCAGTTTTGTAACTGCTTGAGTCTCTAAAACCCTAATCATAGCAGTTACGAATATCTACCGTCAACGACTTTAGAGATAGCTAGTCAATAAGTCGTGCTCCTAGCAACATGTCTCAAACCGTGTAGTGTGAGTGTCACAGCCAAAGGAGATATAAGAATATCCCCTAGAAGAAGGTAGTCCGCTAACACTAAGTCAACATGCATAAAATAAAGTAACGACTAATAAAGTCGCTTGCACCCAAGTGTGGCTTGGACGCGCAATTTATAACAAAGGAAACTAACAATATGAAACAAAATAAGTAATGCAGAAAATAAATAATTTGACAGTTAATTAGCAAGGTATACTTGCTTGTTGCGACGCCTGGTGAGCTGCCCGGTGTGGTACAATAAAGGTGGCACAAGATATGACTTCGGTGTTACAACTATGCAAGGAAGCCTCTGTTGACGACACGGAGTATTCCATCGGGTCCAGAACGGTCAACTTAGTTAGGTTTGACATGATGAAGTGCAGAATTGGAGAGAAAATATGAATAATGGGATTGGTATGGTCAAGAATCGATAGTCGAAGAGTTGGTGAAAGTAATATATATACTATTTTATAAACTATTTATAACCTTTGAAACTATATTTATTAGTAAAATAAATTTTCTGATCGATACAAACAAATTATATAAAAATAGATTTTAGCTAAGACTCTACGATTGTTAAGATAGTAGTTTAGAAAAAATCTATAAAATATTTTAGATAAAGATACAGATTTCCTAATTTATAAACTATATTTTACGTGTTCAAACATTTCTAGGTAATTATAAGATAAAATATTTAGGGTTTGAAATCTAAATATTTAAGTCAAAACTATATATATAAGTATATATATAAAAAGTTGGAATACTAAAATAATTATTTGTAAATCTCTAATTAAATTGGTCAAAGAAATTTTACGAAACATATATCATATATTCCTATATTTTGGACCCATACATGATCACACCAAACATAGATATATTATGTATAGATTTTAAAAAGGAAGATACGAAAACATTTTTATAGAAGTATACTATTAAATGAGAACAATGAAAATATGATAAAAATAATAAAAATAGTAATAACACAGCTGCAACAGCTGTGCCCCTTAAGTGGAGCCAAGGAGACACAGCACATAATACAAATAATAATAATAATAATAATAATAATAATAATAATAATAATAATAAATATAATAATAATAATAAATATAATAATAATAATTATAATTAGTAATAATAATGATGCTGACTAAACAAAGCAACCCAACCATAATAACAAAACAAAAATATATAATAATAAAAATACTAACCAACGTGCTGTTCTTCTTTATGGTGAACAGTGAAGAAATCAAGAATTGGGAAAAGAGGGGAAGCGTGAGGAAGAGCAGAGTAGCGGAGAGGGAAATCGAGGAGAGCGGAGCTCACCACGGTGGAGGCGCGTCCGGCGGCTGGTGGCTCGTCGGAAACGGTAGGCGGAAGAGGAAGGGTGGAGTGGTCGCAAGAGAGAGGAGCGGGAGAGGGTTCGGCGGACGGCGACAAGGCTGGGCGGTTGGAGGCGGCGAAGAAGGGAAAGAGGGGAGGCGTGGCGCAGATCCGACGGCTGAGCACCAGACCACGGTGGTGGCCCGGCGCTGGGAAGCTATCGGCGGAGCTCGTTGGTCGGCGCGCCGCGGAGGAGCTCGGGAAGGGAAGGAGAGGGGGCTCGGACACGGCGGTGCTCGGCGCACGGCGGAGATGCGCCGGCCGCGGCAGAGGAACACGCGGCGAGGGTGGAGTTCGCAGGCGGCCGTTCGTGGAGACCTGCCCGCCGCCGGCGGTGGGGAAACCCCGCGGTGGCGCTGGATAACCATGCCGTGGCGGCGGAGCGGTGGATCTCGGCGCTCCTAGCCGGAAGCGGCGGCGACTCGTGGCCTGGAGACGTCTTGACGAGGCGACGGTGGGTCAGGTACGTGTTTTTCGGTGGTGAATTTTTGGTGGCGGTGGTGCCTGAGGGTTTTGGGTGGCGGCGGTGTTGTCGTGGCCAGGGTGGTGGTGATGAGCGTGGTGAGAGACGGAGACGGTGGTAGGGAGTCCCGACGAGGTGGCCGGAAGTCGGGTGTTGAGTGGTGGTCCTGGCTGGGCGCGACCAGGATGGGTGGCCGGAGTTTGGCTGGGCTTGGTCGGGTTGGATCGAGTGGTGGTGAAACCGGTGGCAAGGGTTTACTGTGGCGACGACCGAGTGTGGTGGTCGGTTGTCGTCGGGACGCTGGTGGTGCTGACGACGATGGTTTGGTTGGGTTGGTCTGGTAGCTACGGCGAGGAAAGGTTTTCGAAGGAGGGCTGGCACAGGTATGGGTCGACAGGGTGTGGAAGACGGGAAGGGCGACTGTTGAAGGAGGCGATGATGACGAAGAGGGGAGTCGAGTCGGGGTGAGGGTTACGTCGTATCGGGTGTGTCCGATACGATGGGGACAGAGGTTCGGATCTGTCGGACCCGGGGAACAATGTATTTGTACCATATAGAATATAGTGGATGGGAAAGGAGGACACCGACACGATGCACGATTTGTGGTGGAAATTTTGTGGATGGTTGGATTTTATGGAGGAGTACCTGCCTATTTATAAGATGTGGGAATTCCCATTTGGATAGGATTAGGAATATTTAAAACCCAATTTGATAACTATCATATTTAAATCGATGAAATCAAGTATAAATTCAAATTCAATTTCAATTTAAATCTATAAATTTCCCCTTTATACTATTTAAATTAATCCATAAAATTAAATCAAGTTTTTAAAATGGCCACAATATTTTTCAAATATATTTTCCAAAAATACCAATAAATAAAATTTCAAAAATAATAAATATTTTTAAATATCTTTTCGAATAATAAAATATAAATATTAAATAATTTTGAAAATTAAAATATATATTTAAGTATTAATAGGAAATAATTTTAAACTACATTTTTACTAATTTGGATAAAACAAATTTCGAAAGTAAATATAATAATCAAATCTTTAGAATACCTTCTTGCTAAATTACTTTTAATAAAAATAATTATTATATATATTATTTTGAAACCACCATTGATAATAAAATCAAAAATTATTTTTCTAAAAATATGTTACTCGCACATATTCGCACTCGACGAGAAAATACGAAAATCGTAAATTCCCGCGCGACGTGCAATACGACTATGCGATGTATAAATACAAAAAAATCAGCACTAAAAAATATAGTAGAAAATTAGGGGTTTTACACTAGAACATGTATTAACCATGTTAAAATACTGATCCTTGAGATAGCGAGTTAAATCTTCACATGTTGTATTACTTTCAGTACCTGCCATGCTTAGGACAGTTCTTATATCTTCACATACTTCCTACTGGTTTTCAGTACATGTTTCACTATGCTTTATACTCCTATCAGTACCTACCGTGCTTTATACCGATCCCAGTATCTCTCACATGTTCTATATCGTCCTCGTATCTCTCACATGTTATATATATGGGTTATGGGGAAACTGACAGTTGAGTACGTGATCATGCCTCCCCTCATAGTAGCGAGCGAGGTCGCATTTTATATGCATACCCTGTCGCAGGCCTTTATCTCAAAGCTGTATTTGTACGTATGTACATCTATCGCCTTTACACTTGTATGAAAGTACATTTCATTATGTGCCCCCAGCACATTGTACATCTATTGACCGATCACGTACCTGCTACAGTTTTAAACATTACATATACATCTGTCTATATGACATATGTGTCCTTGTCATGATAGATTATGAGATACCATGATTCAAGATATGCCATGTTCCCTATGTTACTATGATACGGTGATTCCAGTCATACCATGATCCCAGTTGTACCATGAGGCCATGTTTCCAGTATTTCCTGTTTTATAGACTTATCACACCATGTTTCTTGTTGTACATCTCTTTCATTATATATTCAGTACTTTAGTTGTAGAGGTTGTACTTGCTCCCGTCATGACAGGATAACGTTGTAGGTTTACTTTCTGAGGAGGAAATGCTATATGATTCATATTATGTCACTGCTTTTGAGGACCTGGCCTTAGCTCCAGAAGAGGCCCCAACGGGAAACCTTGCTTAGTTATCTTTCTTGTGTTTTGAGACTTAGACTTTGTCTGTACTTATATTTGGATACTGGACTTTGTCTCCAGTTAGATACTTTGGAAGTGTATTATTAAGTATGTACTTGTTTACCTTCGCTTATAGATGCTGTGTTGTGATGAACCTTTAAATGTGATTTTAGAACTGTTAGCAGCTTAGATCCTTTATTGTCTATTCTTAGAACAGCTTACTACGCTTTAACAAGCGTAGGCTGGACATGGCTCGGCCCGGCCCAACAATTTGGGTAGCGGGTCGTGACAGATTGGGCCTAAGGATGAATTTTTTAGCCCAACCCGACATGTGACCCACAACACGGAGGACTTTAGATCGGATTGGACCTAAGGCCAAATAAAATAAAATAATCAAATATATAAGACTATTTTCTACTATAACTTGGGAAATCTATTTTCCACTATCAAATATAATTTTTTTACTGTAACTTGAAAAATCTTTTTTCCACTATATCTAGGTAATTAATTAGTTTCTCTTAAACAAATAACAATCTAACTTATAAAATAGTATTTTAACTATTTTTAGGTGATTAATTGGCTAATACAATGTAATATTTTCTACTATATCTATGTAATTCATTAACCAATCTCCAGCTTCACGACGGATCTGGCCTTGGACTAGATCGGACCTGAACTTCGGCTCTGATCAGATCAAACCTCTCTTTTAGGTCAAGATATGAGGTCCAACATGTCTCGATATATTGGATCAAAATAGTCCGAACCCACGATTAATCGCATCAGACCAACACATAGGCTAATTTTTCGGATTGGACTCCTCCGGGATTGGACTTATGCAAAATCCACTTGAGTGCAGCATCCACATCATGATAAGAATGCGAGTGTCACTAAACCTTTTTGTATCCGACACTCGGCTTATGCTCCCTTCAAACATATCCTGGTTTTTTGGGTTCACGGATTTAAGAAATCAGGAAGAAAACTTGTTCATTTTATTTCTTTGATAGGCACAAAGTGTCACGTCCCGGCTCGTCAGATCGGTCGTCATCGCTTTGACTCGAGATAGATCGATCCTACAAGTCGGGACGTGATGCCGTACAAGTCTTTATTGGACTTGTACAAGACAAGAATGTGCACTTGAAATTTTCTTTGACACGACGCATTGAAATTAAATAGTGAAGAGAGTTGAAGACATAGAATAGAAAGAAATTTAGCCTTTCATTCATAAAACTTGCAAAGTATGTGCAGGGTCATTTTTATAATACATATGCCGTTGCGGCTACATCTTGAAAACACAAAAGAAAACTCTCGACAAGCTTGCCATGAAATAATCCTCGGCATTCCATACATTCATGTCCCTTTATACATTTGAACAAAAGCCTTCGATCTGAATTGGGCTTCAAAATACTTCAAAATAGGAGAGCTTCAAGCCGCCTCCCGTTCTTCAGCTTTAGTCTAGTCTCGAGCTCCCGTAGCACGCTCGTTACCTGGGGAGTTGGGGGTTAGCACACTTGCTAGTGGATGGGACGAACCCACTTGTCTAAACCGACGCTGCTTATTAAGGATTCTAGCATACGAAGTGATCTTTCTATTTAGAACTATATGATTTACAATTCATATCGAAGGCACATTTTAAACAGTAACAACATAACCAATTTCAACTTATCTTACCACGGCCGTGCTTCTTTTCCTGCACAAAATATACATAATATTTACCACCTGCACAAGATAATAGGTGAGCATACAATCTATCCTATATGCGGTCATTGGTGATATCGACACCATGAAAGACGATTACGTAGCATTACAACGCGTCCTACCAGTCCAGGTTGCGAGCCTAACTGGAGGTCTCGCAATGCCACGCGCCGAAGCACGATTCCATAATTTTTTCCTAGGCCGATTCGGTCCCAGCGTCCCGGGTACCGTCTCGAGGAAAGCTCACCTTGTGCACAAGTCGTCCATGACCATGCAAATGTATGAACAGTTTAATATGTATGAAGTAAATTGTATAGCGTAGACATTATTAAACCACATAATCATTCCTACTCGTGCAAGGGTTCTTTTTTTCGAAGCTGTATGTTCTGATTTAGCATCCCGTAGGCACCAAATTCTCCGAAGCATAGTCTACCGCAATCGAAGTCTCTTCATTATATTTTGCAGAACATGAATTAAATTCTATATCTTTCCTAGAACTTTATCTTTTCTCTACTTAGTGTGAAACTTATAGGTTCGGAGTTAACTTCTCTAAGTTACTATATTATCCCAAGTTCTTGATCTTAGTGGCAAAGCATACATCCCGTTAGCATCATCGATTTGAACGTTGAACTTTAAGAATTTTGTTGGCGGGAAGGAGTAGAAAAGAAGGGGCCGAAGAACCACCCACCTAAAGAGATTACGCTGAGAGTAGGAGAACGCTTCGCGATGGTCAAGCGTCAGTTATACGAACTCCTACAATGTCACAAGCATTGAATTAGAACCCTTCCCTCAATCATTCCTTCGAAATTCCCAAATACGCATTCAGAAATCGACGCGAAAGCACACTTATCAAATTCACGCAACAATTCGTTCAGAAAGCCAAGAAAACCAATAAAACCAACAGCAGACTGGTTGCGTCGCTCTCTTTAGAGTTCGTTCGCCAAGACACAACCTACTGCATCTAGGACTTATTCCAACAGTAGCCGATCCATTAGTTGGAACGATACTCATATCACTCGTCCAAATCGATTAAATTGATGCCATGGTTTTTTATACCAAACTCGTCGGTGAGTCAGACTAGCCATCTATGTTTCCGACCATGTCTGACTTGCCACGAGCCTATTACATAGTGCTTCGCCCCAACGGGAGCGGGGCACTACACAAAGTTGGAAAGTATTTTCGTGACAGGTGAAAATAGGAAGAAAAACGGTCCTCTCATAATCGAGGTGATTCATTTTCCCTCATCTTTTTCCAGCTATTATTACCAAAAATATGACAAAAATAGCTATATGTTATAGTTATTTTACCAATTAACTCTTTATATTCTGTTAACTATAATTATGTGATATTGGATATTATTGGAACATTGATATAATCTTTATTTCCTTTCCCGCACCAACTAAATATAGTCTTCCTTAATTTTTCTTCTTCTTCTTGTTTTACCAAACACGGAAGAAAAAACAAGGAAAATTTTATGAAATGCCCAAAAAACAAATTTTTTTTACAAAAAACCCATAGCGCAATAACATTTCATCGCGTGACCAGAATTAACAAAAAATATATAAAGAGAGTTTCGAATGACCTTTTTGCCCTTCCTTATAATTTATTGAAAACACCCACGAAACTACTCTTAAAAAAATGTTTCGATACTTTATCTTCTTCCATACGCTGCTCACTTTGGAATCTAGGTTTTCTCCTCAAAAACCTTCAAAAACTCGTCGAAAAATTTCGGAAAGACCGAGACAAACGGCAAAAGTGCTAAAACGGAGGTCAAAACATCATTTTTTTGCGATTCTAAAATTTTGGAAGGCCATCTAACGATAAAACAGTTAATCTCAGGCTCCTCGAAGATATGCTCATTTTGCGACAAATCGGACCTCGTTTCGACCTCCCAGTCAAAAGTTATGGCCTCCAAAATTTCAACTGACCATAAAATGCAGGAGAATGACCATTCTCCGTGTTAGAACACGAAGAATGTTAATTTCGCATGAGGGTGACCATTCTCCGTGTTAGTAACAAGGAGAATGGCATTTTCTGTCTTAATTTACACGAAGAATGACCATTCTCTGTATTAGTAACACGTAGAATGACATTCTCCGTCTTAATTTACACGGAGAATGACCATTCTCCGTGCTAAATTATACGAAGAATGACCATTTTTCATCTTAATTTACACGGAGAATGGCAATTTTTCGTGTAATTTAGCACGGAGAATGGTCATTCCAGTGTTAAAACGCAAGAGAATGGTCATTCTCCGTGTTAGAAACACGGAGAACGCTATTCTTCGTGTTAAATAACACGGAGAATACTATTCTTCGTGTTAATTTACGCGGAGAATGACATTCTCCGTCTTAATTTATACGGAGAATGGCCATTCTCCGTATAATTTAGCACGAAGAATGGTCATTCCAGTGTTAAAACGCAGGAGAATGACCATTCTCTGTGCTAAATTACACGGAGAATGACATTTTCTGTCTTAATTTACACGGAGAATGGCCATTCTCCGTGTAATTTAGCACAGAGAATGGTCATTCCAGTGTTAAAATGCTGGAGAATGACCATTCTCTGTGTTAGAAACACGGAGAATGCCATTCTCTGTATTAAATAACACGGAGAACGCCATTCTCCGTGTTAATTTATACGAAGAATGGCATTCTCCGTGTTAAAACGTAGGAGAATGGTTATTCAAATGTTAAAACACAGAAGAATGGCCATTCTCCGTGTTAGAAACACGGAGAATGTCATTCTACATTTTAATTTACACGGAGAATGACATTCTCCTTATTAAAATACAGGAGAACGACTATTTTTCATGTTATATCGACGGAGAACAGTTGACAAAAACCTAATTTTTTATTTTTTTGTTTTGTGGAAAGAAATTTGACATGAATAAAGATTCAAGAGTTTTCGTTCTTCTTTCAAAACGATGCTAACTTTTATGAAAAAGAAGAAAAAGATCTTCTCTCCATAATTGACCTAATTATCGAAAAAGAAGAAGAAGAAGAAGACGAAGAAGAAGAAGAAGAAGAAGAAGAAGAAGAAGAAGAAGATGATGAGCGATAATCGGAGTTCGACTGAAAAAAAGCATGGTGAACTACGAACAATCTTTGCAATCTCTGCTGAAGATGAGAATAATGGAATTCAGATCTCTCGTGAAGAAGAAGAAGAACACTACCAAAACATAGGCAAATAGCGACTGAATTATTAGCGACGGATAACTCAGTCGCCTATTAGCGACTGACAGGTGACCGATAGGCGACGACGTAGTTTATTAAAATATATCTTAACGTTAGCGACTAACTAGCGACATGTTAGCGACGGATAATGTCTAACGACGGACTAGCGACAGAAGAATCCGTCGCTACGTTTCAGTAAAAATCGAAAGAGAGGGTTTTATTTTCATTCTAAAAATTCCCCCTCTTTCCCGATCACCCGATCCCTCCGGCGTCCCCCCCCCTCCGTCGACCCCCCCTCCGTCGACCCGCCCTCCGGCGACCCCCCCTTCAGGTACTCTTTTTTCCTCCTCTCCCTCTCATTTTCCCTAATTTTTGAATTTTTGCATTTTTTTTGCTTATAGAGTGAGTGGGAGTTTGACAAAAGGATTTTAGGCATTGTGTGTATCAGTAGAGGGTTTGATATCAGAGTGTGGCCTTGAGTCTAGCTATTAGGCAGTGGCCTTGGCCAAATGTTAGATATGACAGTAGTTTGTAGGGCATACACAACATGTATGCTGCAGCAAGACAGGTTAGGAAGAGAGAGAGGAGTCGGGCTTTTAGCAGATTGGCCATAGGCTTCTGTGAGGGATTAGTGATTAGGATATTAGAATTTGATAAGTTAGTGTCTTAGTTAGTATCTTGGGTTAGTAGAGGTTAGTGTAAAATAAAGAGGATTAGGATATGTGTGAGTATCAGTAAGATACTTTTGTACCAGATCCTTAGGCCTAGTATCTAGAGTATATGTGTATGTCTCGAGAAGGGGAGTGTTGGCAGCAGGACAGGGCTTGGCCAATTGGCCATATCTTCATGGCCATGGGCCAGGTTGGGGGGAGTACTGTGTTAGAAAGAGGGGAAGATGTTTAGTATCAGTTGTTAACCTAGGATTTGGGTTCAGCCGATGAGAGAATGTTAAGGATATGTAGAATGAAGAGTGAATATCAGATCAATGAAATGTATCAGACTTTTGGTTTGATGTGTGAGTGCTTAGTATGTCAGTTAGAGGTAAATTTGTGTAGTGTGCAGAACATTTTGCATAAAGAGAGCAGTGGTCATGGGAGGGTCCAAATGGCCCAGGTTTGGCATAGGCTATATGGCCACTTGGCTTGAGTTAGGTTGAGGAGTTGGTATCAGATGTCAGAATGTAGATACCAGGTATTAGGATATTAGCGTATTAGAAATTTGGTTAGTTATTGAATGTGCTAGATGATGTAGGATGGTGATTTAGTAAGTGTCCTATAAGAGAAACCAAGCATCAGTAGAGTGTTAGTCTATCATATATATATATGACACTTTAGAGTTAGAGTTAGGAGTATCAGCCATGTATCCTTGGGAATTTCCTGTCATGTATTAGTAGTGTCTTGAGTGTCATATTGAGAGGGGCACTTGGCCATCAAGCCAATCCCAGAGGGGTCGAGTTTGGGCCCCTGGCTTGAAGTGTCAGAGAGTAATAGAGATTGTTAGCTTGGTTAGTTTTGATAGTGTTAGTGTATGTGTTAAGTAGAGGAGAGTGTGCACAGGCAGGTGAACAGGTCCTGTTGGACCTGGATTTTGGGCATGGCCAGTGGCATTGTACGTGGTTTCTCGGCAAAGTAATTGCTTTGCAAATAGAAGCAGATGCAAATTCAAGCCACACAGCAGTAACAGGGGAAATAGCCCCAAGATGTACAGAGCAATATGGCCTTTATTTGGCTATGATCCCTGCAGAGGATTTGGAACATGTGGCATTGAGTTTGGCTATTGGCTTGGGCATCTTCCGGAGATGTGGGCCGATGGGCAGACGTAAGTATATGTATTTTAGTTTATTGTAAATTCATATATTTATTCATATATTCTTCATAGTAGCTGATGCCGTACATTGTTTTCTTGTCTCAGGTTTTTTTTGATCCGCGCCGGACGAGATCTAGGCGACTTGATTCGCCGTAATTTCCATGGGCCGTACCTGAACTTCGGCGACATCCCGGCGGAGATGCGATTCATTTGGCTTGACGCGCTGAGGGTATGTATAATGGTCTTTCTTTACAATATGTATCAAAAATTTGTTCATTCATGTGCGTTTATCTTATTTGCAGACATCGTACTGGTGGCCGAATGTGAAACCCAGTTTTGTAATGTGAATATTATAACATTATTACTATTATTATTATTATTATTATTTGTGGTTTTAAAAATTTATTTCAAAAATTAAGTGACTTTTGATTGCTGACCTGACCCGTGCCCGGACCAGTTCCCGAAACCCAGACCCGTTTTGGAACCCATTTCTTTTATTTAAAATCCCGATTCCTTTCTTTTTATAAAAAAAAAATATGTTTTAAGCCTTGAGTTGGTCCACCCGTGGACCAACTCCCCCCCCTCACCCCACGTTCTCACCTTCCTATAGTTCTCTTCCTACAAACACTCTCAGCACACCCACTTTTCCTTATATCACCATCACCACCCAACTCCAGAGAACAACATCCCTCACTCTTCTCCCTACATAACCTCTCCTCACAAACCTCCTCTTCACAAACCCCTTCCAGCACCCGACTCCTCCTCGCGCCCCCATCCGCGCCTCCAGCCGGCGCCCCGACCCGCACGGACGCCCGCCCGCGCTCAGCGCCCGCGGCACTCCAGCGCGCCTGTACGCGTTTTCCGGCCTCCCGCCGGACCCAGCGACCGCCCGCGCCCCATTCCGCGCACCCCGCGCGCGCCCCCGGCGCCCCGATCCGGTCGCGCCCCTACGACGCTAGCCCTGTTTGGCCGTACCCTAGCGTCGCCACCCCGAGCCCGTGCTCTGCTGTTCTGGACAGCACTGTCCAGCGCTGTCCACGGGAGTTCCAGTTCGTCTTCGCAGATTTGCGTGTCCCGAGTCCGAGGCAACCCTTCGGATTCCGTCGATTTGGGTAATTTTTGGTTAATCATAGTAGTTCGTCCCCCCCCCCCCCCCCCGTGTCTGTGATGAGATTGGTCCACGAATCTCCTTCGGGAATTCGATTTTTGGGTTACGTTTGTTTCCGGGATTTTCCGAGAAACTTTCGGGAAAGCTTCTGTTAGTTTGGTTTATTTTTCCAAAACTTTCGGAAATGAATTCTGGATATTTGGTTTTCGGATTCTTCCGAATTATTGCTGTGATGTTTTCTGGGTTGATTTTGGATCTCCGAATACATTTCGGATTTTCCGAATATTTCCGGAAACGTTTCTGTGAATATTTTTTTTTTATATAAGAATTGGTTATGGAATTTAATTCATGGGTTTCCCTGGTTTGGGATTTATACTGGATTTTATGGCACACTTTTCCAGTTTTTTGGTTGACCGAAAATAGAGGAAATGCTGCGGGATTTTCCATAAAATTTAATTATAATTTTAAAATTATTTTAAAATGATTTTCGAAAAATATTAATATTTTGGATTTTGGGCGACAACCGTATTGGTCAATGGGCCCTGACTAAGTGCAAACGAAACCGGCTTCGTCCGAACGTTGAGGCATTAGCCTATATGATGATTGGACCAATATCTGAGACTCATTAATAATTTAATTTATTTTTATTATTTAATTTATTCATAATTAAATTGTAGGAAGATTTTAGAACTAACAACTGTTTCTCTTATTTCAATTTATGTAAAATAAATTGTAATGGGCATAAGCCCAGTTTTTCTATTTTTCTCTGTGGCCTGTAATTTTGTAGCGTAGGTTTTCTGTCATTTTCTGGTTTTTGCTGATTTTTAGCATACGCGTAAATCAAGAATAAATATTATTTTGAATAGAAAATTAATGAAGTTTTCTCACATTAAAATTTACAAGTTTTTAATATTTTAACAACGATCATGTTTTCTCATTAAAACAAGAAATATAGTTTTATATGTATAATTACGAAAATACAAAGTTTTAATCAATTAAATTGGTAACTACGAGTTTTTCCAAAATACAAAGTTAAATTGATCTTTCCCTCGTTATTAATTTTAACGCACCGATAATCGCGTTTTGTTCGTGTTTAATAAATAAAGATTAAAATTGATTAGGACACAATTAGAGATTTCAACTAGCATAGTTAGCTTGGTAACCCTGGATTCTGAGTCAACTTCTCGAATGTAGGATTTCGAGGACGAGTCTAAATTCCATCTCGAAGTCTTCAATCCCTTCAAGTCCAGTCCATTTTGAGGCAAGTACATTTTGTGTTAGTTTACAATTATTTAGTAATCGTTTTAATGCAAGTTTAAACCACGATGCAACACAGAACTCTCTCTGACAGCACTGACTGTAACTACTGTAACTGTTTGGGGACTGGAAGAGTAGTGTAATGAGTATGACCACATCCAAACTACTGTAACTACTGTAAGAGCTTATCCCTCTTACACACGGGGATAAGCCATATCTTTCACTGTACAACCCAATCCGGTCATATTTATTGCCTATTCACATCACAATGTTTTAACTGCTGGAAAATGTTTATTTCAAATTGTTTAAAAGTGCATGATTCTATTATTATTTTAATTGTCAAATTAGCATGAATTGTACTTTGCTCCCTCCTAACTGGAGATACATTTTTAGGGGATATTGAGGATGCTGAGCTGTTAATCAACAGCTATTATGTCACTCCCCGTTCCCGGAATGCGTATTCTAATACGTATATTGCCTGAATGTATTTATTTAGTATTTATCATGTAGTATCCTGTATTTTAATTCCTATAACTTCATGTTAATTAATTATCTGTATTTTATTTTCTGCACTTTATTTTTCTGCAATTCTATTATCTGCTCTTTAAATTTTCATGTTAATTAATTAGCTGCTCTTTAATTTTTATGCTAATTAATTCCTGCGATTTTATTTCTGTATTTCTTCCTGTAATTTTATTACCTGCATTTTAATTCCTGCTTTAGTTTTACTTTCGGGTTAGCCTTGTTGGACCCGTACAACCCGACCCATTGGACCCATTGGACCCGGCCCAACTCCCACCTACCACCACCTTTTATTTAAAGCCACCCTCTCCCTTCTCTCTCCTTATTTACTTTACTTCTCACCATTACTCCTCTTCTTCTTCTTCATTACTCTCTCCACCTACCAAACCGTAGGCAAGTACAACTTGCTCTCCATGAGAACCCATGTCTTTGTAGTTCATTTATCTTCCTCGCAAGATCCTAAGAGAGTTTAGAACTTGGCATTTTTTATTTCGTAGTCTTAATTTTTGTAGATCTAAAAATGAGTTATTTTCGGAGTTTGGTGGTTTTGATCTATCAAACTTCTTTATTTTCAAATTTTGATGGTTCCATGTAGTAGAGAAGTTTATTCTACCCAATTTTGACCTTTGAAAAGTTGGATTTGGACTTGTTTTGACCAAGTTATGGACCTTTGAAGCTTTGGGGTGCAACCATGGAGTTCTTGCTGTTTGGAGAAGACAGTGAGCAGTGTACACTAGCTTTTTAGCTTGCGTCACTGAGCTGTGCGCGCTCTTTAGCGCAGCGCAGTCTGGAGTCCATACGCTACCTTTTTAGGAAGCGTGTGTCTTGCATACGCTACCTTTTGGAAGCGTATATCGTATGGAGTTCATACGCTACCTTTTGGGAGCGTATGACTTGCATACGCTGACTTGAATGGTCAGGAGTCGTATGGAGTCCATACGCTGCCTTTGGGGAGCGTATGACTTGCATACGCTGACTTGAATGGTCAGGAGTCGTATGGAGTCCATACGCTGCCTTTGGGGAGCGTATGACTTGCATACGCTGACTTGAATGGTCAGGAGTCGTATGGAGTCCATACGCTGCCTTTGGGGAGCGTATGACTTGCATACGCTGACTTGAATGGTCAGGAGTCGTATGGAGTCCATACGCTGCCTTTGGGGAGCGTATGACTTGCATACGCTCACTTGGATGGTCAGGAGTCGTATGGAGCCCATACGCTGCCTCTTTGACTTGAGCGTAGCCTGACTTGAGCGTAGCCTGACTTGAGCGTACGCTGACCTTACTTACCCTGAAGATGGTATACTTAGATTTGGATCACGTCTATGTGTGTCCAGTGGAGATATCAGACAGGAAGTTATGGCAGAAGCTCACAGTTCCCAGTATTCTATACATCCTGGAGGGACCAAGATGTACCAAGATATCAAGCAGCACTTCTGGTGGAATGGAATGAAGAGAGAGAGATAGCTAGATTCGTTTCCCGTTGCTTGGTATGTCAGCAAGTAAAGGCAGAACAGCAGAGGCTAGCTGGATTATTGCAACCGCTTCCTATTCCAGAATGGAAATGGGAGCATATCACAATGGACTTCGTGACCGGTTTACCGAGATCACCAAGTGGTAAGGACGCTATTTGGGTGATAGTGGACCGACTTACGAAGGTAGCACATTTTCTTTCTTTCAGAGTAGGGCAATCTACAGAAAAGTTGGCAGAGTTGTATATGCAATAGATAGTCAGGCAGCATGGAGTTCCTGTCAGTATTGTGTCAGACCGAGATACCCGCTTTACATCACATTTCTGGAAGAGCTTACATCATAGTCTGGGTACCAAGTTAAGATTTAGCACGGCTTACCATCCGCAGACGGACGGGCAATCAGAAAGGACGATTCAGACTTTAGAAGACATGTTGCGAGCTTGCACTCTAGATTTTGGAGGGTCTTGGGAGAGTCACCTTCACTTAGTTGAGTTCTCATACAACAACAGTTATCAAGCCAGTATCCAGATGGCGCCATTTGAGACACTATATGGTAAGAAGTGTAGATCGCCGCTAGCATGGGATGATATCGGGGAAAGGAAGATGCTAGGTCCAGAAATGATTGTTCAGACGGTTGAAGTGATTAAGGAAATTAGAGAGCGACTTCGTGTTGCACAGGATCGGCATCGTCATTGGGCGGACCAGCATCGTAGGCCGCTAGAGTTTTCTGTTAGGGACCACGTGTTCTTGCGGATCTCACCTACCCGTGGGGTCATTAGATTTGGCGTTCGCGGGAAGCTGAGTCCGCGATACGTAGGCCCATTTGTTATTCTTGATAGGATAGGCGATGTTGCTTATCGTTTGTCTCTTCCACCTTCGTTACGAGAGGTACATGACGTGTTTCATGTATCTCAATTACGGAGGTATGTATCGGACCCAAGCTATATCCTCGATCATTCTGAGCTGGTTGTTGGTACCAACCTGTCTTACGAGGAGAGCCTGTGTCCATCTTGGACCGAAGAGAGAAGATACTCAAGAATCGAACAATTAACCTTGTCCGGGTTGCTTGGGGTCATCACTCTTTGGGAGAGTCAACGTGAAAACGTGAGGATGATATCCGATCACGGTATCCACATCTGTTTGACTCACAAGGTATATCTTTTTCTGTGTACCTTGATTGTCATGATTCCTCATGCTTATCACCTTATGGGTAGAATTGCTTAATATCGTAGATTGTTAAGTACATATATGTTACTTGCTATGGACATTGTAAAATGATTGCTTTATTGAATTGCTTGTACTTAGATTAGTTTAGCCCCGATATTTCTATCTTGCTTGAATTTGAAATTCCGAGGACGGAATTTTTTCAAGGAGGGTAGAGATGTCACTCCCCGTTCCCGGAATGCGTATTCTAATACGTATATTGCCTGAATGTATTTATTTAGTATTTATCATGTAGTATCCTGTATTTTAATTCCTATAACTTCATGTTAATTAATTATCTGCATTTTATTTTTTGCACTTTATTTTTTTGCAATTCTATTATCTGCTCTTTAAATTTTCATGTTAATTAATTAGCTGCTCTTTAATTTTTATGCTAATTAATTCCTGCAATTTTATTTCTGCATTTCTTCCTGTAATTTTATTACCTGCATTTTAATTCCTGCTTTAGTTTTACTTTCGGGTTAGCCTTGTTGGACCCGTGCAACCCGACCCATTGGACCCATTGGACCCGGCCCAACTCCCACCTACAACCACCTTTTATTTAAAGCCACCCTCTCCATTCTCTCTCCTCATTTACTTTACTTCTCACCATTACTCTTCTTCTTCTTCTTCATTACTCTCTCCACCTACCAAACCGTAGACAAGTACAATTTGCTCTCTATGAGAACCCATGTCTTTGTAGTTCATTTATCTTCCTCGCAAGATCCTAAGAGAGTTTAGAACTTGGCATTTTTCATTTCGTAGTCTTAATTTTTGTAGATCTAGAAATGAGTTATTTTCGGAGTTTGGTGGTTTTGATCTATCAAACTTCTTTGTTTTCAAATTTTGATAGTTCTATGTTGTAGAGAAATTTATTCTACCCAATTTTGACCTTTGGAAAGTTGAATTTGGACTTGTTTTGACCAAGTTATGGACCTTTGAAGCTTTGGGGTACAACCATGGAGTTCTTGCTGTTTGGAGAAGACAGTGAGCAGTGTACACTAGCTTTTTAGCTTGCGTCACTGAGCTGTGCGCGCTCTTTAGCGCAGCGCAGTCTGGAGTCCATACGCTACCTTTTTAGGAAGCGTGTGTCTTGCATACGCTACCTTTTGGAAGCGTATATCGTATGGAGTTCATACGCTACCTTTTGGGAGCGTATGACTTGCATACGCTGACTTGAATGGTCAGGAGTCGTATGGAGTCCATACGCTGCCTTTGGGGAGCGTATGACTTGCATACGCTGACTTGAATGGTCAGGAGTCGTATGGAGTCCATACGCTGCCTTTGAGGAGCGTATAACTTGCATACGCTGACTTGAATGGTCAGGAGTCGTATGGAGTCCATACGCTGCCTTTGGGGAGCGTATGACTTGCATACGCTGACTTGAATGGTCAGGAGTCGTATGGAGTCCATACGCTACCTTTGGGGAGCGTATGACTTGCATACGCTCACTTGGATGGTGAGGAGTCGTATGGAGCCCATACGCTGCCTCTTTGACTTGAGCGTAGCCTGACTTGAGCGTACGCTGACCTTACTTACCCTGAAGTTGGTATACTTAGATTTGGATCACGTCTATGTGTGCCCAGTGGAGATATCAGACAGGAAGTTATGGCAGAAGCTCACAGTTCCCAGTATTCTATACATCCTGGAGGGACCAAGATGTACCAAGATATCAAGCAGCACTTCTGGTGGAATGGAATAAAGAGAGAGAGATAGCTAGATTCGTTTCCCGTTGCTTGGTATGTCAGCAAGTAAAGGCAGAACAGCAGAGGCTAGCTGGATTATTGCAACCGCTTCCTATTCCAGAATGGAAATGGGAGCATATCACAATGGACTTCGTGACCGGTTTACCGAGATCACCAAGTGGTAAGGACGCTATTTGGGTGATAGTGGACCGACTTACGAAGGTAGCACATTTTCTTTCTTTCAGAGTAGGGCAATCTACAGAAAAGTTGGCAGAGTTGTATATGCAATAGATAGTCAGGCAGCATGGAGTTCCTGTCAGTATTGTGTCAGACCGAGATACCCGCTTTACATCACATTTCTGGAAGAGCTTACATCATAGTCTGGGTACCAAGTTAAGATTTAGCACGGCTTACCATACGCAGACGGACGGGCAATCAGAAAGGATGATTCAGACTTTAGAAGACATGTTGCGAGCTTACACTCTAGATTTTGGAGGGTCTTGGGAGAGTCACCTTCACTTAGTTGAGTTCTCATACAACAACAGTTATCAAGCCAGTATCCAGATGGCGCCATTTGAGGCACTATATGGTAAGAAGTGTAGATCGCCGCTAGCATGGGATGATATCGGGGAAAGGAAGATGCTAGGTCCAGAAATGATTGTTCAGACGGTTGAAGTGATTAAGGAAATTAGAGAGCGACTTCGTGTTGCACAGGATCGACATCGTCATTGGGCGGACCAGCATCGTAGGCCGCTAGAGTTTTCTGTTGGGGACCACGTGTTCTTGCGGATCTCACCTACCCGTGGGGTCATTAGATTTGGCGTTCGTGGGAAGCTGAGTCCGCGATACGTAGGCCCATTTGTTATTCTTGATAGGATAGGCGATGTTGCTTATCGTTTGTCCCTTCCACCTTCGTTACGAGAGGTGCATGACGTATTTCATGTATCTCAATTACGGAGGTATGTATCGGACCCAAGCCATATTCTCGATCATTCTGAGCTGGTTGTTGGTACCAACCTGTCTTACGAGGAGCAGTCTGTGTCTATCTTGGACCGAAGAGAGAAGATACTCAAGAACCGAACAATTAATCTTGTCCGGGTTGCTTGGGGTCATCACTCTTTGGGAGAGTCAACGTGAAAACGTGAGGATGATATCCGATCACGGTATCCACATCTGTTTGACTCACAAGGTATATCTTTTTCTGTGTACCTTGATTGTCATGATTCCTCATGCTTATCACCTTATGGGTAGAATTGCTTAATATCGTAGATTGTTAAGTACATATATGTTACTTGCTATGGACATTGTAAAATGATTGCTTTATTGAATTGCTTGTACTTAGATTAGTTTAGCCCCGATATTTCTATCTTGCTTGAATTTGAAATTCCGAGGACGGAATTTTTTCAAGGAGGGTAGAGATGTCACTCCCCGTTCCCGGAATGCGTATTCTAATACGTATATTGCCTGAATGTATTTATTTAGTATTTATCATGTAGTATCCTGTATTTTAATTCCTATAACTTCATGTTAATTAATTATCTGCATTTTATTTTCTGCACTTTATTTTTCTGCAATTCTATTATCTGCTCTTTAAATTTTCATGTTAATTAATTAGCTGCTCTTTAATTTTCATGCTAATTAATTCCTGCAATTTTATTTCTGCATTTCTTTCTGTAATTTTATTACCTGCATTTTAATTCCTGCTTTAGTTTTACTTTCGGGTTAGCCTTGTTGGACCCGTGCAACCCGACCCATTGGACCCATTAGACCCGGCCCAACTCCCACCTACCACCACCTTTTATTTAAAGCCACCCTCTCCCTTCTCTCTCCTCATTTACTTTACTTCTCACCATTACTCCTCTTCTTCTTCTTCATTACTCTCTCCACCTACCAAACTGTAGGCAAGTACAACTTGCTCTCTATGAGAACCCATGTCTTTGTAGTTCATTTATCTTCCTCGCAAGATCCTAAGAGAGTTTAGAACTTGGCATTTTTCATTTCGTAGTCTTAATTTTTGTAGATCTAGAAATAAATTATTTTCGGAGTTTGGTGGTTTTGATCTATCAAACTTCTTTGTTTTCAAATTTTGATGGTTCCATGTTGTAGAGAAATTTATTCTACCCAATTTTGACCTTTGGAAAGTTGGATTTGGACTTGTTTTGACCAAGTTATGGACCTTTGAAGCTTTGGGGTGCAACCATGGAGTTCTTGCTGTTTGGAGAAGACAGTGAGCAGTGTACACTAGCTTTTTAGCTTGCGTCACTGAGCTGTGCGCGCTCTTTAGCGCAGCGCAGTCTGGAGTCCATACGCTACCTTTTTAGGAAGCGTGTGTCTTGCATACGCTACCTTTTGGAAGCGTATATCGTATGGAGTTCATACGCTGCCTTTTGGGAGCGTATGACTTGCATACGCTGACTTGAATGGTCAGGAGTCGTATGGAGTCCATACGCTGCCTTTGGGGAGCGTATGACTTGCATACGCTGACTTGAATGGTCAGGAGTCGTATGGAGTCCATACGCTGCCTTTGGGGAGCGTATGACTTGCATACGCTCACTTGGATGGTGAGGAGTCGTATGGAGCCCATACGCTGCCTCTTTGACTTGAGCGTAGCCTGACTTGAGCGTAGCCTGACTTGAGCGTACGCTGACCTTACTTACCCTGATCTTCTATAGCCCTGTATATTGATATTTTATTAGATATTTAACGTCCATTTTATATCCTTACGCCTTTTTGGCATAAACTCGAAAAATCATGATATGATAATATTGTTAATATCAATTGTTATGTGGAATGTGTCTTGTGTCCCGATTGATTTTTGGGATACCCAGTATGACTGGGACTTGACCATGAGAGTTATAGACTCGACCCCGTTTAATGCTAATTGACTTTCGTGCCTTGTCACCATTGATAATAATGGTTATCTTGACTAAATTAATCATGCGTTCCTAGTCGGAACTAAGAGACTGGCTAGTCGTCTTATTGAAATTGAATGAATGAGACACGTTCATGTTCTGAACTATTATAATCGACTGGCTGATCCCGAATATTGACATACATGCACATGCAGGCTTGAATCTATTTATTTATTTATTTACTTATTTATTTTCTACAAAAGAAGCATGTGTACTTTATGGTCAAGGCATGATTACCGTGGTTAGATTTGATTGTTGCATTATGCTATGTAAGACCTGCAACCTAACCGCACTGGTATCGTTGTAGAGTTGTGCATATCGTACCCCGTACGAAAGTACTCATTTGAATAACCATGATCCACGGCATGGGATTTCACTCAACATAGGGACTATTAAGTTAAATAAAATAATGATGGCATGGAGAGAATGGATTTCCGAGTTCTTACATGGCAGCCCCCTTAGGACAAGTAGTACCCGACGGGCCGGCTGGTTCCCACAGATACTGTAAAACTGCCACACGGGCAGGGAACAGTATCTGCTTTTATTATTATTGTATATTGTATATTGACGGGCGTCCTGCTAGGACTCGTCTAATTCATGCATGGCGCACATGATTGACTGGATAGACTAGCCTTGCTTGCACATAGTAAGAACTACGGAATCCCTAATTGCATAATTCCAGGATAACTTGGAACACACCATAGCAAGCCGTAGGAATTGATTTGCCGTTCAAGATGATTTGTTTGTGTACTGTACTACTCTGTTACCTAACTGGGATGATCAGAATGTCAGGACATGACGGGCCAACTTCTGTCCTTATTTGGTTGGGAGGTTGGTTCGAAGTGTCGTGATGTGATGTGAATCCTAGTGGAAAGCAGAGATCTATTATTATATTTCTCATTACTGGTTTTAGTTCTCATGTCGTGCTTCCTTGTGGTACTTGCTATTAGAGGTCTAACCTCTCTGGTTTTGCATGGCCAGATTTAGAGCCGGTCCCCGAGGATCCAGCTTACTTCTACCTCCAAGATGGTCAATACTAGAGGAATGATCGCAGGAGGCCTCGAGTGGGTTCCTTAACTTCACCGCTCGTTTTGTTATCTACTTTATACCTTGCCGTTTGGCACCGACATGTTAGTCGGATTGTCTTGTACTTACTTTTGCATAATTGTAATTAAGTCAGACTGCAGCTGATAATAATTGTGTATACTTACTACATCATCTGGCTGTATTTTGTAAAGCCAGATCTCAAGAACATTTTGACTGAGCGTTTGGGACGCCTTACTGCTTTACCTTACATGTTCTATATTTCTGTTTTTGTTTGAATGATTGAGACAATAGATGTGTAATGACCATAGTAAGACTTTTATGTAGTATGCACCCCCTCGTCTGGTTAGACAGCATTGATCGTATTATACGGTATTCTTCTACCCGTAATACGTAGCTGGCTGAGTCACTCCCCCGCTCTCCAGTATTCTGGTTCTGGGGCGTGACATATTATGACCCGGTTCTGTACCCCGTGGTGTTGCGAGAGTCCCCTTTGGAGGACGCAGAACCTGAGGCCGACGAGCCGAATGCTTAGCTAGATTTTTTTTTCCAAGTTTTGTTGTTTTTTAAAAAATTCTGTTATTTGAATTCAGTATTTTAATTCAGTTCATTTACTTCCAGTTGTATTTATTTTAATGTTTAATAAAGTTTTCAATTCCCGAATATTGAGTTGTGACAAATATAGATGTTGTTGTGGTTACCTACTAATAGAACAGCTTACTGCCGCCGTCTCAACAACGGTGCAGGCTGGACATGATCCGGTTCGACCCAATTATTTGGGATCGGGTCGTGACATATTTTTAGTGGTGGCCCATGCTGTTTGCAAAAACAAAAGTTGAAGAACTTTATTGATACAAACTTTGTAAAAGATTACAATTTAAATTCTGGGAATGGTACAACTTTAGGAATCCAATCTAGATGACGATTGCTTTATCCCTTAGACGATGTGAACTTTGAAGACGAAGCCTCTGAAGTTGAAAACAACTCTGGAATTGAAGGCAGAAAGCCTCGAAAGTTGAAGGCAAAAGCCTCGGAAGAATGCAGCAGCACTTGGGCAAGAACTCACTACAAAAAAAGTGACCTTTTGGGACAACAAAAAAAACGTCATAATAAATAGGTTTACCGTCTCAACTACTATTTGGGACGGTCTTTAGGACGGCAATGGGTGGTCTTATTAGGGTGGCGTGGCAAAAAGTTAAATGACGGATATGTGCCGTCCCAAATACTTATAAAGGACTGTTAAACTCCCGTCCCAAAAGGTTTCAAAATTACAAATTATGCAGGACAGTTTATAAATCTGTCCCAAAAAATATGTCCCAAAAACTTAATCCTCTTCCTATTTGTATATGAAATATACAATTAAATTTTGTATAGAACAAAAATCACACAGAACTATTTAATCGCAAATGCATTATGGTAGCTGCAACATTAAGGCAAGAAATTTTTATAAAACATTTAAAAGTCATATCCAACTGTTTACAAAATGAAACAAAAGTTTACATCACGTCGAATCTTTCCCCATAACATAAAATTCATATCCTATTGTTTACAAAATGAAAGTTTACATCACGTCGATAGCCGCATGTGCATGTCAAACGCACCATCTGCAGCCTTCTTTGGAGCAGCCTTCTGTGAAGGAGTTACACGACAGCAGATGGCTGTCCTCGAGAGAATCGCCAATTCAGTGAAAGCCTCCTTAAGTATAAATTATCCTGGATACGAATTTGTCATATTTGTCATACACATTTTAAATAGTTTTATGTAAAAGCAACACCCAAAGGATACGAATAACTTACAATTTGGAATGGTTATCACATAAGGCCGATTGACGCAAATCAATAAGTCGTATTGAGCCCTTAGAGCTACTATATGCTAATGTGTTACAATGTGTAGGGTGGAATTCCGCAGATGTTATCACCTCTGCAAGTAACAGAAAAAGTAAATTCAGAATAGACTTTGATCAAGTTGCGCCACAAACCCAACATTCAAACTATAACCTATAAAATGAAAGCATTAAATTTTATTCAGAGCCATAAGAAAAGGGAAGAAACAAATAACAGTCTGCAACACAAACTTGAGGTTTCATTTGAGAACAATACTTTGCATGCATACAGATACACCCATCAGGATGAAACTGCGTTCTAGTTAAATCCTTGGTGTGGTTATGTGTGGAACACGTGGCGAGTTACCAGTCTAGACAAACATGGTTTGAAGTTTTAAAGAAGGATATGGTTTTTGTTATACAAAAACTATAAGGCTGTAACTCAAATTTTCTGTTGGACACAAATATCGGAGAACACAACGAGGGATAGTTTGTTGGCTTAGGTGTACACTTGACATAAAATAATTGAGAACTGGAACCGATGAAACAAAATGATTCATGACAATAGGACCAAATTGGCACCAAAGAATTTGAGAAGGCTATATTATCATAATAGTGACAAGAACTAATACCAGTCAGATCCTCCATATTTGAGGGCTTCACGTCAACAATGTTGAAACTCTGGTTGCTAATTTCCAAATTCCAGAGATTGATTCGTAAATCATCCGCCGATATGAAAGTCTCACCATCACTATCAAAACAGAAAGAAAAAAAACACATAGGTTTGATTATTGAACTAGGTCAGCAGAAGGGATCCCAAGCAGACCCAAACAGATAAAGCATGTATAAGCACAAGACAAACCTATAGGATACTTAAGACTCTTTTTACCAAAACTAAACTTAACAGAAACAATACCACCAAAAAAATAAATCAGGAAGACATTGTAGATAAATATAACTGGAAGGGCTTGGGGATATAGAGAGCGACAATGGCTTCAACCAAGCTACTTGTAGTATGAAATATAACAAGATGTACAGAAGTGATAATGTCAGGAAAAGAGAGATATAACAAGATACTCAAGGTATTGTGAAAAAGGTCGACATTTGCAAGAGACAGACGTTCTCCTCATAGTATTAAAGCATAATTAGATATTTCTATACCAGAAACTTCTGCTTCACCAACTTCGGTATTTGGAAAAAGAATGTGTAGCATTTCCAAGTCTCCAGAAGAAGGAAAAAAGCATACTGAATAACACAGCATAGTTTCAGATAACCTTTAGAAGATACCATAATAGATCATGGTGAAGTAACATTATAGCCAGCAACTCACCTTCTACAGGACATAAAAAGTTTTATCCCTTCACACGTTTAAGTTAAGACTTTATCGTCCCTTCTGCATATTTCAGCATTCCTCCTACTCCATAAAACTAGGCCCCTGACACAGAAATGAGTTGTCTAACTCTTCATCTTCCTTTTTCTAAAAGGGTTAACCTCCCTTTGACCAGACAGTGTGTGTAAAAATACAACAATGATTCAATTGCATTAATTGAGAAAATCAAGTGAAAATTTTAATTATCATTTAGCAAATATGATTTATTAGATATTTAGTGAAACGAAGAATTTAAAACACATAAGCCCTATGTATGCTGCAGAGGTTTCAAGACTTTAACAAAACTACTAGTACTTGAACACCCAAGGGGTGTCCAACTGTTAATGTTGTCAACACTTACCAGACTAAAGTATAAGGATTAGTTTGGATACAGCAAGGCACCTTTCTCATGATTAGTTCTCAATAAAATCAAGTTAAAGTCCCACCAGTCTGGTCATAACTCATAAGGTATTTTCAAGAAGACAAATATTCTCAAGACAGACAGTGTAAGTCGATTTCTTCCCTAATTGGTTTAGTAGTTGTATGAGTTACCAGAAGCACCTCAGCAATATTCCTGAGAGCTTTTGCTTTCAGATCACCATCTACAAATTTGGCCTTTGGTAAAATGTAAAGAAGTGAAAAGAAGCATTGGCACTCCATAAAGCATCCAATATCAATACTGTTATAATCATAAGGAGAATACTTCTAGAGTATTTAAAGACTTCAGGGTTGTATATTATTAGTTTAGACCAAATACCGACCCAATCAACCAATTCCCTATTTGGTTCTCCTTTGATCTGATTCAGTTCCTTTCAGTTGAGACACTAGTATAATTATGGTTTGTTTTGGTTGATGGTTTTGGAAAACACGAACCAAAAACTGAATCGACCCGATAAACCTGTTAAATACATACCTACCAATAATTGGTTTTCAACGCTACCCTTAACTATATAATCTAAAACAATCTCACCTAACCCTAAGTTCTAACAGCCTCTTGTATATAGTGGTTCAAGAGGACAGCAAGGGAAAATCAGATGGTGATTCTCTCTGTCACCGTCTCCATCTTCAGTCCTATCCTTCTCTTTTTAAATAGCAGCGCTGAGGATGGTGAGGGACTAAGATTCAACAGTGAGAAAGAAAACAAGGCAAGGAAAAGAGGACTTTTGCTGCTGGGATAGATCATAATTTTACCGCATTGTGCATGTCAGGATCATGACTAGTCCATTGTCTTCAATAGAAATCTCAAACGTACTCCAACGTACCATATTGAATACCAACCAACGAAATTCCTACAACTGGTTGGTTCGGTGTATCTCCATTTAGGACAAACAAGATTTGAGTTGATTTACATAATTTTTTGGTCTACACAACTGGTAAGATTGGACCGAAATGACTGGGAAAACACCCTAAGACATCATAGGAGCTTTCTATTCGTTCGATAATGAAATTACACTCGTACAGAATAAAAATGACACAGAATACTTTAAATATGCTACAACAAGGTTGGTCACGTGACCACAATGTTCCATATATCCAGGTCAACAAAGTGGTTGGATTATCTATTGACATCCTGTAGTAAAATCAGTGAATAAGATGGCAATTAAATTCAACATTTAATGCACTCAATATGAGCATCAATATGATGGTGATTGGAACAATCAACATTAATCGTGGGATATGATACGGGTTGCAACTCAGCCTCAGGAGCTACCATATCCAAGTCACAAGCTCCACATTAATAGCATTTACTAATCCCATTATGGGACTACCGTTCACTTCTAGCAAAGTGTTGCATTCTTAGAGAAGAAATTACAATCCAAAACCAACACATACGTCGTTAACAGCAATTATTATGACTTCATCATATAAAAACAACAACAACAACAACAACAACAAAGACTTTATCCCCAAATTTTCGGAGTCAACTGTTTGAATCCCAAGTTTTGGCTTCGTCATATACAAGCTAAATATCTCCTTTCCCCGGGATGTAACAGGAAAAGGAAGTCCAACATCAACGCTACAAGGTCAAACCATGTGCCTCTTCAGATGCATGTATGTGTAGTTTTAACTTAAAACTACACAATGTTTCCTTCTTTAAATACGAAGAAAAATCAATGATAAGGCTAAAAATGTTAAGAAAAATGGAGTCAAGGTAACTGACAAAGAAATAATACCTGATACATGAAGAAATTTGGGTTTATCCAATAGGAAAAAAGAAGAAAAACATATTAATCTCAGTCCCTAACACCACATACACAAGCATGCAGGCACGCACAAGGACCCACACCACCGCAAGTAAACACATAAAGATACCACGTACTGTGTCTGTGTGTGCACATAATAACATGTCAATTAGAACGCTATATAGAAGGTAAAATGTTTGGATGAACCTGTTATTGGAAATAGAATTTATGTGATAATCATGAGCATGAGCATATACTCTACGACATCTAGCAAGAAGGCTTGTCTCTTGACTTGCTACCTGAAAAAGGAAAAAGAAAAAGGCAAGGAAAAGGTATTAGGAACCCCAATTAAAGATGTGACCAAAGGAGTCAAAAAAAAAAGTTTTAATGGTTATGATATTCCACCAAATACAGAGTCATGTAAACTTGCATTACAATCTGCCCATTCCATGCAAAGAAGAGCCTTAAAACTTCTAGTGTGTGCGATAAAATAAAATACAGTACAAGACTGCATTGTGCCTTCCTACCTTCTCCAGTTACATATTTGTACATCACATGTTTCTAAGATGTGTGTCCACATATGATAGGCACATTCTTAAGAAAACCTGAGTTAAGAAACCACAGGCAAACGAAGTGAGAGAACACGTGCCACATGTAAATTATGGGTCTGAACTTAAGATCTATATCCTATGCATGTAACATATCAGCATGGATTGAGCACAACTACCACAGGCAAACGCAGTGAAGGAAACCCTCCAGGAGGAAATGATAGGTCGTTGCTCAAAGAACTGTATGGCTTTTCTGAACATCCACCATTTGCAAGATATGCTCCAGGACTAGATATACTTGGGCTAGCAATGCTACCATTTCCTGCACCTTGTGAAGGATCAACATTCACCTCACAAACTTTTTTAACTTTCTTCTCTAGCACCTGTACAGAATATGAATAAATGAAAACCTGATAGCTGTCGGAAGGTGTCTTGAAGATAAACGATAGAGACAATTTACTAAAATTATCAAGTACCTCTAGGAAAATTAAATAGGTCCAATCTCAATATCTATTATGTTATTTAATATATAATTGACAGGTGAAGGCATATAAAAAGAGATGTACACATGGTTGTCCTCTGTGGGTGTGTGTGTTTATGATGGTGCTGGTGCTCAAGAATTCATCACTCAGTAACACAGTAGACACAGGATAAATGCAGCTGCTTTTGAAGGAAAAAAATTAATCGGGAAAGTTTAAGAAAAAATCAATTTGACCAACATGTATAAACCTAACCCAAACAACAGAAACATACCATAGTAAGAAAGCTAAAATAAAAATATAAAGCAACATACTTGAGGGCATTTGGTATCTTATAACTTTCAAATAAGTTAGGTACCAATAAAAGACTTAAGACACGGGTTCTAGTTAGATAGACAAGAAGTACAGGGCAAGTTAGCTTTACAAAAGAGTTCACTTATACCTTCCATGTTCAAAGGTTTTTTCATGAGCCTTACATGATCAAATAAAGCAGTATACCAGTGATTAATAGAGTAATGAATAAGAGGATAAATCGTTTGGCAAGAAAAAAGAGGAGATTTCCCTTCTATCTCGCTGTCAGATTTCCAACAACCCATGCATAAAGGTCACTATACTGAAGAATGTTTCCACAAAATAGTGAAAAAGAATAAGTATCAAACAGAAGTATGTAGGTATGACAAGAAGGTGGAAACAAAAGTATGCAACGAGAATCAACAGACATCAAATATCCACAGTTACTGGTTTAGGAAGAAGAATGCACTATAAAGAAGACTACCAAACTACCTTCCAATATTTGATTGTCTTGTCATTAGTGGACAGAAGAAAGAGGGCACCATTTCCTGTTTGGCACCATCTGATCTTATTAATCTTCTCTTCTATTTCCAAACTTTTAAGGTAGTCAAACTGCAGACATTTTAGAAAGAACAAATTACAAGGACGAACAAAAAGCAGTATAGTTATTGAGTGATAACAAAAAGTAGACTACCTCAGGTTCATGGCTCTGAAACTCTGTTTTGTAGCGAAATTCAGGATGCCTGCCAAGGGTGAACTTCCTCCCAAGATGCCTCCAACAAGGCAGCCTGGTACCCGTAACACGCTTCAGACAACACCTTTTCCAATAGCACCCTGAGTAGACCCAATCCTCTATCCGTCTTCTTCAGAAAAGCCCAACATGCGAACCATAAGATCCAGAACCTAAAAAACTCATGAGAAGTTTGAAAATGAATCAAGGCCATCATTCAAAGCATGGTTTCAACTATAAAACTGTATAAAGCAAGTAGCACCTTGCGATGATTTTTTTGAAAAAATGTAATTAAAAAATTTAATCACAATGTGCCTGTAAATAACAACAAACATTCATCATGGCAACTCTCGGGGTCATGCCAAAGCTAAGATGGTAATAAAAGAAAAAGAAGAGTAACTGCACATATAATATAAAGGTCATGAAGAAGTGATAAGAATTATGTCATGATGCTGGCTAGTATTTTATATATAAAATAAAAAAACACAAAAATGAATAGAAGATGCCAGGTAGAGCAAATATGAAATCCACCATCTCATACAAATAAAATCATCAATATAGCCAAAACAACTCGTTTCAATTTTGTAACTATATAATTCTATTTGGCAAAAGGGATATCTAGTACCATATAACTCAAAAACTAAAGAGAAGTAGAATTTTTAAAAATCACAATGACTAGTTCCGCTAAAAATTGAACTATAAAAAGAATGAAAACAAAACCTTGGTCAACTTCTCCCAAGTAAAATTTTCCAACAAAAAGTTAAAATACTAGGTTGATAATGAAAAAATCGTGGTGTGGCTTTCACCATAGACGATAAATTTTATTATTTGATTAGAGAATAGTTGAGAAAGAGTCATAGACATAAACATTCTGAAAGGTTTTACTAACACTTTTTGATGCCAATGTGTTGAACAATGATAGAAGTAAAAAAATTTGGGAACAAGATACCAAACCAATATCCAACAAAACTCGTTGAAGTTGTAAACAAGGAATGAAATTTAATAGTTAATATTAATTGTTTAAAACACGTCATTATTTTGGGGGTAAGATAATAACAAACAACCTCTACATGGTAAATTTCTTTATCATAACAGAGCATATATTTTATGAAAGGCGGTTAAGTTCTAACCAATGACAACAATAATGTGGTGTCCCCCACAAGCAATGGCCTCGACACAAGCTTCCAACAACTTAGAATGCCCTTCCTTTTGAAGTCGTGCTCCCTTTAATAACTGATGATGATCGATCTTGACCATAAGAAGCTGACTGGACATTAAAACTTAAAAGTTCATACAGTATAACAATATTAGCAAATTTTGCATGTCTAATCACTACATTAACAAAGTAACCTCATGTTTGCAAGGAAGTCCTAATGTAATAAAGATAATAACTCACTGTGGTCATCGAGTACCATACATCAATAATAGCAAATTGATTTCCCCCACAGACAAAGGATTTCAAGATGTTGACAATTATGGTATAGACCATCAGTTGGAAAATTCCCCTACAGACAACATTTTTTTTTTTCCAGGAAATCATCTTTATTCACATTAATAAACTTGCCAAACTCCTAACAGAATCTACCAATAATCATGTTATGTTATGAAGGTAGAATAAAGGTTGAAAGTAGCCATATTTTTCTACATTATCTAGCAAAGCTTTTGATTTTGAATGTTAACTGCTTTTACAGAAATAAGTATAATAACTAGATATCGTATTCCAGTAGATAAATCCTATAATCCACCATGTAAATCCTACTGAAACTCCCCTAAAAAATTTTATTCTAGAAAATGAATGGTTTCGTAATCCTTTTCTTCATCAACTAAACTTCTACTTAAAAGTAGGACGTGCCAAATTAATTCTTCTCTCTTCCAAATTTAGATTGAAAATAATACAACAATAGAATCAAACAATTCCTTCCGCACGTACCAGATTTTCGACCACGAAAACCTCCTCCTCAGGGACCTCGTCAGTGTGACCTCGGGGTCGATCTGTTCCTCCTCCTCCTCGACAATCGGATCAGGTGACTGGTACCTCAGTGTCTCGAACTCCTCATTCTCCTCCAATAAATATTTAACAATAAATGTCCAAAATATAAAATTTTACAAAACCCTAACAAATTAATAGGAAATTTCACAAAGGAAAATCTTCAGTAAAACTTTGAGGAATTGGGAATTACAATCGCGAAAAACCTTCAGAAAATAGATCTCACAATTGAGAAGTAATTAAAGAATAAGAAAAGGAGTTTAGAAGCTGACCTAAAAATGAGAGGAATTGGGAAAATCAGTAGAGCTTTGAGGCTGGAGAAGCTCGAATGAAATCGAGGTAAGAGAGAGGGCTGGAGGAAGCTCCATGAAGGGAAAATGAAATCGAGCGAGAAGGGAAGGAGAGGGAAAATGAAAATGAGCGCGGGAGAGTTGGGAAATAATATTTCTTTGCTTCTTATGTCACAGGATGTGGGTTGGTTTAATACTAAGGGCTTGGCCCATTAGCTAAGTTCAATTTAAGTGGGTTAAATTTAATAGTCCAAGGATCTAATTAAATACATACAAATGCACCATCCAATAAATACAACCAACCAATAATTAAATAATAAATTAACTATAATATTTGTATTATAATTTATGCCAAGTAAAATACTAAACTAAAAATCCAAATATTGACTTATAATCCAATAGTTAATCCTAAATTCAAATTTTGACCAAAAAATTACCCGGGTGTTTTTTCATTTCCCGCCAAACTATTTGGGACAGGCTGAAATTCTATTTGGGACGGATAGAAAGTTCAGTCCATAATAAGTAAATATTATCAGGGTCGAAAAACAATGCGTCCTAAATGATGTTACTTTGTGTCCCAAATAATATTATTTAGGACTCATAAAAATTGTGTATCAAATAATGTCGTCCCAAAAGGTCACTTTTTTTTGTAGTGACTCCTGAACTCTCTGATCTCTGGTTATTGATTCATGATCCCCTTGAATGAAGACTTGAAACTCTATTTATAGAGTTCTGAGAAATAACTAACTTTTAGTTATTCTGGACTGCGCATGATGGATTGTGCAGCAATTGGTTTGCGTAGCCATGGACTGCGCAGGCAGTTGCTGGATCATGGGTTAACTGTCTGGGACACATGGCATCATTTGATTGAAATGCGCATGATCGTGCATAAGCAGTTGCCACGAAATGAGCAATTGATGGCATAAATGCCACGTGTACTTTATCATTTATACTGGTAGAACGCGCACATTGAACTGCGCAGACTTTGGTTTGCGCCGACTTCATTTGCGCAGGAAATGAATTGTGCCAACTCGGTTTGCGCCAACACAGATTGCGCTGTCAACTGTCCTCGAGCGCCGTGCTGCACGATTAAACGAACAACCGCCTCGATATCCGTGTTGTCAGTTGTCAGAGATCTGATTTGGTTGTCAGGTAATGATGACTCTTGCCACGTCAGCCTTGTGCAATCGGATGTCTGCGCAATCTGGCATGCGCAATCTGAGAGCTGCGTAATCCATTGTCTGCGCAGTTCATTTGGATGATGTATATCTTGATTCTTTGACTTTGTTGATTGATGCAACTTGATTTTTTAAGACCTACAAGATCCCCTTCAAAGTTTTCGAAAGTTGAATTTATTCAAAATTTCGAAATACTTTGAATTTTAAAATTTGAACCAATTTGCGCATGATATGAGCTGGCTGCGCAATCTGAGAAATTGTCCACAATTTTAGGCGCAAACTGAGGCAGCCGTTTCATTTTTGAAAACTATAAATAGTCCTCTTCTTCGTTTCATTTCTTTACTTTGCCTTCTTTGAGTTTGAGAGAAAGAAATTTCCGAGCGACCTCCGACTTCTTTCTCCGACGAGCTTCATGGCACCCCGACGATCCTCCACAGCCGCTAAGGGCAAGGCCCCGGCCGAGTCATCAGACAGAGTTGCACGACGAGCTTCTCGTCATGAATTCGCACACCCCGCAATGTCAGGTAGAGAGCTATCAAAAACCCTTTTTAGGGTTTTGATATCACTGTTCTTCAAAATCCATTTCTTTTTAGAGATGCGATCAAAATGTGCCACCCTCTTTAGGGTTTTGGTTGCACAAATCAGTTAACTCTTTATTTTTATGAAGAGTAACTTTTTGTGCAATCAGTTGAATTGCGCTGGCAGATGTCAGCGTAATCTGCTGATTTGCCGAGATAGTCAGCGCAAACTGATGGCTGTTTGTTCGCGCAGTCTGATGTTTGCGCAAACTAATGCTGCGCAATCTGATGTTGCGCATTCTGATTTTGCGCAAACTGATAACAGAATCTTTTGACTTTGACTTGTACTATATTCTGCTTTCTTCTGTTTGATGCAGTTAATGTGAGAGAAGATCCAGAATATGAAACTTTTGAGGGAACTTTTTCAGAGTCTGAGTATAAAGAGGATCTCTCCCATGTACATTATCTCCAGTATGATCTACCGACCTCCCGCCAGGCGATTCTGATATCTCAAGACAATGAGACTCTACTGTGTTTAATGAATGGACAGCACTTGGAATCAGCAGACGCTGTTATTCATAAGAAACCTTTATTCTTATTTGGTGAGGCTTTTGAGAAAAGCTCGCAACCAAGGCCGAGCATGGAGGAAAGAATAGTCCATCAGGAAGATAGATCTTTCTTCATACCAGATATTGCCCGTTGTCTCCCTTTATCCCGGTACGCTCATGCGAGCTATCCAAGAAAGATGGAGTGGAACATCACTCTTTTCCAAGATACCCGTGCAGGGAAAAATTTTGTGAAGAAGGGGGCAAATAAGAAGGATATGTTTTACAGCTCCTCCGATCGATACAGTGTCTTGTTGAGGGGCTTGAGACTAGGTTACATTCCCCCAGAGAACTCCTCTATGTTGATGCCTGTCAGAACACCGATATTTGCAAATGAATTTGCGAAAGCTGAAGGAAAGTACCCCAAACAAGATATCAGATTAACTGGATTAGTGAATCCAGATTACAGAAGATGGAACTGTATTGCCAACTGGATCCTGACAACATTTGAAGAAAAACTTCAACAGATCAATCTGTACCAAGCAGTGCACGCCACTGTTTATGGTTTTGCACCCAATCCACACATGTTCTTGGCCTTGGCTGAAAGATACAATTATAGGACAGGAACTTTTATGACCCCTGGTGGAGAAATTGGATTTGCACTCCACGAGATAAAATATATCTCGTACTTTCCAATGGCAGACGCTCCATATGAAGAGTATGTACCAACTAATGACGAGTTGGACAAACTTAGAAGGGAAAATACAGCGATGGTAGCAGTGTTCGAGGAACTGCTATGCCATTACAAGATCTGCTCCCTATTTTATAAGAGTGCTACAGTCAACACCTGTTATTCTTCGAAGTGGTTATCCTATCTGTTCCTTAACCATATAGAAGAGAAGAAGACTAAGGAAAATGACAATGCTATCCTAACTTCTTCAAACCTTTGAGCAATACAGAAGTTATGAAGCTGATGGAACAGAGTGGTAATTTTGATAAACAAGTGAAAGATGATCATGAGTATCCTCCTTTAAAGACAGGGGACACTCTGGAGAGTTACTTGAGAATAGGTTATAGACCCATGTCAAAAGAAGCCCAACTGGCAGGGTTTCTGACATACTGGCTTCGACAGTTTGTGGTCCCCGGATCCAGTGCTGTGGATCGCTTTCACCGTGGCGTTATTTTTGCCGCTGTCAAGTTGGTCTTTGGCTACAAAGTGGACCTGTTATCAGCAATGACTTGTAAATTAAATGCCAGTCTTCGTTTGTATGTCGACTTGATGCTGAAAGCAAAAGAAGAGAAAGAATTCCCTCGCCTAGAACTGACATACACATATCTATTCGGATGGTTGCTTCTCCACTATCCCACTTTAATGGACCCCGGCATGGGACCGGTTGATGGCAGCTTTCTGCGAAGGTACTCTCATGGAAAATAGAAGTACACTTCTTTGAGCGAGTGTAGATATGTTCTGAATCTGAATAGAGGATGGAACTTTTGTTGTGCTTCCCTCCCTGCTGGATATGATCAGATGCCAACAAACATGGTGGACTCAAAGATGCAGCCTCTAAACCGTGCAGCCTTTGAATGGTTGAAGACAATTCGACCGTCTCATCTGGTTTACCGGTTCGAAGAGGAATGTTACTTAGAACCATACCTCCCCAGCCGATTTGCTCGGCAGTTTGGATATAATCAATTCCATGTGGGGAATGCAATCACCTGCCTCCAAGGCAAGGGTTTTTTGATAGACGGGGCCCGAGCTTGGGCTTATTATAATGCTCGAGACACGAAGGCCATATTCTCGATGCCAGCAAAGAGCACTCCCCAGGGTCCTCGGATGCTATTCACATATTCAGTGTTCTATACATCCGCGAATACTTTTGCTGAAAATTTTAATCTCGACGATAGTTTTGCTTTTTCAACGAGATTGAGGAAAGGAAGAGTTGTTTTGTCACTCCCTGCAAATGATGAGGTGCACGAGCCAGCAGATGCACCTTTGGAAGTTTCAAGGGATATGATGTTCCCTCAAGAAGTAAACGCAGCAATGCGTATCTCTCTGAAAGTAAGTAAATCTCCTGCAAAAAGGGAAAGAAGAGAAGATCCTCCTGCTCCAGCAGCCAAGAAGAAGTTGATCCTAGATTATTCTTCTGAAAGAATCACCACTCGATCTCAGTCTCGGCAACTAGCCGGGTCAACTCAACCAGAAGAAGCTACAACACCAACTTCCATCCAGAAACAAGTTGAAACCATCAATATAGAGAGCCCTGATAGGCCAGTGAAAAGAAAGAAGCTGGCTCAAAGAAAGAATCGAGCCTTGTCTTCAATGGTGATGGATGCTGCAACTGGATTAATTTTGTCCTCTCCTACTCCTGTTTCAGAGCCCAGAAATAGAACTCCTAGTCCTGAACATAGAGAGGATGTTGAACAAAGGACAAATCTTGCTCCGAAAACTGAGGCCGAAGAGCCTAGAGGAAATACTGTGGAGGAAGCGAGGGAAGAGCAGTTACAGATTGTTAAACTTCCGCCTACTCCGAGAACCCTTCGCGAAGAAGAAGATCGCGAAGTAATTGCAGCTTTAGAAGATTGTATTTATAGTCCTCTGGGTGATTATGGTGACCAAACCGCGACCACCAGCGAGAAGGCACCAGAAGAAGACGAAGATGAGGAGAGTTCTTCATCTGAAAATGTTGATGACTACATACAAAATATTGAAGAAGATGATGAAGTGCACGCATCTCCTGCTGCTGCCGATGATACTTCAGATCCTAAAAAGGATATTGAAGTGGAGGCGTCTTCAGAAAAAGTTACTGATACTGTAAATCCTGAAAAGAATGCTGAGATAGAAATATCTCCAGAAGAAGCAGCAGACGAAAAAGCTCCGGAAGAAACTCCCACCACTGATCCTCAAGGTATAAAATGAAATTAGCAATCTTCTTTACAATAAACTTGATAGCTAATATATTTTTATTTGTATTTCCTGTAGATCATGAGACTGCTCCAACACCTCCGACGGACTTAGCTATAGTGCCCATAACGAGGGTAATTATTAGTAGTAGTCATCATTTATCTTGTGGTTCTGAGGCGGGCAGTAGCCAAGCTATTGCGGCTGAAGTGACTTCTGCTCAGCTGGAATCTATTCCAGCAGGGGATAAGCCTATTGCTGAATCGAACCAAGGTAAGACTATCTTCATTTAATCTTCTTGGTTATTGACAAACGACTGACAATTTTACTTTTTGCAGAGGAACAAACAGGAGGGGCGAATAGCTCCACTCTGGCTCCTTTGTTTAAAGAGCCTGCCATCCAAACACAAAGAATCGAGCATCCTGCTGTCTCATCTTTAACAGGAGTAGCTGCGACTCCTGGGACTCTGGCAATTAATCAACAAGTTGTTCAATCATTCACCAGATGTTTCTTTGAGTCGCTGACACCCCTCGTCAACAAATGATAGACAAAGAGGGAGCTGATTTCTTTATGGTTAGAAAACCGACTTCCCTCTTGGTGAGGGCTGTAAGGGAGCAAGGTGACGAAGCTCAAGCTACTCTCCTTGAGCATATATTGGATGAGTTAGAAGTCTCCATAAAGAAATATAAGGAGCTCAAACAGAAGAAAATATAATCTCTAGTGCAGGCTGAGTTCGAGCGAATGGCCCAAGCAGCCGATATGGAAAGGATGAATCTTCAAAATCTTTTGGAGGCTTATTCCACAAAGTCTGCTGAATACAATTCCAAACTAGAATCAGTAACTTTGATGGCTGAAGAAAAGGACAGAGAACTGCTGAACTGCGAGCAGAAATTATTCGTCTCCAACAAGAATTAGAAGAGGAAACTGCTAATCATCAACTTGTGATTGATCAATTCAATGCCTTGATTCAAGAAAAGGCTGAATACGATACAACTCATGGTGCAGAGATCACTCGCCGGACTGTAGAGATGCCCATCTTTGATGAAGAAGCCGGAATGGAAGAGGCTAGAAGGAAGGTGACATCCACTCATGAAGAAGAGCTGCAAACTCTGAAGCAGCAGATCGACAATTTGATCATTCCTCCTTCTTAAATAGAACTTTTTGTATCTTTTGCCGTAGATGTGTTTTTTTGTAATGCCTCGTATTTTGATAAATAAAAGACATTTTGCTGTGGCTCTCTTATTTATTGCATATCTTATAAATGATAGAGATAGAAAATATATTCAGAGGTACGAGACATGATATATTTCTTGTAGAAAATAATTATATTCATTATATCTGTTTAGAGGTAATATGGACGTGGCAGAATATATTGAATACTATTATTTCAATTAACAACTTAATCGAAAACGACAAATTGCCGATATGGATGTGAGATGAACGGAAAAAACCGTCGAATGATAAAACGAACGGATAAACCGTCAAGTGATAATGAATAAACGGGCGAACCGTCGGATGAATGTGAATGGATAAACCATCGGATGAATGTAATGAACGGACGAACCGTCAAGTGAATTAAATGAACGAATGAACCGTCGGATGAATGTAATAAATGAACAGACGAACCGTCGGATGAATGTGGTGAACGGACGAACCGTCAAGTGAATTAAATGAACGGATGAACCGTCGGGTGATGATAAATGAACGGGCGAACCGTCGGATGAATGTGTCGCTTCATTGTTTGAGAAATCTCTGCCTATAAATAGGACAGAAGTCTGACAGGAATGAGCACTTTCACTTTTCAACATAAAAATGTCGTCTGAAGATGTACTCAAGAAGACTGAGCTCGTCCCGAAAGTTGAAGAAGATGTTAAAGAACGTCCTGTTGATCCAATTCAGCCAAAGAAAGCAGAAGCAGGCGAAGGTTCGTCTGCACCCAAGCCACCGAGAGACATCCTGGACTTTCTGCTTGAACCAGGAAGGACTGAAGAAGAAGAAGCCATGAGGATGGCCGCCTGCAAGTTCCTCGTAGGCTCCAGTAAAGAGGTTCTCGGCTCTTTTGCTGACAGTATTTTTGAAAAGGACGGTAGTGGTCCGCGTCCAAATGTAGAGAAGGATGATAGTGACCTTCCTTAATATCATGTACTATCATTCATGATTAAATAAAATTTTATTTATAAACATGACCTTGTCTGATGATTTATAAGTATTTACATTTACACATAGTACTTTTTAAGGAATTTGCCATTGATAGGCATCATTGCAATTCGTCCATCCAGTTCTGAGAGTTGATACGCTCCATTTGAGAAGACTTTGCTCACAACGTATGGACCTTCCCACTTTGCGTCGAACTTGTCTTTGCTCATATGAGTCATAGTCATAGGACGTCTGACTGTTAAAACAAGTTCTCCTTGCTGAAAGGCTCTGACCTTCACTTTACGGTTGAAAGTCTTGGAAATGCGGGCTTGATATAACTCAATATGTTGTTGAGCCATTAATCGCTTTTCATCCAACGCCTCCAATTCTTGAAGTCGAAGAAGGTCATTGTTCTCTGTAGTGAGCTCGTTAGCAATGGCAATCCTTAAAGAAGGAATTTGAAGTTCCAGAGGAAGAACATCTTCACAGCCATATACCAAAGAGAAAGGTGTAAAACCCGTAGGATTGCGGACCGTAGTTCGATAGGCCCATAGACATTCGCCAAGTTTCTTGCTCCAGTTCCGTTTGTTAGTGGATACAAACTTTTTGAGAAGCTTGATAATAGTTTTGTTGAAGGCTTCGGCTAAACCATTAGCAGCAGGATTGTAGGCAATCGAAGCGAAATTATCAATCCGGTGATCATCACAGAATCTGGTAAACTTCTGGCTGATGAATTGCGGTCCGTTGTCATGAATAATTCGTCGGAGGACACCAAATCGATAAATGACATGATGTTTGACGAAGTTGATAACACTACTGGTCTTGACTTCAGCCAAGGGTATAGCTTCAGCCCACTTAGAGAAGTAGTCTGTTATTGCTAGAATGAACCGATGTCCTCTAGAAGAAGGGGGGTTAATAGGACCTATGACATCTATACCCCAAGCTTCGAAAGGCCAGGAAGCAGCTGTCGGATGTAGAAATTCCGAAGGTTGATGAATGAAGTCTGCATGGATTTGACAGGCTCGACATTTCCTTGCATATTCGATGGCATCAGATACCATAGAGGGCCAGTAATAACCCATTCTTCGAATACGATCCTGTAGTTTAGGATTGGGCTGATGTGCTCCGCAAACACCATCGTGAGCTTCACGCAGTACTTGTTTTGCCTCTTCACCAGCTAAACAGCGTAGAAGAAGACCGTCATAAGTCCGTCGATAGAGAGTCTTAGTGGTTTGATTGTAGTAGAATCGTAGAGATCTTCGTCGAATACTTGTAGCCTCCTTAAGATCTTCGGGCAGTATGTCATGAACCACAAAGTCGATGAAAGGAGTTCTCCAATCTTTATCGATAACATTAATTTCAGCAAAATTACTGAACTCTATGTTACGATTGTTTTCTACGCAAAACAATTCTCGATTAGAGATAACCACCACTTGTTGTCTTCTGATATGAACAGCTAAGACTGCTGCAAGATTGGCTAAGGCATCTGCTTCAGTGTTGCAAGCTCGGCGTACATATTCAATAAAGAAAGCTTTGAACGATGTAGCTATGTAGATTGCTGCCTCAAAGTAAGGTACTAGATCTTGATGACGAACTTCATAAGTTCCTCTAACCTGGTTGACAACCAGCTTAGAATCGCCGTAAACTTCAAGATACTCGACGTTCGATTGCTTGGCTAATTAAAGACCAATGAGTAGAGCATTGTACTCTGCTACGTTGTTGGAACAGGATTCGTCTAGAGAGTAGGCTCTTTGGATAGTTGATCCTTCTGGGGAAATGAGAACGACTCCAACTCCTGCTACAATAGCACCATTGGGTCCGATTCTGGATGCTCCATCAAAGAATAGATGCCAAGTTGAAAATTCTTCAGAGATCAAGTTGACTTCCAACGTCTCGTCTGGAATTTCATCGTAAAGCTTAGATGTTTCTGGTACGGGATGAGCCGCCAAGAAATCTGCCAGTGCTTGACCTTTGACAGATTTTTGAGGAACATACACCATGTCATATTGGGCTAGAAGGATGGCCCATGTTGCAAGCCGAGAGTTGAGTGTGCTAGGCTTCTTCATTAATACCCGAAGAGGATTGACCCGGGATATGACATGAATGGTTTGACCAATGATGTAATGTCTTGTCTTTTGAACAGCAAACATAAGAGCTAGACATTCTTTTTCAACCGGACTATAACGGTGTTCAGCACCAATCATAGTACGATTGAGATAGTAGATGGCCTGTTCGTGACCTTCTTTGTTCTTTTGGGCGAGTAAAGTACCCAATGAATGATCCATAGCACGGACGTACATTAAGAATGGAATGCCTGAGATTGGTGGCACCAAAACTGGTGGATTCATGAGATATCGTTTGATGTCGTCGAATGCTTGTTGACATTCTTCAGTCCAAATAAAAGATACACCCTTCTTCATTAGCTGAGTGAATGGTCTGCAGCGTTCAGACAAGTTTGAAATAAATCACCTGATGTACGTAAGTCGACCTTGGAATCCTCGTAGCTCTTTTAGGTTGCGTGGAGGACGCATCTCTTGAATGGCTTTGATCTTCTCGGGATCCACGTGTATACCCTTAGAGGTAATGACGAAGCTGAGAAACTTACCACTAGAGACACCCAAGAATGACTTGGTGGGATTCATCTTGAGCTGATGTTGACGCATGAGATTGAAGATTGTTCTCAAATCTTGGATATGATCTTCTTTTAGACGACTTTTGATGGCAATATCGTCAACATAGCATTCGACAGTTTTGCAAAGATGTTCTCTGAAAATGGTACTCATGGCCCGTTGGTAAGTTGCATCAGCGTTCTTGAGACCAAATGGCATCAATGTATAGCAATAGACTCCCCGAGGAGTGCAGAAAGATGTGTGTTTTTCATCTTCGGGATTCATCTTGATCTGATTATATCCAAAGAATCCATCCATAAAAGATATACGCTCGAACCCACAGGTGTTGTCAATCATAACGTCCGTGATAGGGAGAGGGAATTCATCTTTCGGACATGCTTCATTAAGATCCCGGAAGTCAATGCAGACTCGAACTTTGCCGGTTTTCTTCAGGACTGGAACAACATTGGCTACCCAATCAGGATGTTGTTCTTCTCGAATAAAGCCACAAGTAATAAGCTTCTTGACTTCATCATCTATTGCGTCCATCATTTTAGGCTTGAATCGCCGTTGCTGCTGTTTGACTGGTTTAGCACTGGGAAGAATGTTCAATTTGTGAGTAGCAATCTTGGGATCTAAACCTGGCATGTCCTCGTAACTCCAAGCAAAGACGTCAATGTATTCTTTAATGAGAAGAACCAACTCTTGCTTATCTGCTTCTGGAAGATTCTTGCTAATAAAGATAGGACGAGGCGATTCGCTTTCTCCTACATCAATTTGAACTAGTTGATCTTCAGTAGGAGGTTCTCTTTGTTCAAATCGGAGTACCCACTGATTATCCATCTGTTGAGCCCAAGGATCTATTTCAGAACTTTCTTCAATGTCTTCATCATATCCTTCCGGGAGTTCAGCAGAAACCATATTAGAAGATACAATTACACGATGGACTTCACCAATGCTAGTGTCAGAATCCTATGATCTGGAATCGGAAGAATTAGAATGTTCTTCGCTATCAGAATTAGAAACTGCTGGGGATAACATTGGAGGGAAAGCATATCCGAGACCTCTTTTGGTCCTGCTGTAATACATTTCTGACTTTCCTTGTGGAACAGCGGTACGGAGAGGAGTCTTTCTTCCCTTACCGTAGTTGAGGCCACTTTTGAAGTCGTAACCCATTTTTCGGACGATGTCTTTTGATTGTTGACTGTAACGACAGAATTGAAGATGTCCCGTGTCGTTAACTTTGCTATCATCCGTATAGCTAAATTTTTGTTCCGGTCTTTTACTAAAAAGTATTGGACATTCACCTTTCTTGCGAGTAGGAACAATACGATATGAGTCTTTGGGATGTTCACATGAAACTTCTGTTTGAAGAGATTGTACAACTCCCATTGTAAATGACTGAAAACTATCTAACATATCCAAATAGTATTTAGTATGATAAATAACATCAGTATACTGGAAAGTAGATGCTTTTTCATTGATATGTACATCTGTATTTACAGCAGGACCTTTAGCCTTAGCAGGCTTGGTCAGATTGATTACAAGAGGGGAAGAAGAAGAACGTGGAGGAGGATTAGCTTTGTTACGACGGAGGTCGATAACAAGTGGCTCAGAGGAGGTGAGCTCCCTTTTTTCCTTGTTGTGAGTTAGATCAACAACAAGAGGCTCAGAAGAAGCGAACAGCTTTTTGTCCTTGTTACGACGTAAGTCGATAACAAGTGGCTCAGAAGAGGTGAGCTCCCTTTGATTTTGATCATCATCAACTAAATTTTCTTGAACCGGCAAGTGAATAGCCAGTGGTTTAGAAGACTGAGGATGAGAAACACGCCCCTTGACAGGTATGATGAGAGTATCATTGGGTACTGCTTCTTGATCTTCTTCAGTATCCATGGCCAATACCACTTTCATAAATTCCTCCTTGTATATACGAGCATCGTTGCAATACGCTTCAACGCCCTTGAAAGGATAGAGATCAACAACCTCTTTTTGGACCTCTCCTTTGTCATCAACATATTTGAAACATTGATGAAGAGTTGATGGGACAATATTGTGCTCGTGTAAGAATGGTCTTCCCAGAAGAGCATTGTAAGAACAACCATGATTGTCAATAATGTAGAAGGTAACTTTTGTGCGAAGATTGCCTATTTGGAGTTTTAAGCGAATCTTGCCCAAGGGTTCACTTCTCCCTTGATTGAATCCAAGGATGGTGGTAATTGTACTGGAGAGGTTGTGCACAGAGATTTTCAGAGCATCGAGCATTGTCTTTGGCATGATGCTGAGAGCAGATCCTGGATCTATCAGGATACGATCAACTTTCATCGAGTCGACATACCCTGTATAGTAGAGAGGACGGTCATGCCTATTATCTTCAAGTAGCATATCATCTTGTGTGAAAGTAATGTTCAGAATCAACTCCAGAACACTATGACAATAGAGACAAGAGACAGGCTCTGCTTCCGGCTTCTTGAGAAATGCTAGACAAGTTTCAGCTTGCATGAGAGCTTCACTCAGAGTTTCTCGTATTTCTCTGAAAAGACGCAAGAGCTCAAAGATAGACAACCTTGCTGGTGTATTGGCTAGTTGAGCCAATATATCAAAATTATAAGGCTTCTCAAGCCCAGTAGGAAATGATTTCTTCAAAGGTTTATCAAACCGGACCTGTTGCTTGCCTTTATCAGCAGCCACTGGCTTGGAAGGAATAGGTACGACAACCGGTGAAGATGTAGAAGGGATCTCTTCAATAGAAACAGGTTGTGTTGGAGCAGGCTCAGAAGAAGAGGCAGGATTCTCTTGAGCTTTAGGGTAATCTTTCAAATAGGCTTTTCCTGATCTGGTGCCTAGCAGAATTTCTTCGTCAACTATGGGATCAAAAGACACCATATTGCAAATCTTTGTTTTGCCTTTAGAACGAGTTTTCTTCTTGGAAGAAGAGGGCACCTCGAATTCTGGAGCAAGATCAGGATGGATCCACATAATTTTACCGTTGTCAAGAGACAAGGGAACAAGACCTTCATTTGGTGGAAGTGGGAGATTCTCGATCTCAAGAGTAGCTTTGGGAATTGGAATGACATCGTGCTGTATCATCTGCGGAGGAAAGGCACCAAACTGGACTGAAACCATGTTTGTAGTAACAGTTTTCTCATCTTGCTGCAGAGTGACAATACCAGCATTGACAAGCTCTTAGATTTTGCCCTTGAGCACATAGCATGCTCGAGTAGGATGTCCAATGAACCTATGGTAGACACAATATTTAGGATGATCAGTCTTACCGACTTCATCAGGTTTCTTTGGGTCTGGAAGTTGAATTTTATTGCTTTTGAGTAAACACTCAAAGATGCTTGCAGTGTCATTCTCGTCAAAGGAATATTCTACTTTCGGACAAGGTTCCCTTGGTGGAGGTACAGAAGGAGTAGGAGTGGATGTAGGCGGTGCCACATTAACAGCCAGAGACTCTTTATTTTTGTTCAAATTAATGTTCAAAGTCTCTTTTGCTTTGCGATTGTTTTGGCGGTTGCCACCACCTGAAGTTTGGTGTTCATCTCGATCAGGGTTAGACATCTGTACCCTCATTTGTTTAAATTTATCAGCACTAACTTCAGCAGCTTTAGCATTGACAATGAATGAAGGCCAATCTTGGAATTGGGTAGATCCCGTCCACATACTAATAATAGGCAAAAGGTTTGCCTTACAAGTATCAATAGTGACAGCAGCTGGAGTTCCGGGAGGCATTTTCAAAGCTTCACGGCGAAACCGGTCGATAAACCTCTAAGCAGTTTCATTATATTTCTGCTTGATTTTGTTGAGAGCTGACATAGTCATGTCATTAAATCCTTCATAGAACCGTTCCAGGAAGATTTACTTAAGACCTGAGAAAGAAGTGATACAACCATCGGGCAAACTTCTATACCAGTCATATGCTACGTCGGCTAAACAACCGACGAACACTCTGGTAAAAAGAGTGTCATTTGGCTGAAGTTGAACGGTCATTACCTCAAAATGGTTGATGAATTGACTTGGGGAAGTACTGCCATCGAACAAAGAGATTGTTAGGATTTTGTACTTCGGTGGGAACGGGACTTCCTTCCATTCAACTGGATAGGGCTGCTTGATCCCCAATCTTTGCAAGTTATCTTTCTCTTTGAAAGCTTCGAATTGAGTTCGCAAGAGTTTGACAGCTTCATTGGCGTCTTCTGATGACGAAGAAGGAGCAGGTTGAGTTTGAGTGGTAGGAGGAGGAACAACATTGTAAGCACTACCCCCAGCTCCAGACTGACTAGGTGTAGTTTAAACTTGCACTTGTACATGAGGCATTTGAGAAGATACTACCCCCAGCCCAATATTGGCAGGTACCGAAGATGCTATGATCTCTGGACTAGTAGTAGGTGCAGTTGGTGGTGTAGCATGCTGTGCTACAATGATGGAATGCATATTAGCAACCATTTCAGCCATGGTTTTTAGTTTGTCTTCAAGTACAGCAATTCGCTGTTCTTGATTTATAGAAGTTGAAGCATCTGGATCATCAGTGACAACATAAGCTGTCACTTCTCTTGGTACAGTGGAAGACACCGTCTGTTCGGAGCTTTCGCTGTATGCATCATAGTCTGAGGATGAATAACCTGAAGGGTTTTGAGGAAGATTCCTTTGACCGATTGTATCTCGGCTTCGAGAACGGGTATGTTGAAACACTCCTTCGGAAGATTCTTGGAGTAATTCTAAATACCGCTGGCTTGGCTTGCGAAGTCTGCCATGCTTAGCACACCTTTTACCCCCAGTGTCTCGGGAAGTCATGTTAACAGAAGCACACAAGACTTCGTCTTCCTCTGACATAGGTTCAGATTTAGCAAAAGTCAGACGATCAAAGACAGATCGTTTTGTTGTTTGACAACAACATTGGATGATGACTTTATGATTGCAATGATGATCAGATGGTTGAGATGGAGGTGTTGAGATATTGTTCCATTTTTGTCTAAGATGTTCTCGAAGATCGGGAACAACAACAGGACGAGGAAAATTCTGAGGGACATGTTCTTTGATAACATTCGGAACATGATTCCGATTCTTCAAATGTTTAGTCCCTTGAGTGTACAGGGAAGTGCTCACTTCATTGGCATAAGTATCGGGATTTTTGACCTTGGAGGTTTGTTTCTGATGATGTTTGATCTTCGGTATTGGTTGTTTGCGTTTTACCGAAGTGGGTCTGTTGAGATAAGTTCGAAGATCAGCAAATTCACCCCCAGAAGTTTCTGTCTGAGACACTAACAGTTTTCCTTGTCTGGAACGGGAAATCTTGAGAGTTGGAAGATCCTGGAATTCTGCTACCGGGGTAGGCAGAATACCTCTTTGATCAGTACAAGTGCTCTTGTTATAAAGGAAAGAAGAATCCTTGTTTGAAAGAGTTCTAGTACTGATTGGTGCCAAGGCACATTCAGATGGATCTTCTTCAGTAAAGACTGAAGAGGATTGAGAAAAGACCAAAGGACCTTTTCCTTTGTTTTGAGATGAAGGGTTAGCTAAAGAGCGTTTCCCTCTGTTGTCTTCCAAGTCATGGGACAAGGAAGTTTGAGAAAAGACCAACGGGCCTTTCCCTTTGTTTTGAAGAGAAAGAGGAATAGCCAAAAGATTACCCCCAGTGGATTGTGCAGGAGCAATAGTATATTTGAAAAGAGGAGCAGAATCTCTTCCTTTGTTGTGAGAAGAAGAGAGTTTAGCCAAAAGGCTGTCAATCTTGGATTGCACAGGAATGCTTTGCGCATGAGTTCTGGCCACAGAAACTGTGGTTTTCGCATCAGGAGTTCATGCCACAGAGTGCTTAGGTTGCACTCTGGTTGCTGGAATATTGCTTTGCGCAGGAAGTTTAGCAGCCAATTGCGCCAGAGGCATAGGAGTTTTGTACTTAATCATGGCAGCATATGAAGTCGTTTGTGCACTGGCCATAGCAGACTGCACAGCAGTGGCAGGGACAGATTGTGCACTGGACTTGGTAACAGAAGCTCTGGACTGCGCAGCAGACTTGCTGACAGATTGCGCAGAAGACTTGCTGGCTACATTGACAGAATGCACAACAGTCTTTGGAACCCACTCTGAGCGCACTTTGCTCGTGGCAGCAGTGGTTGCAGTACGAGGAGTGGTCTTGGAGTTGATCATGGATTCATAGGCTGTCTGGTTGATCTTCACAACCAGTATCTTCTGTGTCTTTCCGATAGACGCTACGCCACATTGAGTTGTCACTTCCTCATCGGAGGAGAAAGTCTTCCCCAACAGAGTCGCCATTTTGTTTGCAAAAACAAAAGTTGAAGAACTTTATTGATATAAACTTTGTAAAAGATTACAATTTGAATTCTGGGAATGGTACAACTTTAGGAATCCAATCTAGATGACGATTGCTTTATCCCTTGGACGATGTGAACTTTGAAGACGAAGCCTCTGAAGTTGAAAACAACTCTGAAATTGAAGGCAGAAAGCCTCAAAAGTTGAAGGCAAAAGCGTCGGAAGAATGCAGCAGCACTTGGGCAAGAACTCCTGAACTCTCTGATCTCTGGTTATTTATTCGTGATCCCCTTGAATGAAGACTTGAAACTCTATTTATAGAGTTCTGAGAAATAACTAACTTTTAGTTATTCTGGACTGCGCATGATGGATTGTGCAGTAATTGGTTTACGCAGCCATGGACTGCGCAGGCAGTTGCTGGATCATGGGTTAACTGTCTGGGACACATGGCATCATTTGATTGAAATACGCGTGATCGTGCATAAGCAGTTGCCACGAAATGAGCAATTGATGGCATAAATGCCACATGTACTTTATCATTTATACTGGTAGAACGCGCACATTGAACTGCACATACTTTGGTTTGTGCCGACTTCATTTGTGCAGGAAATGAATTACGCCAACACGGTTTGCGCCAACACAGATTGCGCTGCCAACTGTCCTCGAGCGCGTACTGCACGATTAAACGAACAACCGCCTCGATATCCGTGTTGTCAGTTGTCAGAGATCTGATTTGGTTGTCAGGTAATGATGACTCTTGCCACGTTAGCCTTGCGCAATCGTATGTCTGCGCTGTAATGACCCGCTCCGCCCTAGCGGAACGCCGATTCAAACGGCAAGTGCAACGACTCAAACGAGCCGTCGACCCGAAGAGTTGGCATCGACCTGATGAAGAATCGATGCAAGGCTTACATTGGCCGTCAAGATGAATCCAGACTTAGACTTTCAAAGGCGCGCTCGGAGTATCGCTCGTCCGATGCGAACATCGCTAAGGTGGGTGGCTCCGATGAACCCGTCTGTGCTTAGCCTAGACACATAATAATACGGATACTATCACTGAAATCGCTAGGCGATAACACTGCGCATGCTGATAAATGACCCAACGCACCTAGCTAAGGGATTAATCCTATCTTGTATGCTTGTATAGAATATAGAAAGAAACATAGAAAATACGAGAACTCTCGCACCGCGCTCCACGCTCGTGCTAAGGCACAAGCTTACGTTCAAGTCCCTTATGCGTTCAACAATGAAACAATGAATGGTTTACAACAATGAAACGGGAAGACTATCAACATAGTCGCTCCAAGTAGAGTTTAGCAACATTGAAAGGCTATGGGACCGATGGGTCGCCAAGGCGACTCCCGCACGAGGAGTTGCAAAATGTATGAATGAATGAATGAACGAATAAGTGAATGAATGAATCAACGAATGAAAGAATGAATACGTGAATGAATCGATAAACAAACGAACAAGTGAAAGAAAGAAAAGAATGAATGAATGAAAGATAAGAAAAGAAAGAATGGTTAGCGACAGGTGTGACGGGCACGTACAACGGGGCTCGCTACTCGCGCTGCACGGACGCCAACCTGGTCGTTAACGCATTATGGCTAAGGGTTAGCCTATGGCTCAAAGACAGCCGTTAAGTTAAAATGACAATAAAATACGAAATGGTCGTGGACGGCTCGTGCACGAGCGAAAAGGGATTCCAAGGGCAACGAACGACGATTTCGTGGCCAGCCTTGGCGGAATCATGGCCTACGGGCGGACAGAATATGCGGGCTTGGGCACATAACCAAACGTAGGGCCGGTTATTCAATAGTCTATCAAGGTGTACCAGCCATCACGCTTGATAGATGAGAATGCCACAGGGGAAAATGTCCAAAATGGCTGACATGCCAGCGACCGGTGCATATAGATTTAAGTGGGCTTTGCTGGTGGCAATCCACGTGCAAGTCCTTGCATTGAAATCAAAGTAGTCTAAGTTAACTGAATGAAGCACCCTCTGAACAGACATTGACTGTAACATATAAATGATCAAAAGTATTTCGTGCAAGTGAGTTAGAAAACACGCCTACGACGCGCTAGAAACTGAGACAGGGACACGCCCTTGATATTGAATGTTCCCAAGAATCACGTTATGATATTACACATGAATTGTTGACTAACTTGGTTTACATTGAACAGGGAAGGCCGGACGGTAAGTATGCGTAAGTTATGCATGAATTTTCATGCGACACTTGTATTCGACAACACGAGATAGGCTATGAAATATACCATGAAACTGATCCTAAGACAAGATTAGAAAGACAATGAATGATAGAGATGCACAAAAGTAAATGGAACGTGTTTGGTAATGATAGCATTGTGGGCGAGCTAGCCTCCCCACCAGTGCATAACAATGTACTGATAACCCCACAGTCTACTTGCAGGATGCAGGTATTTGTAGGATGTGGAAAATTATGACACGCTGTCATTTTCATCCATACGCTTAAAGACAGATGTCAGTTGAAGCCATACGCTCAATTCAGAGTTGTACGCTCATTCAAAAGCCATACGCTCAGTAAATATTTTATTATTTACTGAAGTGACAGCACAGCATATGTTTAAATGAGGAATGAATCTGACACTTCATCTTTCGTGCAAAGACAGCTGTCACGAGAAAAGTAACCGTCGTATAGGTTTTCGAAGAGTCGGTTTTGTCTTTTACGAGGACAACTCAGCAGCCTTCATAAATACAAAAGCCATCATTACTGTCAGTTATGACAGTCTGTCAGCCGTCAAATCCGCAGTCACGGCGCTCGAGAAGATTTTGTCAGCTATGGGAAGATATGGTGTACCAAAGAAGATTGATGATAGCCATGTAGCCACTTCTCCAGTGAGCGTATCGACCTCACATGACTCCTTCTTCACCCAGTCAAGTGAGCGTATGGACCTCACATGATTCCTTGCTAACCAAGTGAGCGTATGGACCTCACATGATTCCTTGCTTAACCAAGCGAGCGTATGACCTCACATGACTCCTTGCCCATAAAGTGAGCGTATGGATTTCCTATGGCACTACGCTGTCCAAGTCAGCGTATAAACTCTCCTTCAACAAGGCAGCGTATTACAGCAACCATATCCAGGATTACAGTCAACACACGTTCTCACGTGTCCTGTACCAATTATCCACTTCTCTAGAAGTTATGCAACGTGGCATCCAGGCCATCAATCTCTCCTGAACATGCTCCACTACTTTCAACCGCATGCTAATGTGTCTCCATCAAAATTCGCCACGCGTCCCTGCAGTTATGCACACGTCAAGTAACTACCTGAGCGTATGCTTAAGGACAGTTATCCTGAACTCTATAAAAAAGAGTTTCTTCATCTTCATCAGAGACTACAGTCAATTTCAGAGAGAACAGAGAGATTGCCCAGTTGCTGTCCAAGTTCTTCAAAGTTCGAGTCTTCTTCATCGCATCGTCCAAGGGATAAAGTAATCGTCTTCTAGATTAGATTCCTACAGTTGTAATTTTCTCAGATACAAAATAAATAAAGTGAATTTATTTATGGAAAACAAATTGGCGACTCTGCTGGGGAAAGCTGTCTCCTCCAATGAGATAGCAACAACTCAATGCGATACTTCGTCGATCGGCTTGACGAAGAAGACGATGGTTGTACAATTCGACCAATCGGCTTATGAAGAAATGCTCAAGGCGAAGGAGGGCCGCACTGCTTCCTCCGCTCTTCCTGTTGCCAAGAAGAAGGGACACTCCGTCTATGTCCCTAAGTCTTCTGCAGCAATCCGAGACGCTTCTGTCACTTCTCATGCTGACAAGAACACGTCTTCAACTTCCATGAAGCACACTTCGGCTTCTCGGAACACGGCAACAATGGTTTCCCCTAGTCACGCTGACAAAATTGGTTCTTTAACCAAGTCAATGTGTCCAAGGAAAACCATCTCTGGACATGTCAAAGTCCCTTCTCCTTCTATTCTTACGACAGCAGTCGGCTCTTTAGCCATTGATGACTCTGAGCGTATGGCATTCAAAGGGCAGCGTACGGCAAAGGCAGCGTACAAAAGCCAACATCAGGCAGCGTACGCTGAGCCAAAGCCAGTGTATGCTAATAAAAAGGCAGCGTATGACCAGAAATCTAAGCTGAAGTCAGCGTATGCTAACAAATACAGTCCTTTGACTGTTTCTGAAAATCAAATTGGGGGTTCTCTTCCACAGAACATACAAATGATTCTCCCTCAACTTGCACATCTTGTGCCAACCAAGGAGAAAGACTCTTTAGTCAACTCCTCTACTCCTAAGGTCTTTACCTCTGGAGTTAATTTGACTAGTACTCTTACTAGATCAAACAATGGAAAACGCCTTTTGGCTAACTCCTCCAAAGATGGATTATTACCGACTCCTAGTCGGAATAATACTCATCTTCCTTCTCTCAAAATTTCTCGGTCTGAGAAAGGCAAATTACAAGTATCCAAGACTGATATCAAAGTCAAATCTCCCACGGATCTTCGTAATAAGCTTAATCAGAATCGGTTCGGTTCCACTGAGACAAGTATATTAGACCCTGATGCAGAATATGCCAAGAACTATGTGGCTCAAATTAATCAGTCTTTATACACTCAGGAACCAAGAAGACAGAAGAACAAAAGACAAGTTTCTACACAGAAACTATCTTCAAATACTTCCCAATCTGTTCCTACAGATCTCCGAGAATATTTGCAAAAATAAACAGAGAATTGACACTCCATCTGGCTATGACATTGCCCATATTCGCCATGAAAAGCATGGTTGTGACTTCCAACCTCAGGTTGTCATCCAATGTTGTTGTTCACCAAAAAGACAATCTGTTTTCGAACGGATTCAATATGAACCAATGTTGGATGAAGATGAACCTCTTTATGCTTCTGTCAACATGACTTCCAGAAACATTGGAGGTAGCATTCGGTCTGATGCTATATCAGACTCTGAAGATGGTGTTTATCTCGGCACTCGATCCAGGACCGGAGCCTTGACCAGAGCCTCTTCTTCTTCTCATCCAAGTGGTAATCCGGAGATCACAGAAGACTTCCTTGGAGAGTCCAATTTTCCAGTATTGACTCCTGTAAAAAGCCCTGGGAAAGATACTGATTCACACAGTGATGATTCAGAACAGACTGTTTCATCATCTATTCCTCGAATGATTACCACTTACATGGCAGAAAGTGATCATGAACCTTCGACTAGCAATGAGGCTCATGAACAGAGGATTTCTTCTTTAGAACAACAATTGCGAGCTATGGCAGATACATTGAGTGCTATGCACACTCTAATGCAGGCTCAACAACAGACAGCACCACCAGTGGTATTGAATACCCCTGTTGTTCCAAACCCCGAACCCTCTACTATTCCGGGGGTATAATCTAATGTTCCTGTACAAACCACACCAAGTCACTCTGGAGCTGGGGGTGGTACATATGCTGCAGTCCCTCCTCTCAATTATACTCTACAAGCCACAACTCCACAATCTTCGGGAGTTGTCTCTGAAGAATTGAAGAATCTCAAAACTCAATTCGAGGCATTCAAACAGAAGGATGGTTTACAAAGGTTAGGCATCAAACAGCCTTATCCGATAGAATGGAAGCAGGTATCGTATCCACCAAAATACAAACCTCCGACCATCTCTTTCTATGATGGGACAACCTCTCCAAGTCAGTTCATTAATCATTTTGAAGTAATGACTGATCAATTGCAACCAAGTGACGCTCTCCTTACTCGGGTGTTCATTGGATGTCTCAAAGGAACGGCTTATGAATGGTATAGAAGTCTCCCTGATGGGTGCATTACCTCATTTGCCGGTTTTAAGCAAATGTTTCTTGAACGATTCTACGAAGGGCTCAATGATATGACCATGTCGGCCCTCATAAGAATCAAACAGAAGAATAATGAGACCACTGAGGAATTCATTGAGAGATTCAGAAAAGAAGCCCTCAAAATGCCTCTTGGAACTCCCGATGCTGTTACGATCGACACTTGCAAGTCGAACCTCTTACCAATTATCAGCATGTGGACAGGGTCCACTCAGTTCCAAGATTGGCCTTCATTCATCGTCAGTGCCAAGGCTGCCGAGGTCAGTGCTGAGACCTTTAAGGGTCTGGGGGTACAAATGGCTTCCAAAGAATCAAATCAGAGTGCTAGCAATAGTACTCGACCCAACAAACGCAAAGGGAAAGAAGCTCTTGAAGTCAATCTCCAAAACAGTAGTCAAGAGGTAAAGACTACCCAAGCTACTTCAGCTCCAACAAATCAACAACAGAGATCTCCTCGGCCGAAAGAAGAATATTCTTTCGATGATGACGATGTTCAGGGTATCTTTGAATGCTTACTCAAAGGTAATAAGATTCAATTGCCAGAAATTAAAAAGCCTGATGAAGCCAATAAGACAGATCATCCAAAATACTGTCCATATCATAGAATGCTGGGTCATACAATCCGGTCTTGCTATGTATTAAAAGGGAAGATTCAAGAGATGATTAAATCAGGAGCTGTGACATTAACACCCAAAGACAAAACAGTCACAGCAAATGTAATTTCAATGCAGTTCGGTGACTTCCCTCCCTTAAAGGTGGAAAGTGGGATTGTTCCTATCCCCAAAGCAACTCTCGAAGTTGTAAACATCCCACCAGCACAGAATGACGGACTTGTTCCTGTCACAACTAAGAAGGGAGAGATCATGTGGATTCACCCGGATTTAATGACGGAGTTTGAAACGTCTTCCTCTTCTCCTCGGAAGATTTCCTCATCTAAAAAGAAGTTCGGGAAGACTAAGTCATGCAATGTGACTTCTAGTTTCACACCCGATTTTTATCTAACCTCTACTTTCATCTCAGCAGGAAATTCACTCTCTACGAAGATAAAATCTGTACCTCAAATTGAAGATAGGTACAAATCTGCTTTTCATTTATACAGTTCACAATCTCGTGAATTGATGGCGAAGATGGGTTATGATTTAGCCACTGCCCCAGGTTTGAACTCAGGCAAGGGACTCCGAGCACCTTTGGCCATCACCATGAGACATAATCAATCTCGTGTTGGCCTTGGTTTCTGGAATGAAGCTTTCATCAAACATAAAAGAACCAAGAGCAAAATAAAGAATTGCAGCATGGTTTCCATAGACCTTGAACCAGAATCTGAAGTTGAAGTTCATGTTGGAACTCGGTCAGGAAAAGTATATTTGAAAGATTATGCTGAAGTTCCTGAAGAAATTTCTGACGTTCCTCCGGCTACAGCTTCAACTCCAGTCTCTACTGAAGAGCCTTTAAATGTTCCTGTTGAGACAGTTCCTTCTAAACCAACAGCAGCTGACAAAGGCAAACAACAAGTCCGCTTCGACAAACCATTGAAGAAGTCATCTCCTACAGGACTTGAAAAGCCTTATAATTTTGATATATTGGCTCAACTAGCCAATACACCAGCTAAATTGTCAATCTTCGAGCTCTTACGTCTCTCTAAAGAGACTCGAGAAACTTTAAGTGAAGCACTGCTGCAAGCAGAAACCTGCTTAACTCTTCTCAAGAAGTTGGAAACAGAACCTGTTTCTCATTGCCATAATGTATTGGAATTTATTCCAAACATTACCTTTACGCAGGACGATATGCTGCTAGAGGATAATCGACATGACCGTCCTTTATATCATACAGGATATATTGATTCTATAAAGGTTGATCGTTTATTGATTGATCCAGGATCCGCTCTCAGTATTATGCCAAAGGCTATGTTAGATGCATTGAAGATACCTGTACATAGCCTCTCCAGCACTATCACTACCATCTTGGGATTCAATCAAGGAAAAAGTGAGCCTTTAGGCAAGATTAGCCTTAAATTTCAAATAGACGATCTTCGTACTAAGGTTACTTTTTACATCATCGACAATCATGGTTGCTCATACAATGCTCTATTAGGAAGACCATTCTTGCATGAACATAATGTCGTTCCTTCAACCCTTCATCAGTGCTTCAAATATGTTGATGATAATGGAGAGGTTCAAAAAGAAGTGGCAGATCTTTACCCATTCAAAGGAGTCGAAGCTTACTTCAATGACGCTCGCATGTACAAAGATGAATACTCAAAAGTCTTGCAAGCTATGGATAATGAAGATGAGACATCCAAAGTTGACACTTTTGTTATTCCTGTAAAAGGGCGTATCACTCCTCCGTAGTCTGTTAGATCATCCGAAGAAGGCTCACTGATAATTCCGGTCAGTAGACGTACTACTTCATCATCTGCCCAGGGCTCACTGATAATTCCTGTCAGTGGACGCACTACTGCACCATCTTCCCAAGCTTCACAAAGTTCGCTGATCATTCCTGTCAGTGGACTCATCACTCCCCCTCCATCTTCTCAGGCTAGATCAGATACTCTAGTCATTCCAGTCAGTGGACGCATTACTTATCCACGGTCTTCTTCAAGGGAGCTCACCTCTTCTGAGCCTTTTGTTATCGATCTTAATCGAAACAAAAATTCTAACTGTTCTTCTTCTTCCCCCTTTGTCGTTAATCTGACTAAGTCTGATAAGGCTCAGCCTTCTGTTGTAAATACAGCATCTAGTATTAATGAAGCATCTCCTTTGTAGTATATTGATGTTTGTGGTTATGTACAAAGTTATTTACAATTGCTAAATAGCTTAGAGCCACTAACTATAGGGGTTGTTCAAGCTCTTCATACAGACGTATCATTAGACTCTATACAAAAATCATACTTTGTGGTCCCCAGTCGAAAGAAGGGAGAAAATCCAATATTTTTCTATAAAGGACCTCAGAATCCTCCTAACTTGGAAGAAGATGACATAAACGATGATACTGGAAGGTTACAACTGCGTCGCTACAGTCAATAATCCAAAAATATCATCAAAAATATGGGTTATGACTTTAGAACCAGTCTCAATAATGGGAAAGGAAGAAGAATGTCTGTTCGAATTCCTCCATTAAAATACGGAAGGACAAAATATGGTTTAGGTTACATTGCTCCTACTTCCTTTATCAACATAGTCCATGAAGAGTCAAAATTCAATAAAGACGAACAATCTGAAGATGAACGATCTGAGTCTTCTGATTCTCTCTCTTGGGATTCTGACACGAGTATTGGCGATCTTTATCGCTCTATTCTATCCATCAATATGGTCTCTGTTGATGGCCCACAAGAAAATGATGAAGATGAGGATGATTTTGAAATATCACCCGAATCAGAACAATGGGCTCAAAGATTAGATGATCAATGGAAATTCAGGTTCGAGCAGAGGGAACCTCCTACCGAAGATAAATTGATCCAAATTGATGTTGGTGAAGAAGGTTCTCCTAAACCAATATTCATCAGTGAAAGTCTTTCAGAAACAGATAAGCAAGACATGATCAAGCTTATTCGTGATTATATCGATGTCTTCGCCTGGAGCTACGAGGATATGCCAGGACTAGATCCGAAGATCGCAATGCACAAGCTTAATATTATGCCAAATGCTAAACCGGTCAAACAGCAACAGCGACGATTTCGTCCAGACATTATGGATGCAATTGAAGCTGAAGTCAACAAGCTTATGGCTTCCGGATTTATCAGAGAGGAACAACATCCTGACTGGGTGGCTAACATTGTTCCTGTCCTTAAAAAGACTGGCAAGATCCGAGTCTGTATAGACTTTCACGATCTCAATGCAGCTTGTCCTAAAGACGAGTTTCTTCTTCCAATTACTGATGTCATGATCGACAATACATGTAGTTTCGAACGAATGTCATTTATGGATGGGTATTCGGGATACAACCAGATCAAAATGTTTCCAGATGATGAAAAACACACTTCCTTCAGAACGCCGATCGGTACATACTGTTATACAGTGATACCGTTTGGTCTCAAGAATGCAGGAGCAACATATCAGCGAGCAATGAGCACTATATTTTGCGAACATCTCCGAAAAATAGTCGAATGCTATGTTGATAATATTGCAGTCAAAAGTCGACGAAAGGAGGATCATATCCAAGATTTGAAGACTATCTTTGATTTAATGCGTCAGCATCAACTTAAAATGAACCCTACTAAGTCCTTCCTGGGTGTCTCTAGTGGTAAATTTCTCGGCTTTGTCATTACCGCTAAAGGTATACACGTGGATCCCGAGAAGATCAAAGCCATCCAAGAGATGCGTCCTCCACGCACCTTAAAAGAGCTACGAGGATTTCAAGGAAGAATTGCTTATATCAGGAGATTCATTTCCAATTTATCAGGACGCTGCAGACCATTCCACAAACTTCTGAAGAAAGGTGTATCTTTCATCTGGAACGAAGAATGTCAAAAAGCATTTGATGACATCAAACAGTACCTCATGAACCCTCCAGTTTTGGTACCTCCCGTCTCGGGAATACCATTTCTTCTATATGTTCGAGCTATGGATCATTCTCTTGGTGCATTACTCGCCCAGAAAAATAAAGATGGTCATGAATAGGCCATTTATTATCTCAGTCGCACAATGACGGGTGCTGAACCGCATTATTCTCCAATCGAGAAAGAATGCCTAGCATTAATGTTTGCTGTTCAGAAAATGCGACATTATATTATCGGTCAAACGATTCATGTCATTTCCAGAGTGAATCCCATCAGGATTATGATGAAGAAACCTGGTATTCTCAACTCCAGACTAGCTAATTGGGGAATCTTGTTAGCCCAATATGACATGTATTATATTCATCAGAAGTCAGTTAAAGGACAGGCTCTTGCTGATTTTCTAGCAGCTCATGCAGTCCCAGAAGATTCTAAATTATATGATGAGATTCCCGATGAAGTTCTGGATTCAAATATGGTTTCTGAAGAAGTTCCTACCTGGCGTCTATTCTTTGATGGAGCATCTAGAATAGGTCCTAACGACAATATTGTCGCCGGAGTTGGAATTGTTCTTGTATCCCCAGAGGGATTAACTATTCAGAGGGCTTATTCTCTAGATCAATCATGTTCAAATAATGTTGCAGAATACAATGCGTTGCTCATTGGTCTTCAACTCGCTAAACATCTGGATGTTCAATATTTAGAAGTTTATGGAGACTCTAAGCTTATCATCAATCAGATCAGAGGAACGTATGAAGTTCGTCATCAAGATTTGATACCTTATCATCAAATAGCACTCTCTATGGCCTCCTCCTTTGAAGGTTTCTTTACTGAACATGTTCGACGAGCCTATAATGCAGAAGCTGATGCTTTGGCTAATCTTGCTGCTGTATTAGCCATACCAATCAGACGTCAGCAAGTGATAGTGGTTTATAACCGAGAACTATTCTGCGTTGAAAATAATCTGGCTTTGGCTTTTTCCCATAATCCAGACGAAGATTCTCTCAACTTTGATGCTGAATTAAAGTTTGACAAAATGTCCTTATCTTCTTCCGATTCTACTATGAAATATGTCTTTTCCAACAAAATAGACACCGTAACTGAAGACTGGAGACGTCCGTTTCTGGACTTTGTGTTGTATGACATACTTCCTGATAACCCGAGTGAAGCAGCATCTATCCGGCGCCGGTCTCTCAGATTCTATTATAATCATACTACGAAGATACTATATCGTCGAGCCTATGATGGTCTTCTTCTTCGATGCATCGCTGGTGAAGAAGCACAACAGATAATCCGTGAAGCACATGATGGCGTCTGCGGAGCTCACCAGCCAGGTCCAAAACTTCAAGATCGTATCCGACGTATGGGTTATTATTGGCCCACGATGGTAGCTGATACTATTCAATATGCTCGGAAATGTAAAGCCTGTCAAATTTATGCAGACTTTATCCATCAACCATCGGAGTTCTTACACCCAACAGCGGCATCATGGCCCTTTGAAGCTTGGGGCATGGACGTCATCGGTCCTATCAATCCACCATCATCAAAAGGACATCGGTTTATTCTAGCAATAACTGATTACTTTTCTAAATGGGTTGAAGCAATCCCATTATCTGAAGTCAAGACTTCTAATGTTATCAACTTTGTCAAACATCATGTCATCTATCGATTTGGTGTTCCTCGGCGTATTATCCATGATAATGGACCACAGTTCGTCAGCCAGAAATTTACTCGATTCTGTGATGATCATCGGAGTAATAATCTGGCTTCTACAACATATAATCCAGCAGCCAATGGACTAGCAGAGGCTTTCAACAAAACAATCATCAAACTCTTGAAAAAGTTCGTTTCTTCCAATAAACGTAACTGGAGTGAGAAGCTTGGTGAATGTTTATGGGCTTATCGCACCACAGTTCGCAATGCGACCGGATGTACACCTTTCTCTTTGGTATATGGGTGTGAAGCTGTTCTTCCCCTCGAGATACAAATTCCTTCTTTGAGAGTTGCAATCTCCAATGAATCTACGACAGAGAATAATGATTGACTTCGACTTCAAGAGTTGGAAGCTCTAGATGAAAAACGATTGTATGCGCAACAAAATATCGAGCTATATCAAGCCCGAATCTCAAAAGCTTTTAATCGGAAAGTCAAAGTCAGAACATATCAAAAGGAAGAATTGGTCCTTACTGTCAAACGTCCGATGACCATGACACATATGAGCAAAGGCAAATTTGACGCGAAATGGGAAGGCCCATTCGTAGTAAACAAAGTCTTCTCTAATGGAGCATATCAGCTTGCCTCTATGGACGGGAAAGTCACGATGATGCCTATCAATGGCAAATTCTTAAAGAAATATTATGTATAAATAATATTTTTATTACTCCCCAGCAAGTGTAAAATCAAAAATTTATTCTTCTCTACAAAAGTTATTTCGATGTCATTATCCCCAGCGAAAACTGATATTCTACCATGTATCATTTTTCCAGAGAATTTGATATTTTGTCTTATTAGATTCCCAGTGGATTTAATAAAGATCTTGTATAGAAAATCATGTCCATATCACCTCTGAATTTTCTATCTCAGTATGTACCATATTCTATGAAAATGATATCTTGTCCTTTTAATTTCTGGGTCTAAAGATCAGTGAATAAAGACAAAATAATATAAAGCAGGAAGGATACATCATAAACAAAGTTTCCTTAAACAGAGTTTATTTGAGACAAATTCTTCAAGAAGTACATCATCATGGAAGATCACTGGTATCCCTTTCGTACTTGGGACGAGGACCACATACATAATTAGCAAAAGAATTGAATACATCATTTCCTGACCGCACCAAGAACTGACAGGCAGCCAGCCTCATTGCTTCTTCTTCTTCGGTTTCTCCTGGTTCGACCAGGAAGTCCAGGATATCTTTCGGCGGCTTGGGAGTAGATGAGCTTTCGCCCATTTCCTTCTTCTGCGGAGGTAGATGCTCTTTAGCACCTTCAGTAACTTCGGAGACGACTTCAGCCTTCTTTGTATTCTTTTCAGAAGACATTGTGGATAAAAGAGGATGATGTGTGATCCTTCTACTCAAATATATGCTCTATTTATAGGCATATGGTTACAAGGATCGAAGGGACGTATTCTTTCCCGATATTCATTTCATCCATTCATTTCTCACATTCATCCGACGTTTCACATGTTCATTAATACTTGACGGTTCATCCGTTCATTTATTTACATTCACTCGACAGTTTATCTGTTCATCATTTCCTAACGGTTCATCCGTTCATAATCTTCTATCAATTTATCAAGTGGGGATTCGTTATTTATCATGTTTTCATAACCTCTGAATCAATTCCGAATCTACTTACTCGTTTGTCATATTTTGACCTATGCATAGAAATCAATCTATTTTCTTTCGAGTTTCTATATATTATCATGTCCATAATACCTCTGATAATATTATATACTCTAAAACAGAAAAGATGATTTTATTATCTATCATGTCCACAATTCATCCACAAATACAAATCATTGAGCATAGAAGAATTGTCATTTCCATTCCCATTTCACCACAAAAAGTCTATTACATTTTCTTAGACTTTCTTACAAATCATAATGGAAATCTATTACAAATCTTGGATTTTCATTCTACACCACAACAATAACCTAATAGAGATCTATCTTCTTCTTTGGATCTTCTCCGTCGGACCTTCTCCGTCAGGTTCGTTGTTGGTGGCAATTCCTGACTGTCTGGGTCTCAGTCACGACCAGATCAGCAGGAATCAAACTCTGGTCTTCTCTCTCAGACGAGAGGAGAAACACAGAGTATGGCAGCCCGAAGTCGTGGTGCTGCCAATACAACTGGTGGATGGGGGTAACCTCTCAAGGAAGACAGGAATGTATCCAAACCTTGGGATACAATTCCTAGTTCTGCCTTGAAAGGAACTCTACTACCCGATTTCTCGGGGTAGAGTTGACTCCACCATCCAACTCTCGTGTATAAAGGCTCTTCCTACCATCTGAGGAAGACCCTTCTATCTCACGAAGAGTTCTGAGTTGTCTGATATACGCGTCAAAAGCGTATGAGCTCCCTGATGTAGATGTCAGAAGAACATTGTCCACAGCATCCATATCACCAATGCCAGTTCTGAAGAAGGTTTTCAGCCAAAATTCTGCAAGAAACAGTAAAGAAAAATCAGTTAACAGAAACTGGCCAAGCAAAGACAGATGCATTCTGTTCATTTCGGAAAGATGAATTTGTCCTTAGCAAACAAAAATTTCGATGCGTGTATATTGAACTTACCGCTGAGTTTGCTGCTAAGGATTGACAGATCCATGTCTGATAGCGTGCACAGAGATTTGACATCAGACAACATGGCTTTCCTATTTCCTTCTCATAGAAAATTCATTCTCAGAAGAGAGGAAGAAGAATGGGAAGATGAGTTTGCGTGGAGTTCATCCATCTATTTAAAGTATGGAGCATGAACCTATTCTTGGAAAGGATCCGCATGAATAGCGCTCGTAAACGTGGAATGAATGACACGTGTACTTTGGAAACCAGCACAGCCTTGGAAATATTCAAAGAGTGCTTTCCACAACGTTGGAAGATAGCGTAACTTACGGGCTATTTATTGGTGCACGCTATTCATTGGCATACGTTATTTAGCGTAACTTACAACTTGGAAGACGGCGTATTCTACAGTTATTCATCGGTGCATGTTAGTTTTCAACACAAAATTATACTAAACAGAGAATTCTTGAATATTCATTTTCATTAAAGGCACTGATGGCCTTACAAAACAAAAAAGAGAGAGGGAAAGAAAGGGGTACAATAAAGTCATGCTCTATTTTCCAGAGCGACTAAGCTTGACGCCTAACTCTTCTACGCTTTGGACCCCCATGCGGTGTAACAGAGCAACGAACATTTTACGCTTCTCTGCAAGGCTCTGCCCATCAGAAGAAGAGGAGCCGTCCAGACCAAAGTAGCCCAAGAAATTCTTGGCTAAATGCATAGGGTCGTCCTTGAGCTCGATGATGACAGGTTCGGGTTCTTGGCCCCCAAAAGTGGGGTCACCATGGGAACAGAATCCCAACTTGCGTGCTTCTTCTTCAGCAGCTTCCTTTGGAGTCATGGTTTCAAAAGATGAAAGTCAAAAATTGAATTCTCTCGATTTATATAATAGAGCTTGCTGGCTGTTCATATTCTTCCAATCAGATTCAATCAATCTCGAAAAATAAAGAGTCATCATGACATTTAATGAACTCATGCCAGCGTGTCAGGACTCATTCCCACTTTCTGTTCAAAGTAATTTCGAACTTTTGAAACTCATAAAGTTCGAAAACTTTGAAGGGGGTCTTGTAGGATGTGGAAAATTATGACACGCTGTCATTTTCATCCATACGCTTAAAGACAGATGTCAGTTGAAGCCATACGCTCAATTCAGAGTTGTACGCTCATTCAAAAGCCATACGCTCAGTAAATATTTTATTATTTACTGAAGTGACAGCACAGCATATGTTTAAATGAGGAATGAATCTGATACTTCATCTTTCGTGCAAAGACAGCTGTCACGAGAAAAGTAACCGTCGTATAGGTTTTCGAAGAGTCGGTTTTGTCTTTTACGAGGACAACTCAGCAGCCTTCATAAATACAAAAGCCATTATTACTGTCAGTTATGACAGTCTGTCAGCCGTCAAATCCGCAGTCACGACGCTCGAGAAGATTTTATCAGCTATGGGAAGATATGGTGTACCAAAGAAGATTGATGATAGCCATGTGGCCACTTCTCCAGTGAGCGTATCGACCTCACATGACTCCTTCTTCACCCAGTCAAGTGAGCGTATGGACCTCACATGATTCCTTGCTAACCAAGTGAGCATATGGACCTCACATGATTCCTTGCTTAACCAAGCGAGCGTATGACCTCACATGACTCCTTGCCCATAAAGTGAGCGTATGGATTTCCTATGGCACTACGCTGTCCAAGTCAGCGTATAAACTCTCCTTCAACAAGGCAGCGTATTACAGCAACCATATCCAGGATTACAGTCAACACACGTTCTCACGTGTCCTATACCAATTATCCACTTCTCTAGAAGTTATGCAACGTGGCATCCAGGCCATCAATCTCTCCTGAATATGCTCCACTACTTTTAACCGCACGCTAATGTGTCTCCATCAAAATTTGCCACGCGTCCCTGCAGTTATGCACACGTCAAGTAACTACCTGAGCGTATGCTTAAGGACAGTTATCCTGAACTCTACAAAAAAGAGTTTCTTCATCTTCATCAGAGACTACAGTCAATTTCAGAGAGAACAGAGAGATTGTCCAGTTGCTGTCCAAGTTCTTCAAAGTTCGAGTCTTCTTCATCGCATCGTCCAAGGGATAAAGTAATCGTCTTCTAGATTAGATTCCTACAGTTGTAATTTTCTCAGATACAAAATAAATAAAGTGAATTTATTTATGAAAAACAGTATTGTCGGCGGGTGCGGAGTTTCCATCGAACGTGCTAAGGCGCGGAGCTATCTCTGGAGCCTTGGAGCGTTGCAAGGAGCTGAAACACCCTATACAGAACATAATGTATCGGAACATCGCCATAAATCATTCCATGTTGTAAGCCACTTGGCACGCCTTTTATGTTTCAGAGAGAGAGCTTGAGAGACTTGTAAACTCGGCCTAGCGCCGCTTGTAAACTTCTTGAAAATCAATAAAGAGTTTGAATTCGCTTCAATTGTGTTCATTTACTTTTCGCTGCAAATGGGGACACTCTGTGCAACTCTGTGGCCTAGCTCAAATCGGCCGTTTCTGGACTTAGCCTTGCACGGGCGCAACCTAGGCCCGTGCGGCATCACGCCTTAGCGAGGACGATCGCTCCTGCGGGAGCGGGGCGTGACAGATTGGTATCAGAGCACGGCTTCACGTCCTTGGACTTCATTTCGATTTTCTCAGTTTTGAAAGCTCGTTGGATACAAAAGAAGTGTGCGCTCTCTCTCGTTGTGCTTTGGGATGTTCCATGCAATAAGTCTAATATTTTAAAAAGCTCGTACAAGTACTCAGTCGAACGGGATCGATAGGCGAAGGCCTTTGTGCCGAACCACGACGTACTTGAGTTGGAAGAAACCGATGCTAAGAGTTAGCAAAATGTAAGACATGCTTGAATAACCTTACGCTAAAAATAGCGAACGAGTACACGAGACCGAAGTATAGTTCGAACGGGATGGTTATGCACACAGCCTTTTGGCTAAGTTGTGCCGAGTATCGCGCACCTAGACTTCATGGTGCAAACGAGTTGCGAGCGAGAATGACTATCGCTTGGACGAGAATAAGGGAGACTTAGAACGTATGTTGATAGAGACGCTACTTGACCGGCGCTAAAGTGAACACGGGGAAATGGTTCTTAGACTTTGAGGAATGGGCGAACGCGCGATTGAACACATCGATTGGGAATCGAATGATCTTTTGAGGATTTGTAGAATGACTTGACTCCGAGTGGTGTATGTGATAGCTTCGAAGAAGGAAAAGAGCGAGTGTCGATGACTAGTCGAATGGCTCGAACCCTGAGTGGTGTATGGACGTTATAGAAATTGTTTGAGCAAGACTAAAGGATTTAAGAATAGAACGAGTATGTCGGCAAGCGATGATATCGTGCAAGCCTTAGAATGAGTAACGCTTAGTTGGTTTCAACTTCGAGAGTCTCAAACGAGATATCGTTAGGACGAATTAAGAATGCGTAGTACGAATCATGAAACGGACGGAGGTCTTGGTCGAGGAAACATAGAAGATCATGCATGCGATTTTGAATTTAGTTGAATGGATTGAAACTTGAGTTAAGGTGAATTACTCATGGACGAGATCGGGAATAGCACGGTCAGAAGATAGCGTGCATAGAAAACGTTGATTTAAAGATACGAGAATGACTAAGGAATTAAAATTGATGTTGGTCGATGAAGAGTTAGCACGCGACAACGTGAATTGAGGAAATTAAGTTGTACGACTCAGAATTCGTTGCAAAAGGAAGATCGTCAGGTTATGTACATCATCAATGGTATTAAGGCGTATCAAAGATCGATGTACGATAACTCGGGGGTACTCTGATTCGATGAATAATGATCATGTTAGAAGTTATTATTTTGAAGGATGCTATGTTGGAAATGAATGTTTGGAATGAGGAAGGAAAGTGACTTGATTGTTCGCTGATAACCACAACGACAACGATCTTGTCTTGCGCGAGCGCAACTCCAGCCTCGCACATGCGTCACGTCGGATTTGGGACGATCGTTCCGCGTGAGCGTTGGCATGGTGATTCATGTCCAGCGGGAATGGTCGAACTCAAAATATCATGGCATGGCAATTTTGATTGCTTCGACTTGTGGTTTGAAGCGAAGGTGGGTTCGAGGATTGTTAGGACTTGCGATTGAAGAATGAGAAAACTTGAGGATTGAGTAGACCCAATCTGCGTATCGAAAATGAGCAAGTCTAGATGCAACGCAAGAGTTACGTCCCGATGAGGATGATTATTCTGCGGGAATATTGACATGGTGATTCATGTCCACCGTGGATAATCAGACTTGCGTGAGATCGGGACGCGACATATTGCAAGGCTAGACGACCTTGTGATCGACTACGTGAATTGGATAGGATGGATAGGTGAATTATATCAAGACATACTTGAAGAGATAGACTATGGTAAATTGCTAGTACGGACGCACGAGACTGACATGTCAATGATTTGATTGAGGACAACCTATCGTAGGATGATTTTCCTAAACGAGCTCAAACATGGAGCGGAGAATGTGTTGATGCGAATAGGAGGAACACTGCTTGATGTTTAGAAATTTGAGTGAAACAAACTTGGATAGAAACTCCCGTACAAGCGAACAAATGGTTTGACCATTGGATTTGGGGCAGGCTTCGTGCAGCGACCTTGCACGATAAGCCACGGACTTGAGTTATAACTATGACCTTGTGAGCTGACCTAGCGGATAGGCGGACGACCCTATGCCGAGTGATTGAACTTGTGCGATTGACCTTACAGCATCGTCTGGACGGACGATAGACTTGGGAAAAACAAGACTTAGAGTAGGACGGAGAACTGAGAGTGTGCGTGAACGACGGCGAGATTGGCCCCAAACGAAGGAAAAGATAGGAATGGATGATGCGTAAGTAAAGTTGGGATAACGAATTGAATCATTGATTGGAAGACGTACTCGATAATATTGCAATACGTGGTCTTGAATCGGACGGAAATTGCTTAAACTTGGTCGACTCCGCTAAGAAGAAATCGTATTGATTTCGTAGACAAGAACGCTTGAAAAACAAATCGAATCATCTCGATGACCGAGATAAACGATAGTGAGATGCACACAAGTTCGGTTTTAAATCAAAGTTAGCAAAACGATCGGCAAATCAAAACTATCACGAGTAGCTTGTCCGACTTCGCTAATCGCTAAGCTTGGTTGAAATGTACGTATTCGGGGGACGCCTTGAATACGTGCACGATCCAAACTCAGCGATATGATGAACTCGAATACAGCTGCAAGTGGGTGTTGAGATGCGCATGAAAGAATAAGTGAGTTTGCCTCAGCCTACGACTTCGTATTTGACGAATTACAACGCACCTCGTGCGACCGTTTCAGTTCCATGATACGTCAAAAAAGCAACCGAGTCAGAGAAACACTTGAATTGAATAAGTGCCATCAACTCTAAAATGAATGAAAAGTTATCCAATAAAAATCGACCAAACGTATACGACACGGAACTTGGCCATAGGTACCGAGCATTGTTCGATGCCATCGAACGATAGAGCCGTTCGATAGAATTGTCTATAAAACACGATGACACGAGTTAAGGAATGGTAGGATGACCTGCACTCAGGAAGTCTCGAGGACGAGACTTGTTTTGAGTGGTGTATTATGTAATGACCCGCTCCGCCCTAGCGGAACGCCGATTCAAACGGCAAGTGCAACGACTCAAATGAGCCGTCGACCCAAAGAGTTGGCATCGACCTGATGAAGAATCGATGCAAGGCTTACATTGGCCGTCAAGATAAATCCAGACTTAGACTTTCAAAGGCGCGCTCGGAGTATCGCTCGGCCGATGCGAACATCGCTAAGGTGGGTGGCTCCGATGAACCCGTCTGTGCTTAGCCTAGACACATAATAATACGGACACTATCACTGAAATCGCTAGGCGATAATACTGCGCATGCTAATAAATGACCCAACGCACCTAGCTAAGGGATTAATCCCATCTTGTATGCTTGTATAGAATATGGAAAGAAACATGGAAAATACGAGAACTCTCGCACTGCGCTCCACGCTCGTGCTAAGGCACAAGCTTACGTTCAAGTCCCTTATGCGTTCAACAATGAAACAATGAATGGTTTACAACAATGAAACGGGAAGACTATCAACATAGTCGCTCCAAGTAGAGTTTAGCAACATTGAAAGGCTATGGGACCGATGGGTCGCCAAGGCGACTCCCGCACGAGAAGTTGCAAAATGTATGAATGAATGAATGAACGAATAAGTGAATGAATGAATCAACGAATGAAAGAATGAATACGTGAATGAATCGATAAACAAACGAACAAGTGAAAGAAAGAAAAGAATGAATGAATGAAAGATAAGAAAAGAAAGAATGGTTAGCGACAGGTGTGACGGGCACGTGCAACGGGGCTCGCTACTCGCGCTGCACGGACGCCAACCTGGTCGATAACGTATTATGGCTAAGGGTTAGCCTATGGCTCAAAGACAGCCGTTAAGTTAAAATGATAATAAAGTACGAAATGGTCGTGGACGGCTCGTGCACGAGCGAAAAGGGATTCCAAGGGCAACGAACGACGATTTCGTGGCCAGCCTAGGCAGAATCATGGCCTACGGACGGACAGAATGTACGAGCTTGGGCACATAACCAAACATAGGGCCGGTTATTCAATAGTCTATCAAGGTGTACCAGCCATCACGCTTGATAGATGAGAATGCCACAGGGGAAAATATCCAAAATGGCTGACATGCCAACGACCGGTGCATATAGATTTAAGTGGCTTTGCTGGTGGCAATCCACTTGCAAGTGCTTGCATTGAAATCAAAGTAGTCTAAGTTAACTGAATGAAGCACCCTCTGAACAGACATTGACTGTAACATATAAATGATCAAAAGTATTTCGTGCAAGTGAGTTAGAAAACACGCCTACGACGCGCTAGAAACTGAGACAGGGACACGCCCTTGATATTGAATGTTCCCAAGAATCACGTTATGATATTACACATAAATTGTTGACTAACTTGGGTTACATTGAACAGGGAAGGCCGGACGGTAAGTATGGGTAAGTTATGCGTGAATTTCCATGCGACACTTGTATTCGACAACACGAGATAGGCTATAAAATATGCCATGAAACTGATCCTAAGACAAGATTAGAAAGACAATGAATGATAGAGATGCACAAAAGTAAATGGAACGTGTTTGGTAATGATAGCATTGTGGGCGAGCTAGCCTCCCCACCAGTGCATAACAATGTACTGATAACCCCACAGTCTACTTGCAGGATGCAGGTATCGTCGGTGGGTGCGGAGTTTCCATCGAACGTGCTAAGGCGCGGAGCTATCTCTGGAGCCTTGGAGCGTTGCAAGGAGCTGAAACACCCTATGCAGGACATAATGTATCGGAATATCGCCATGAATCATTCCATGTTGTAAGCCACTTGGCACACCTTTTATGTTTCAGAGAGAGAGAGCTTGAGAGACTTGTAAACTCGGCCTAGCACCGCTTGTAAACTTCTTGAAAATTAATAAAGAGTTTGAATTCACTTCAATTGTGTTCATTTACTTTCTGTTGCAAATGGGGACACTCTGTGCAACTCTGTGGCATAGCTCAAATCGGCCGTTTCTGGACTTAGCCTTGCACGGGCGCAACCTAGGCCCGTGCGGCATCACGCCTTAGCGAGGACGATCGCTCCTGCGGGAGCGGGGCGTGACATGCGCAATCTGAGAGCTGCACAATCCATTGTCTGCACAGTTCATTTGGATGATGTATATCTTGATTCTTTGACTTTGTTGATTGATGCAACTTGATTTTTTAAGACCTACACATGCAGGTCCAACAACTTAGGAAAACATACCTAGAAATAATTATAACACTAGAACATTGATTTGTCACAACATAGGTCTGAATTATATATATAAATATTTTTGTTTGATTCTAGACTGGTAGGATACCTTGCCTATGTTTGCATCCTAAACCTTCCAGAGAATGACCATTGACAAGACCAATCCTGTTGGCGATGAGGTGTCATCTCCGGATCATACCCCATCTCCTCAACCAAGTACAGGGTTTATTCCCTCGCAGCTGATTGACCGTCCCCATAATGCATCCAGTGAAGTTTTTACTACACTGGCGATTTCTACCTCTTCTCAAACTGAGTTGCATTTACTGGGTGAAGTACCCATTCCTGTTGCTCCACCAGTACCAACAAACACCTCTCAAATGATTGCCCTATTTTAAAAAATCCTGGAGTTCCAGAAGGCTCAAGCTGAAGACCAGCAGGAACAGATGAATATCACGAGAGAAGTCATGAAGAACGTCAATGATGTAGCCTTAGCTATCTTAAACCAAGTATTGGAGCGAAACCTCGTCCTAGGAGGGATACCCCTGAATCTAGAAGATATTTGAGCCCTATCCGGCAGTCATATCGTAAGAAGCTATTGGTTTGTGACTACTGTAAAAGGCTCGGTCACCAAGCCAATATTTGTCGCAAGAGATTGGGGAAATGTTTGGCATGTGGATCTGCTGAACATCAAGTAAAGGACTGCCCCTTATCTTTCCATCAAACCAGAGCACATATCCCAGCAACACCTGTTAGGCCACAACCTAGGGACTCTCTTCCTATCCAGCAGACCTTGCCTCCTACAATAAGGCATGATGCAGACTCGAGGTTCATAGAAAATAAAACAGTTGGAGACTGCTCATGCAAGAGTCAGAACCATGAAGAATAGTACCTAGGACTGCTGAATAGCATTATCTATCGTTATAAGAAGTTGTAACAGGATGTCAATCATGAGAGTTTTTGCTGTAATTCTCCACATGAATAAAATTCTTAGTTACACCTTTATGGTAGATGTCTTCCCTGATAGTCTTCCCGGATACCCCAGATCGAGACATAGAGTTCACCATTGACCCAGTCCCCGGCTCTTCCCCTATTTCTAAGGGATGCTACAGAGTCAACCCGAAGGAGGCCAAGGAGATGAAGGACCAGATCAATGAACTGAAGGCTCTGGGATTCATTCGAGATAGAGCTTCACTCTGGGGAGCACCTGTCTTGTTTGTGCCCAAGAAGGATGGAACAGTACGGATGTGCATCGACTACCCGGGCGCTGAACAATATCACCATCAAGAATAAGTACCCTCTGTCCCGGATCGATGACCTATTTGATCAATTGAGCGGAGCCAAGGTGTTTTCGAAGATTGATCTTAGATCTGACTACCATCAGATCAGGGTCAGGAAGGAAGTTATTCCCAAGACGGCATTCAACACCAAGTATGGGCAGTTTGAATTCTTGGTCATGCCGTTTGGACTGACGAATGCTCCTGCGGTGTTCATGAACCTTATGAACAAGGTTTTCCATGAATACCTAGATCAAATTGTCGTTGTCTTCATCGATGACATTCTGATCTATTCAAAGACGGAAGAGGAGCACGAAGAGCACCTCAAAAAAGTTCTGGAAACTTTGAGGAAGGAGAAGCCGTATGGTAAGCTTTCCAAATGTGAATTCTTTCTAGACAAGGTGGATTTTCTTGGCCATGTTGCCACAGGAGAAGGAATTTTGGTGGATCGAAAAAGATAGCCGCTGTTGAGAAGTGGTCTACCCCAAGCTCAGTTGCTGAAATCAGGAGTTTCTTGGACTTGGCTGACTACTACCGAAAGTTCATGAAGGATTTTACCAGAATTGCTGAGCCGACGACGAAGCTCACTCGGAAGAATGAAGAGTTCATCTGGACGGAAGATTGCCAGGCATCATTTGAGGAGCTGAAGAAGAGACTTACCACTGCACCAATCCTTGCGCTACCCGTAGGAACTGGTGGTTTCTCAATCTACAGTGATGCTTCCGGTAAGGGATTGGGCTGCGTTCTTCAACAACACGGGAAAGTAATTGCTTACGCATCTAGGCAATTACGGACTCATGAGAAGAACTATCCCACACATGATTTGGAGCTTGCAGCGGTGATATTTGCATTGAAGCTATAGAAGCACTACCTTTATGGAGAGAGAGTAGAAATATTTACAGGCCACAAAAGTCTGAAATATGTTTTCACTCAGAAAGAGCTGAACATGAGACAGAGACGATGGCTGGAGCTGATGAAGGATTTCGACATCAACCTGCAGTATCATCCGGATAAGGCTAATGTTGTTACAGATGCACTTAGTCGATACCCGATGGCAATGTTCTTGACCAAGGAGCGTCATTTGCTGGGGGACATGGAGAAGCTTGGACTGGAGGTTATACTGCCTGGAAGGTAGGAGCTGGATGCTGATTCATTGTTGATGAAGTGGCAAGTGAGCTCGAGTCTGATGGACAAAATCAAGGAGACGCAGTTTCAAGACGAGACGCTTTGCAAACTTAGAGATCAAGTGTTGGCAGGAACACTTGAGGGTTTCTCAATCGCCAGCGATGGAGCACTGAAGAATGGTATGAGGCTCTGCGTAGCATCTGGCAAACTGAGGAACGAGCTGATGAAGGAAGCACACCAGTCGCAATATTCCATACATCCTGGAGCTAACAAGATGTATCGGGATATGCGTACCATTGTTTGGTGGTTTGGAATGAAGAAAGACGTGGCCAGGTATGTTGCTAGATGTTTAATTTGTCAACAAGTGAAGGCTAGCAGACAGAGATCCGCAGGACTTCTACAGCCACTGGACATTCCGGAGTGGAAATGGGAGCACATCACAATGGACTTCATGTCAGGACTGCCTCGTTCCTAAGGAGGGAAGGATGCCATTTGGGTTATCGTGGACCGACTGACCAAGTCAGCTCACTTTATCCCCTTCAAAGTTGGTTTATCCACCGAGAAGTTGGCAACACTGTACATGCGACATATCTACCGGATTTATGGAGTACCGGTAAGCATTGTATCTGACGAAGACACTCGTTTTACCTCTCACTCTTAGAAAAGTTTACATGACAGCCTGGGGACACAATTGAAGTTCAGCACTGTCTATCACTCCCAGACAGATGGACAATCAGAGAGGACAATCCAGACGCCTGAAGACATGCCGAGATTTTGCGTCTTGGAGTTTGGAGGGTCTTGGGAAGATCATTTACACTTGGTAGAGTTCTCTTACAACAACAGCTACCAAGCCAGCATTGGTATGACCCCATTTGAAGCTCTCTATGGACGTCGTTGTCGTACACCACTTGCATGGGACGACGTAGGAGGAAGAGTACTGTTGGGTCCAGAGATGGTGACTGACGCAGTAGAAAAGGTGAATGTAACCTCAGGATTGCCCAAGACAGACAGAAGCATTGGGTTGATAGTAGTCGTCGACCAGTGGAGTTTGAAGAAGGAGATAGCATTTTTGTGAAGTTTTCTCCTACCAGAGGAACGATCAGTTTTGTCGGAGCTGGGAAATTGAGGCCAGGTACATCAGGCCATTTGGAGTTTTAAGACGAGTTGGAAAAGTAGCGTACCGGATATCTCTACCAGCTAATCTTGAGAGTGTGCACAACGTCTTCTACGTATCACAGCTCAGACGCTACATTTCGGATCCGAGTCATATTTTGGATAATTCGGAGCTGAAGATTGGACCCGACCTTTCAATGCCAGAGAAACCAGTAGCAAGCGTAGTCAGAGGTTAGAAGAAGATCAGAAAATTTGAGCCATCACATAACTCATATTTCTTATCTTTTCGTTCTAAACTTGACTGATGCTGCTAAGTTAGCCTAGTTTTGCAAGCTATTTTTTTTTATTATCAAGCTTGATCATGACAGAATTTTATTGGGTGCACCCACTAATATATTGTCTAATCAGGATCGGTGCATGATGGTCTGATCAACCTCGTGTACTTTGGTTCGCTTTTATATTTTTCTGCATGGATGATATCATAAATGAAACTTGTCCCTAAACCGTCTCATCCACGACTGCCTTGGCAATTCTTATTGTTGGACCTGAGTTACGGGCGTAGTACCGTACCTGTTTGATTTGAGTTTACCCCTAACCCTGCCTTTAATTTTGAGGACAAAATTTTCTAAGGAGGGAAGATTGTGAAACCCAGTTTTGTAATGTGAATATTATAATATTATTACTATTATTATTATTATATGTGGTTTTAAAAATTTATTTCAAAAATTAAGTGGCTTTTGATTACTGACCTGACCCGTGCCCGGACCAGTTCCCGAAACCCAGACCCGTTTTGGAACCCATTTCTTTTATTTAAAATCCTGATTCCTTTCTTTTTATAAAAAAAATAATATGTTTTAAGCCTTGAGTTGGTCCACCCGTGGACCAACTCCTCCCCCCCCTCACCCCACGTTCTCACCTCCCCATACTTCTCTCCCTACAAACACTCTCAGCACACCCACTTTTCCTTATATCACCATCACCACCCAACTCTAGAGAACAACTTCCCTCACTCTTCTCCCTACAGAACCTCTCCTCACAAACCTCCTCTTCACAAACCCCTTCCAGCACCCGACTCCTCCTCGCGCCTCCAGCCGGCGCCCCGACCCGTGCGGACGCCCGCCCGCGCTCAGCGCCTGCGGCCCTCCAGCGCGGCTGCGTGCGTTTCCCTGCCTCCCGCCGAACCCCGCGACCGCCCGCGCCCCTTTTCGCGTACCCCGCGTGCTCCCCTGGCGCCCCGATCCGGCCGCGCCCCCTTCGACGCTAGCCCTGTTTGGCCGTGCCCTAGCGTCGCTACCCCGAGCCCGTGCTCTGCTGTTCTGGACAGCACTGTCCAGCGCTGTCCATGGGAGTTCGAGTTCGTCTTCGCGGATTCGCGTGTCCCGAGTCCGAGGCAACCCTTCGGATTCCATCGATTTGGGTGATTTCTGGTTAATCATAGTAGTTCGTCCCCCCCCCCCCCCCCCCCCCCCCCCGTGTCTGTGATGAGATTGGTCCACGAATCTCCTTCGGGAATTCGATTTTTAGGTTACGTTTGTTTTCGAGATTTTTCGAGAAACTTTCGGGAAAGCTTCTGTTAGTTTGGTTTGTTTTTTCGAAACTTTCGAAAATGAATTCTGGATATTTGGTTTTCGGATTCTCCCGAATTATTGCTGTAATGTTTTCTGGGTTGATTTTGGATCTCCGAATACGTTTCGGATTTTTCGAATATTTCCGAAAACGTTTCTGTGAATATATTTTTTTTATATAAGAATTGGTTATGGAATTTAATTCATGGGTTTCCCTGGTTTGGGATTTATACTGGAGTTTATGGCACACTTTTCCAGTTTTTGGGTTGACCAAAAATAGAGGAAATGCTGTCGGATTTTCCATAAAATTTAATTATAATTTTAAAATAATTTTAAAATGGTTTTCGGAAAATATTAATATTTTGGATTTTGGGCGACGACCGTATTGGTCAATGGGCCCTGACTAAGTGCAAACGAATCGGCTTCGCCCGGACGTTGAGGCATTAGCCTATATGATGATTGGACCAATATCTGAGACTCATTAATAATTTAATTTATTTTTATTATTTAATTTATTCATAATTAAATTGTAGAAAGATTTTAGAACTAACAATTGTTTCTCTTATTTCAATTTATGTAAAATAAATTGTAATGGGCATAAGCCAAGTTTTTCTATTTTTCTCTGTGGCCTGTAATTTTGTAGCGTAGGTTTTCTGTCATATTCTGGTTTTTGCTGATTTTTAGCGTACGCGTAAATCAAGAATAAATATTATTTTGAATAGAAAATTAATGAAGTTTTCTCACATTAAAATTTACAAGTTTTTAATATTTTAACAACGATCATGTTTTCTCATTAAAACAAGAAATATAGTTTTATATGTATAATTACGAAAATACAAAGTTTTAATCAATTAAATTGGTAACTACGAGTTTTTCCAAAATACAAAGTTAAATTGATCTTTCCCTCGTTATTAATTTTAACGCACCGATAATCGCGTTTTGTTCGTGTTTAATAAATAAAGATTAAAATTGATTAGGACACAATTAGAGATTTCAACTAGCATAGTTAGCTTGGTAACCCTGGATTCTGAGTCAACTTCTCGAATGTAGGATTTCGAGGACGAGTCTAAATCACATCTCGAAGTCTTCAATCCCTTCAAGTCCAGTCCATTTTGAGGCAAGTACATTTTGTGTTAGTTTACAATTATTTAGTAATCGTTTTAATGCAAGTTTAAACCACGATGCAACACGGAACTCTCTCTGAGAGCACTGACTGTAACTACTGTAACTGTTTGGGGACTGGGGGAGTAGTGTAATGAGTATGACCACATCCAAACTACTGTAACTACTGTAACTACTGTAACTGTGCGAGCTTACCCCTCTTACACACGGGGATAAGCCATATCTTTCACTGTACAACCCAATCCGGTCATATTCATTGCCTATTCACATCACAATGTTTTAACGGCTGGAAAATGTTTATTTCAAATTGTTTAAAAGTGCATGATTCTATTATTATTTTAATTGTCAAATTAGCATGAATTGTACTTTGCTCCCTCCTGACTGGAGATACATTTTTAGGGGATATTGAGGATGCTGAGCTGTTAATCAACAGCTATTATGACCCAGTTCTGTACCCCGTGGTGTTGCCAGATCCCCATTGGAGGACGCAGGACCTGAGGCCGACGAGCCGAATGCTTAGCTAGATTTTCTTTTCCAAGTTTTGTTGTTTTTTGAAAAATTTTGTTATTTGAATTCAGTATTTTAATTCATTTCATTTACTTCCAGTTGTATTTATTTCAATATTTAATAAAGTTTTCAATTCCCGAATATTGAGTTGTGACAAATATAGATGTTGTTGTGGTTACCTGCTAATAGAACAGCTTACTGCCGCCGTCTCAAAGACGGTGCAGGCTGGGCATGATCCGGTTCGACCCAATTATTTGGGATCGGGTCGTGACACCGGAGCATAGGGACCAGGCCATCCGGAGGTGCTACAAGACCGTATCCAGCAAAAGGATACGTGACATGATCCACAACCAGAAGGCGCTGGAGAGCCTGAGAGGTAGTGGATCAGAACATGGGTGTAAGGAGTGGCTCAGAGCGAATTTCTGGGTGGAGATGAAGAAGAAAATGGAGATCCCGGCCTATCCGGCCAAGTCTGAGAAGGCAAAGGCTGCCCATGCTAAGGCTGGTCAGCACATGGGTGGTTCGATCCCGTGTGCGGAGCATATGCGCCGATTAGTGAGTATTCTATTAAATTGTCAAAATTTTAAGTCTTAAACTCTACAAAATGAGTATTAATTTATGTTTAATTGTACAAGCGGGAGGATGTCGTCGGGAAAGGCAGAGATCCGGACACCGTCGACTTCTCCACAGTCTTTGTGCATACCCACAAGCGCAAGAGCGATGGGAAGCTCGTATATGAGCGGGCCACCAAAGCTTATGTAAGTTTTCTTATTCTTTATATGTATTATATTTTTATAATTGTAGATGATCGGACTACGAGTATCGATATCGGTATCCTATACTCATATAGTAATAGGCCGATACCGATTTTGATTGCGATACCGATACTAATAGGAATGGTCCGATACTCAGAGTATCGGTATCGGGCCATTCCTATGTGAGTATCGGTATCGATCTATTACTATATGAGTATGAGTATCGGTATCGACCCATTACTATGAGTATTGATATCGGTATCGGTACATTACTATGAGTCTTTATATTAACTCTAAATTTATTTACATTTATATAATATAGGAGAAGTTTGAGAGTCGGGTCGGTGAGGGGGGTGAGGGAGGTGAGGGTGCTGGACCTAGCCAGCCGACGGATAGGAACAAACTATGGGTAGATACGGTCGGAGTAGGGAAAGGCGGCAGTGTCACGCCCCGACCCGGAATCACCCGAATCATCGTCCTCGCAGGGGGCATGATGCCGCACGAGCCTGGATTTGCGCTCGTGCAAGGCAAGATGACAAGTTCTCAAATGGTTATCTTTTAAGTTGATATTCACAACGAAAGGAAAACAGAGTATACGAAACAAATCTCTTTATTGATATTCGAAATCGGATTACAAAGGCTTTCGATAGCCCAAACGGAATTTGCCAGATTGGCTACAACACTCAGGTTCTCTCTTGCCCACAAAGGATTTCACCGTTCCATACATCATGCCTTCTATATCTCGGCCGCATCAATCCAGTTGCATAGTCCGAGCGTCAAGCGATCGCACGCTTCAATACGCTTGGCATTCCAAGCCTCAACGCGTTCAAGCAACGCTTCGCCGCGAGCCTTCCATTCCCTGTACCCTGCATGAAGCTGGTGGGTGATCAGTACGTTCGTCCTCGCATGTACTGAAGCAAAGATCATCTTTGAAAACCGACATCTTTAATATTTACGTTGAATCATGCATCTTAGCTTATGATCTTGCTATGTTCTCCTTAGGGTCAATTTCATGGCATCTTTGAAAGCGTAAAGCATGTTATCATAGCAAGCATGTTATCGAATTGAATAGGCAAGCAAGCATTCTCGTGTTTGATTCGTGGCGCAACTTAGCTTATCGACGCACCCGCCCTTGCAACCGACGCAAGGTGAATACGTCTATCTGTTTTCCCTGTCATGTTATAAGTGCCCTCTATTCGGATCCATCCATGCAGGATATACGCATACCTTGCACTTCCAAACCCATCGCCCTTAACTATATGAAGGTCACTAGCTTGTCACAGCTAGAATGGACTTATACTCATCGAATCGAAAACATAAGACGATGGTAACTCTGTGCGGTTGCTAACCAACAATCAGAGGCCACCGAAATAATCGCGCACAAGTGGCTTATCACATTCACTAGAAGGTCGCTACCCGTCTAAATGAAGTGCACCAACAATGCCGAAAACGAAATCCCTCCTAGGCCGAACGGTCCCAGCGCCCTGGCGCGCCGCGTTCGAGGGATGCCCATGCATGGGCTTTTATATTCTTTAAGTCCATTTGACCATTTAACCATGCAACGAATCTTATATTTCATACAACCAAGCAAGTTCGCTTATCGCTATTTCAATTGGCACAACGCCCCCAATGTCCTCAACGAACGCCCTAAGGCCATGAATATTTCGAAGGGCACCATGCTACGTCGACAGTTATGCCATATCCGTGCCATAACTGTTCTTCTCGTCGCAACGACGCCATCTTTGATAAGTATTGTGCAGCTGCACGCATTCGTCGTCTTTTGTGATCTCGTACACGTAGGCACGTTTCTACCGTATTTCGAAATGTTCTATAACTTAGCATTCAATGTTCGGGGCTTGCGCGATATGGCGCTCGCCTATTGTCTTTCAATGTTCTAGCCGTTCTAACTCGTGCGCGAAGGCACGGTATGGTTCGTGCACTAAGGCACTCGCCGAGTACAGTTATCCCATGTTATTGCGGCTTGCGCACCGAGGCGCTCGCCTTAGCGATATCCAATATTCCGTAGCGACTTGTGCATTTGATGCACGTTTCATTTCAATTGTACTAACTTAGTGTTCGACACACGTTATGATTTACTTCTGATCAGACCACGCCCGTGGCGTCGATAGGTTAACTTTTAGCATACAATGATACATTTGACTTATCGAATGAAGGAGTAAAAAGAAGTCAATCCTCCCACCTTGAATCGATTTGCCTTTGTCGTTTCGCCGAGCCGATGCGGCTCGATTTCATAACTTTGTTGCACGGCCACTCTCCTGACTTAGCCATTCGAGCACTTCGTGCTTATTGAGTTTGTACGTCCGATTTGCCTTAGCGTGCCAACGCTTCCGTCCGTCGTAAGGCGTCGATTTGGTTCCGCAGACCCCTTACTAAATATTGCCGAAGATCGACCTCTAATATTTTTGTGTCAAAGTATAACCTGCACACGAAACCAACTAAAATCAATACTTGCATCGATTCGGACTTGCGCCTTGGTCGATTCGATTTCTCAGAATCTTCGAGCCGATTCAAGGCACTCATCCTTTGGGGCAACGCGGCGCTTCGCATCGATTCACTCGATGCATTCTTTCGGGATAAGGCAACTCTTCGCATCGACTTAGTTCGATGCGTTGCTCGGGACAACGTAACTCTCGTATCGATTCGCATCGATACTTAATCGGGTCAACGCAACTCTTCGAGTCAACGACTCAGCATAATGCACCGTGCGGAGCGGGGCATTACAGAATATACCACTCAAAACAAGGTTCATCCCGTACCGAAACCAATACTAAATTTTCCAAAGGTTTCATTAGATCGTTCCACGATCTCGTCTCACCATCATTTGGATCGTACAACTTAGTTTGGAATCATACACATATTTTAGGCATCCCACCAATATACGCATTTCAGCCAAGCTCAGTTGTAAGATATCGGAACAACGCTAACATGTAACTTCTCATTCTCAATCACTTACCATCTCGTATTCTCAATCGAACTTGGCTATATTACTTGTTCTCGCAATTCTAGCGCACATGTATATTGATACATGCGTGATCATCCAACAAAATCAAGGCACATGATGCGATTCAAAAATCGCATTTCTCACTTGTATGTTTCATCGGGACTATCAATTCTACGCGTCGCGTAAAGCCGTCGCGCATCCGATCACAACGAGTCTCCGCAACGCCGTGCGCTCGGCGTCACTATTCAACGATTTCTGATGTTTTACTTCGTATCCTATCTCGACATGGTTTTCTTTTGTTGACTTGCAAAAACATCAACATTCGGACTACGTCCGCTAGGTGACTTACCTAGACACCGTGCTCAAATCCTTCCACGCAAGTTTAAATTGACATTGCACAAAGGCCACAATCTATCCGACACGAAAGTTTACATCAAGGCGATGGTGCTCAAGGCAACGATCGCCTTGACACGAATGTCTTAACGACGCGTCTTACATTCAATTTCCTAATGAGTAGGAATTCACTAGCCAAATTCCCAACTTATCCGTCTCGCAACATCGAACATAATTTCGATTTCACGCAAGCTCAATTGCAAGGTGAATCCGAATCTAACGACATGACTCGTAAGCCATTCCCTTATCATTCCCTCTCGTGCATAGCACGTTCCTCGCAATCGCCTAGACTTATCATCAACATGCACCGTGTTATATTTGTTATCGGTGCAATCTCATATGCGATATCGCATGGGTCATCTTACGGTCTGCAGCATTCAATTTGATTTGGCGGTCAAGTCTTCTAGGGTCAGCTGCCCCGAAGCTACGCTCGATAATTGTGGATCATTAACGAAGGACAGTTTAATACGAACCATGCTATATCTTATTTCGGAGCCAAATCACGTTCCGACGATTCTATACGAATACCCAATTTCGGACACAACCATTTCTATCGGCGCAACTTGATGCGCAACTATCCTCCGAGTCAAGTCATGCACTGCCGTCGATGATTTCGTAATTTACGAAACATCTACTCGTATCGAATTCGAGTCTATCTTATTCGCGGGTTGACAAACGAGATGCTATACGCATCGAGCAATCGTCGATGACTTATAGTCTCATCTCGATCAATCGCAAAGTTCACGATCAACCAGTCCGTTCTTTCTCGTATTGTTACTTACAAAATTCCATAGCACGAGGCACACTCTATTTTGCATTCTCACATCGCTTACGTTTCCTTACGTATCGATCTTGATACGCCGTATCCATTTCGATAACGTAAGGGTCAACTTTGAATCCGTTTCAACGTCAACTTAGTTCGCATCGCATACATCCAAGTTCGCAACGAACTTTTTCATACGCATCGACTCGTTCTCCGATTTTGCCGCATCCCGCTATACTTCGATCGCGTAACTGAGTTACCGATTATCCAACATCGAACCCTCAAGTCATACGATCTCGCCCTCTAAGTTTTGCGTGTTTTCAGTCGTACTCAAATGAGTTTTGCCGTAACGTAACCAACTATTTCTTAGGCACGATTACTCCCGTCAACCAACTCTTCACCGAAGTCGCATATCGTACGATTCGATTACAATTTGCATCGCCCCACATTTCTATCGAAATTGCAAATTGTGCGATTCGATTCGCCTAGCCGAACATTCCTATCGAGATCGCAAGTCGTGCGATTCGATTCGCCTCGCCCAACATTTTCATCGAGCTCGCAAGTCGTGCGGTTCGATTTCAACGTTTCGAATTTCCTATCCCGTCGATCCGATTGTTGCCTCAAGGCATAATCGTTTCGCTAGTTCCCGTCATTCGACTGACACATAAATTTTCAATCGACGTAATCGTTCAATGTTACAAGTCCCGCCTTACCGTTCTAACCGATCATCAAAGAACACTTGCATCAACATGTCGTCATACAAATCCTTAATCGAGTCTCGGTGCTACCCCGTCCGTTGCGGACAAACCTTCCGCAATTCTCACAATACGTCGATGCAATTCATCGCACAAATGGTATTACATATACCACTCGGAATCGAGCCATTCATTGCATCGGTGGTATGCCATATACCACCCAGAATTCAAGTTACTTCCGTCGCAACGTACTCTTTACGAACTAACGATCTCTTCCGACTCACGATTTCCGCAGTGATCATGCTTGATCACAACCGTAACTTTGATTAATTCAAATCCGATACAACTCAGCCAATGCATTTATTTGCCAACACAAGCTCGGCACGCAACCGAACCAATTTCGTTTCTCGATTTATAACTTTTGTTTTCTTCCGTTGCATCTCGTACAAAGTTTTACTTTCGATACGTATTGCACCCCGTGCAACAATTTCATTTTTGATACGCATTGCACCTTGTGCAACATTTTATTTTCGACATTTCAAAGTCAATGCTCAAATCCGTTCAACACATTCGATATTGACTTATCGCTTTTCCTCGCAACGCACATTCGAAATCGATATGTGAATCCGTTCGACACATTCAATATTAATTTTTCATTTTCTTTTCAACGCATCATTTACAATCAACGCGTGGCAATTGCTGCAGCAATATTCCACGACTATCATCGTATTGATGCAACCAACATTTCTCGTATCGTTCGTTGCAACCAACGAATATCTCGAATTACGATTTACGACGTGTTGTATCCCGCGGCAACAAATCTTTGAATTCATATCTCGCAACTTGTTGCACTTACAGCAACAAATATTTTCCGACTTTCCCACGAACACCATGTAATTTCCAAACAACACGCGGCAAAATTACATTGTTTGTATTAGACTTATTGTATGGAACATCCAGTGCGGCATCGAGTAGAGTCAAGAGTGATTTCGATTGGTGGTGGGCAACTTTTAGAACTGAAATGAAGCAAGCGTCCAGAGGAAATTGAGCCTAGAGCTCTGATACCAATTTGTCACGCCCCGACCCGGAATCACCCGAATCATCGTCCTCGCAGGGGGCGTGATGCCGCACGAGCCTGGATTTACGCTCGTGCAAGGCAAGATGACAAGTTCTCAAATGGTTATCTTTTAAGTTGATATTCACAACAAAAGGAAAACAGAGTATACGAAACAAATCTCTTTATTGATATTCGAAATCGGATTACAAAGGCTTTCGATAGCCCAAACGGAATTTGCCAGATTGGCTACAACACTCAGGTTCTCTCTTGCCCACAAAGGATTTCACCGTTCCATACATCATGCCTTCTATATCTCGGCCGCATCAATCCAGTTGCATAGTCCGAGCGTCAAGCGATCGCACGCTTCAATACGCTTTGGCATTCCAAGCCTCAACGCGTTCAAGCAACGCTTCGTCGCGAGCCTTCCATTCCCTGCACCCTGCATGAAGCTGGTGGGTGATCAGTACGTTCGTCCTCGCATGTACTGAAGCAAAGATCATCTTTGAAAACCGACATCTTTAATATTTACGTTGAATCATGCATCTTAGCTTATGATCTTGCTATGTTCTCCTTAGGGTCAATTTCATGGCATCTTTGAAAGCGTAAAGCATGTTATCATAGCAAGCATGTTATCGAATTGAATAGACAAGCAAGCATTCTCGTGTTTGATTCGTGGCGCAACTTAGCTTATCGACGCACCCGCCCTTGCAACCGACGCAAGGTGAATACGTCTATCTGTTTTCCCTGTCATGTTATAAGTGCCCTCTATTCGGATCCATCCATGCAGGATATACGCATACCTTGCACTTCCAAACCCATCGCCCTTAACTATATGAAGGTCACTAGCTTGTCACAGCTAGAATGGACTTATACTCATCGAATCGAAAACATAAGACGATGGTAACTCTGTGCGGTTGCTAACCAACAATCAGAGGCCACCGAAATAATCGCACGCAAGTGGCTTATCACATTCACTAGAAGGTCGCTACCCGTCTAAATGAAGTGCACCAACAATGCCGAAAACGAAATCCCTCCTAGGCCGAACGGTCCCAGCGCCCTGGCGCGCCGCGTTCGAGGGATGCCCATACATGGGCTTTTATATTCTTTAAGTCCATTTGACCATTTAACCATGCAACGAATCTTATATTTCATACAACCAAGCAAGTTCGCTTATCGCTATTTCAATTGGCACAACGCCCCCAATGTCCTCAACGAACGCCCTAAGGCCATGAATATTTCGAAGGGCACCATGCCGCGTCGACAGTTATGCCATATCCGTGCCATAACTGTTCTTCTCGTCGCAACGACGCCATCTTTGATAAGTATTGTGCAGCTGCACGCATTCGCCGTCTTTTGTGATCTCGTATACGTTGGCACGTTTCTACCGTATTTCGAAATGTTCTATAACTTAGCATTCAATGTTCGGGGCTTGCGCGATATGGCGCTCGCCTATTGTCTTTCAATGTTCTAGCCGTTCTAACTCGTGCGCGAAGGCACGGTATGGTTCGTGCACTAAGGCACTCGCCGAGTACAGTTATCCCATGTTATTGCGGCTTGCGCACCGAGGCGCTCGCCTTAGCGATATCTAATATTCCGTAGTGACTTGTGCATTTGATGCACGTTTCATTTCAATTGTACTAACTTAGTGTTCGACACACGTTATGATTTACTTCCGATCGGACCACGCCCGTGGCGTCGATAGGTTAACTTTTAGCATACAATGATACATTTGACTTATCGAATGAAGGAGTAAAAAGAAGTCAATCCTCCCACCTTGAATCGATTTGTCTTTGTCGTTTTGCCGAGCCGATGCGGCTCGATTTCATAACTTTATTGCACGGCCACTCTCCTGACTTAGCCATTCGAGCACTTCGTGCTTATTGAGTTTGTACGTCCGATTTGCCTTAGCGTGCCAACGCTTCCGTCCGTCGCAAGGCGTCGATTTGGTTCCGCAGACCCCTTACTAAATATTGCCGAAGATCGACCTCTAATATTTTCGTGTCAAAGTATAACCTGCACACGAAACCAACTAAAATCAATACTTGCATCGATTCGGACTTGCGCCTTGGTCGATTCGATTTCTCAGAATCTTCGAGCCGATTCAAGGCACTCATCCTTTGGGGCAACGTGGCGCTTCGCATCGATTCACTCGATGCATTCTTTCGGGACAAGGCAACTCTTCGCATCGACTTAGTTCGATGCGTTGCTCGGGACAACGTAACTCTCGTATCGATTCGCATCGATACTTAATCGGGTCAACGCAACTCTTCGAGTCAACGACTCAGCATAATGCACCGTACGGAGCGGGGCATTACAGGCAGCATATACGGTATTGAATCGTTTGCATCCCAGTCGTCCATCGTTTCCAGAGCTCCACCTCTACCTCCACCTCCACCTGTACCAGTACTTTCCACCGGCGGTGCTGCCGTCTACGACCAGGTCACTATTACCCGTATATTATGGGATTTACAAAATTACATATACGGTAGTGCAGGAGCTTCTGCTCCGACACCTATAGTATCGGTCGTTTTGGCTCCGACTGCGGCTCCGACGGTTCAGACTTCGACCGATTCGGCTCCGCTACAGCCTCCAGCACATCCGGCTACAGCACCTCCGGCTACAACACCGACGGATCCAGCACCGACTTCGAGAGTTCCTCTGTCTCGGGAGGATTTCGAAGACGCATTGAAATGTGCTGGGTAGTTACACCCACCCGCCGCCTCCTCCGCCGCCGTCGACGTAGATATTGTTTGGAAACTGTTTGTATTTGGGAACAATTTGAAAAACTGTTTGTAAACTGAAAAACTATGTATTTGGAAAACTGTTTGTATTTGAAAAACAATTTGGAAAACTGTGTATTTGAAAACTGTTTGTATTTGGAAACTGTTTGTAAACTTTTTGTTTGAAAACTATTTGAAAACTGTTTGTATTTGAAAACTATTTGAAAACTGTCTGTATTGAAAACTGTGTATTTGGAAACTGTTTGAAAACTGTTTGAAAACTGTTTGTATTTGGAAACTGTCTGTATTGGAAACTGTTTATATGACTGTATCTTGTGTGTGTAACTGTCAACATGGATGTGGAGTGCAGGAAAAATAAATATAGACACAAAATTGTATTTAGCGACGGGACAACGACGGAACAGCGGCAGAATATCTGAAAAATTGCAGTATAGCGACGGAAGAGCGACGAAATATCTGGAACATTCCGCCGCTAAGGTTCTGGAAAATATAGATTTAAAGTATAGCGACGGACTAGCGACATAACCGGTTCGTCGCTACAAGCCTGTCCGGTACCAATAGGGTATCGGAAACACTTTAGCGACGTACTGTTCCGTCGCTATACGGTCACAAACTAGCGACGGAATTTTCGTCGGTAGTTAGTCGGTAAAGGTAGCGACGGCATTTCCGTCGCTAATACGTCGCAATTTGTAATAAATAGCGTGTCGCTAAATCCGTCACTAATCAGTCGCTATTTTCGACAAACTAGCGACTGACTGAAATTAGCGACACGTGATTTTCTGACAAACCGTTTCCGTCGCTGATATGTCGGTATTTGACTTTAGCGACGGAAAAACGACTTTTGGCGACGGATACCGCCGTCGCTAAAAGCCTGTTTTTTTGTAGTGGAAGAAGAAGACGACGAGAATCGCAATCCAAATCCGAGTTTGTGCGTAGAGGTAGTTATGGTATTAATTTTGTAAATACAGAACATCTAAAGGGAATCTTGGAATACTTAATGTGGAAATATATAATTCTGGGCATTTCATAAAACCCATCCTGCGGGTGGATTTTTCATAAAAACTAACCCCGAAATTGAATTTCTCAGCAATTTCCAGAAAAAAAAACAAATGACAGAAATTCTACTTTATATTCCCATGAAAAATTAAATGGCCTTTCTTAAATATTTTTCTTGTTTTACTACTGCTACTGCTACTTATTTAGAGTCAATATGGCGTGTCGGAATGTAATCCGAGAAAAAAAAAAAAAGACACCTGAATTATTTTAGTGTTGAAATTTGATTCAAGTGCATAATATTGTGACGAGAAGGACACACTAGGAATAGAGAAATTGGTTTCTCGTGGACAATGATAATGGCTTTTATGGGTGTACGTCCTTTCACGATGTCTCATGAGAGAACCATTACCGACTGTCTTTCGGTGCACCGTGCACGAACCAAATCCATTGAATCAATGGACCACAATATATATATATATATATCAGCAGTGACTGCACAGTCTGCACGCGTGCATCAAACTCTGCAACAGAGTCCTGACCGAACGAGTCGGACACAGCGTTAGGATGTATGAGCTCAACTCACGAACAAGTCTGGGTTGGCTAGCCAGCAGTAGCAGCACAAACTCGATCTACGTGTCTCTCCTCCTTGGTGGCATGAAAGTTAGTTATAAGCATCTCAATTGTATTAATCGAACTCTCTTGCCAAGAAGCCCACTTGGTCGTGTCTCAAAAGAATATATCCAACATATAATTGCAATTGTATTTCTCTTCCGCAGAGTTTGATGCGCCAACATAGCCTATATAAGAACATGACCTAACACTAGCCTGGTTACCGAATAAAACTCGTATTATATGCAAAATTTTTCGTATCTTTAAAAAACGTACAATACTTACTTACTTTGAAAGATTCGGATTAGTATGCAAATTTTAAGTATATAATATATTTTGTACGAATTATTGACAAATTTGACACAAAAAATGTAATGACAGCCTGTTTATTTAGCCAAATTTGGCCACTTGTTTAAGTATGTGAAGTTTCTAATCTCAATATTTTCGTTTGACGAATATTTGACCGAATTTTTAACGTTACAGTGTGCCAAGTTATAATCGTATTTTTGTTGGTCCGAATTTTTTTTCGTTTGTCGAATTGCTAGCAAGGAACAGAAAAGGAATGCGTGGGGATTCGAATTCTAGTCCCCAGAAAATAAAACTAGAAAAGTATTCCTGTATCGCTAATTAATGACTGATTTTATCTTAAAAGAAAAAGAAAAAGAAAAAGAAAAAGTGAAAAAAAGAGGAAATTCTTAACCTAAGGTCTAGATAGATGGATAGATAAGACAGGCATGCAGATAGAGAGAATATTATGCAGAATTAATTTGCAGTTGGCGTGTGATAAAAAATGTAAGGGCTACAATTCCATGTCCTATCATGGAGGAGTGCATTAGATGCTTACCTAGTACTAGGGATGGAGAGTGCTTAATTGAGTGGTTATTTAGTTTTTTCATCTTTTAATCTCGTTCCAACGGTTGACTTGGACAGACAAGACAACTGTCAAAACGAGATCCATACCGTCTTTCGGACAATATGGAGACCTTACAATTTATGTAAAACTAAATAACCCTTAATTTTAGCGTACTACGTATCAGTGTTGTCAAAACCGAACCGAACCGGACAGGCGGTCCGACTGGGTCCGACCAGTCTTGACAAAAATTTCGGTTCGGTCTGATATGAACAGAGGTTTTTAGAAGGACCGTCAATTTTTTTACATAACCGGGTTTAACTGATGAACTAGCCGAACCGGTTCGCAATTGATCGAAAATTTTGGTTTTTTTTTTCAAAAAAAAACTCAAAAAAATTCTGAGATTTGAACCATTTGGTTCTTGGTTTGGTTTAGGCGTGTCAATGGTTGACCGAAAATCCGTATCCGATCCGTATTCGAACCGAAAATATCCGAAATTTCGGATACGGATACGGATTCGGATATCTTATCGGATATTTATCGGATATCGGATACGGATACGGTAAGTGCCATATCCGAACCAATAAAATCCGAACCAATAATATTTAATTTTTTTAATAAATTTAAAATATATATGTGGCAATGTATTCAATGTATGCATGAGATTATTAGTTATTTGTGCTTGTGTGGAGAATTATGACAAAATATGTTGTTCCAATGTAGAAATTGTTGGTTCTGATTCTTTTCTTCCATTTTTTAATATATTTTTTAGTAATCTTATTGGTTCGGATATTATCCGATATCCGATAAAATTATCGGTAACGGATATGGTAGCCAAAATGTATATCCGATCGGATATCGGATAGTTATCGGATATATCCGATAGTTAATGGTTCGGATATGGTATTGCCAATATCCGATCAATAAGCTACCATTGACAGGCCTAGTTTGGTTTTAAGAAACCTTATAGTTGTAAACTAAACCAAACCAAAGATGCTAAGAACCAATCAAAGAAGTAAATGTGGATATGTTATCTGTTTGAAACAAACCAAAAATAAGTCTATTTGAACTTTGGTTGAACCCCGGTCCAACCTATAAAAAAAAAATTCGTTTTAATCATCCGTCCGGTTTTTAAAACATTGCTACCTACACTTAAATGAAGCTCAACGCATTGCAAATTTTTTGTTACATATGAGACGAAGACTTTCAATATTGGACCACAACATCGAATCGGTCGTTCTCGATCAGGAATTAATTGCCTCACTAAATCAGTGACAATAAATGCCAGTCCCCAACAAGCGGCGATCCCTTTGGTCATATCACCAAGGGCGGCTATGATCGGCTGGCACGCAGGACCGGTCCGGAAGGTCGGATTGTCCGAGTCGAAACTTATTCTGGTTGCGACATGCGATTTCGACCCTTTGCAGGTCATGTTGGACCTGGAAGGTTGTCCAAATCCGAAGAATTAATTGCGAGAGGCTTACCTTTGGGCCGGCCCTGCTGACAAGGTCACCTTTCCCGACAGATTCTTGAAAGATTTATAAGTACAGATAGCGCGCGGCATTGCTGGTCCGAATGAATTGTTGAGGGCTGAGATGGGGGGGCACTGGCAGGAATGGAAGCCTGTGGTCGCGATGTTGATGGCGAACGTGGTGTTCGCGACGACGAACACTCTGATCAAGAAAGTGATCGACGACGGTCTCAACCAGGTGGTTCTCATTACGGTCCGGCAGTTGCTGGCTACTCTCTTCATCGCTCCGGTGGCCTATTTTAGGGAGAGGGAGACGAGGCCGAAGATGACCACCAAGATCTTCGTCTACCTCTTCTTCAGTGCACTTCTCGGGTGATCTATGAGTTTTTGTTTCATTACAGCATTAATTGTTTGCATAATTATGAATTTCCAATTAGAGAGAATTGTTAGAACTCAACTCTGATTATTATCACCACTTTCTTTTTTTATAGCTAATTTGAAGTTGGCATGTTGTATTTTCAGGTCTTCACTTACTCAGTATCTCTTCTTCGTGGGACTGGAGTACACTTCTGCCACCTTCTCTTGCGCTTTCCTCAACATGGTTCCTGTGTTCACGTTCATCCTTGCTATACCATTCGGGTCTCTCTCTCTCTCTCTCTCTCTCTCTCTCTCTTAAGCACACAAATACATGTGAGCAGAGCGGGCCATTTCTGAGCACGTACAAACTGTGCGATCGTAAAAATTCCAAAAACCGAAAAGTTCAAAAAATTTAACCCGGTATATATTGTTAATGTGAATATCTATTTTTAAGGTTCGTGTCTCCCTCGTTTTTTAAGAAACTGCACTAACTTGTCCTTATAATGTTAGGAAAAGATTTTTTCGGGCTAAAAAAGTTATTTTTTATATTTGTAATGGACCCTTATAATGTCAGAAACTCTGCATGTGACACAATACACAAACGCACTTGTAAATAACTATCTAGATATCTTGATGTTGCTCGTATACATGGGCGGAACTACAAAGGTGACTAAATGGACTTCAATCCATCCAATTTTTTTTTATTTCTTTTTATTTATCAATGAGCTCATATATATTTTTATATATCATCCAATTGAATTTCTGGTTCCCCCCTTAATAATAGTATAGTTCTTTTAGCTTTTATTCATCTACCTATAAACATATACAGCCGCTTCTTTCTATCTGCTGCTATGAGGAAAAGTAAACTCTCATATATCACAATTTAGTATCATATGGTATTTGAACTATTTAAGAGGTTCCAAATTAATGGTGGACAACTTTTTTTTCTTCCACTCAATTTCATTTTTTTTTTCCCTGTGCGCATTCCTGCTCATGATCTTTGCTTGTCTTCCTAAGTCACCACACTCCAAGAAGTGTAAGTTGGTGCCATATTCTTGTGTCCCCAATATTTAGGTGTGCACGGAGATTTAAATACTACATTCTAACATACGACAATACAAGTATTTAAATTATATGATTTTGTACGTACTACAACATATGTTTGTGGAATGGTCGTGATATGTTTCAAAATTGACGTAAAAATAATTTATAAAGTTCAGTTGCTAAAATTGAGCAGTGAAAAGTTAAGGTAATAAAAATGTCCGAACGCTACAGTCAGGGAGCCATTAGCCGTTAGCGTTCGGACATTAGGAGCCTATTTTCAATGCCAAACCGATTTTTCGTGATGTTCTCGATACATACATGCAGGTTAGAGAGAGTGAATGTGAGAAGCAAGTCAGGGATTGCGAAGGTGATCGGGCCTGCGGTCTGTGTCGCCGGCGCGATGCTGCTCACGTTCTACCAGGGCATCGCCTTGGGCGACACATCCCGCCACGCAGCGGAGCCGAAGGAGCAAGCAGCAGCGGCGGCGGCGGCAGCCCACGCTGCTCTGGGCGGCGCCGGCGCGAGAGAGAAATGGACGGTGGGGACGATCGCGCTGTTCGGCGGCACTTTCTGCTGGGCGTCGTGGTTCCTCCTCCAGTCGAGGCTCGGCAAGAAGTATCCGGCCCTCTACTCCAGCACGACCGTCATCTTCTTCCTCAGCTTCCTCCAAGCTGCGGCCCTCACCTTCGCCACTCAGAGGAGCGTCTCTTTTCTGATCTTGAGGAGGAAGTTAGAAATCTTGACCCTCATATTTGCAGTAAGTATACAACTTGACTCCCAAGTTGCACATATTAGTTACTCATTTGATCACGGATTGTGCTTCAAAGATCACCTTTCTTAGAAATATGGTTGTGCTTCAAAGATCACCTTTCTTAGAAATATGGAGCTAACTATGGTTCAACAAATGTGGAGAGAACGAAACAGACGTATCTTTGAACGTCTTGCTACTAGAAGATACGTTGTACAAAGAAACGTAAAAAATGATATAGATATCCGTGACCCTAGATTAGGGGTGAGTATTCGGTTTATTCGATTCCAACCGAACCGAATAACCGAAAACCGAATTGGACCGAAACCGAATAAGCAAAACCGAAACCGAACCGAATTGGTCAATAACCGAACCGAACCGAATTAAATCGGTTCGATTTTCGGTTTATTCGATTTTTGGATTTTTTTTTTTGTGATTTTTTGTTAATATATATATTAACTATATATATATATATATATATATATATATATATATATATATATATATATATATAAACTGAATTTTTTTATTTAGATTTCGGTTTTGGACCGAAACCGAAACCCACTGAATAAGAAAATTTAGTATTTTCAAAACCGAAACCGAACCGATTTTTTTTAAAACCTAATCGAATTTCTTATTCGGTTCGGATCGATTCGGTTCGATTTTCGGTCCAAAACAGAATAATGCTCACCCCTACCCTAGATGACCGCATTTTGAGTTTCGGGATTATAGTTTTGTAATATTCTGCTTCTATCAGTAGTATAACTACTTTCTTCTCAAAAATAAAAGTTATTGGCTTGGGTAATTTTATGTTGGGTTATGGCAGGGGGTGGTTGGATCGGGGTTTGGCTTCGTAGTAATGTCTTGGTGCGTCGAGAAGCGAGGTCCCGTCTTCACCTCGGCATTCAGTCCTCTCACTCAGATCATGGTCGCTGGCATCGATGTCACCATTCTGCACGAACAACTTTACCTAGGGAGGTAAGAACAATAACCTTGTGGACATTTTTTATTTATTATATCTCATACATGCCTACGTATCTTTACGGTTATGCTCCAACTCCGAAAAGAATAAATATCTATAGTACATGAACATGGGAAGTTATCTGATTTTTTTAAGAGCCTAGAATTTGTTGTTAGAAGACTCTACATTGAGATTATGTTAACCTTACCTCCCACTTGATTTATCTTAATTTAAGGTGCACCTCACAGTTTTGCAAAAATGTATAGTACCTTCCATTTTGGACGAAAATCGTCAATTTTTTTTTTGGAACAAAATGTCCTTATTTCTTCCTCTTTCTTCTTTCTTTTTCTTTCCTCTTCTCCTCTCGCGGCGGCGGCAACAGCAACAGCAGCGACGGCAACAGCGACAACGACGACAGCGGCGGAGGCGGGGAGGGGGGGGGGGAGCGGCGACGGCAGAGGCGGGGAGGGGGGAGCGGAGGCGGGCTCCTCGTGGGGGGCGGAGGAAGAGGAAAGAAGAAAGAGGAATGAGCCAAGGACATTTTGGTCTTTTTTTTTTTTTTTTTTTACGGTTTTCGTTCAAAATAGGAACAATATATATTTTTGTAAAACTGTAGGATACATCTTGAATTGGAATAAATCAAGTAGAGGATAAATCAAAATTTCTCAAAAAAAAAAAACTAAAAATAGAAACTATACAATCGCACTATCCTAAAGATTATAACTTACTCTTTCTTGCTGTAGCATTCTTGGATCTGCGCTTGTAATTGCTGGACTATACTGCCTTTTGTGGGGAAAGAGCAAGGACACCCAGATTATCGAGACAAAGCCAAGTGAAGTAAATGATGACATTCATGGATCACTACCGAAAGTTTAATCAACTTTATACCATTTTTCCCTTTACATAGCATAAAGCACTAATAGCAGCTTAAGAAAAAAAAAGAGAAGCCTTTTTTTTTTTTTACTTTTCATTTTCATTGTGTTAGCAGAGTTTTTTCCTGGACGAAAATCTGCTCACGTTCATCTACCATTTAAGTACTGTATACTTGGTATGAGTACTAATTAATAGAGCTATTTATCTATCATATATAAAGTCAAACTATTTGATGTACCAAATTATTAGGAAAACTGGTTTGATTTTATTGTTAGGGTTATTTAGTTTTAGGGTCTTACATATATATAGATATTAGGATTTGGATCTCGAAATTAATCGACGTTAGAATTTGTGTCTCAAAATCACTGTTAATTAGCCTACGTGAACAATGATTTCGAAACCCAAATTCTAATATATATCGATCAATTTCGAGATCCAAATTCTAATATCCATATATATATATATATATGAGATACTAAAACTAAATGTCCAATAATTACTCTCTTTCTCTCAAGCATATATTGGGTTGTTATGTGACTTGATGCCGTTGTCAGTCCTACACAAGATTTTTTTTTTTTTCTTTTTCTGAGATATAAATACTTGCTATTATTGCCCACTTGATCAATGTATAGTTTCCTTCTGATCATCATGCTAAGGTTCTACTGAAATTCATCTCAATTTAATGCTAGCTTGATTTAGATATATTCGACCAAGAAAACGGAGAAATTTGATAAAATTGTACTAACGGGTTCGAAATAACGACATGTCTTTATATTCGATAAAAATATAATAAAATTTACTACAAAATCCTTTTATAAAGAATTAAGTTTTTTACTTTGTTAACTCAAATAATTTTCTCTCGAAACAAAAATAAAAGTACTGATCAGCTAGTCGATGGTGGAATACTCTGTTGATGACGAAACATGTTACCAGGATCAATGGCAGTCTTTGCCCGGACCAACCTATCATAATTCCCCAGAAAATACTTCTCCCCCCACACCCTGGCCGCACCGGCCCGGTCTCGGTCCGGACCGCTCCAGTCGACGACCCCCAAATCCAAGTCCACACAGTTCACGTAAGCGGCCCTCGTCGGCTCCTTCGACACGTATCGTGCCATGTACTCGTAGAATTCGCGTAGCCAAGCGACGTATTTGTATCCAGCTCCGTCGTCCACCTTCGTCCACCCGACGATGTACTGTATCCCGTACAAATTCCCGCGACGGTGGGGGAACGGTACGTCGTGGCTCGGTATCCGGTCCATCGCACCGCCGTACGGTTCGAGAAAGATTTCCGATTTGGGCTCCTTCGCTAACCAATTGAACGCGCCAGTCAGTCCCGATAGAGGGATTGGCACCCGAACGTAGTCCGATTTCGACTTGGAGTAGATCTTCCCATAAGACGTGCTCCGGTCCGTGAGGTCCGATTTCGATTTCAGACCGGCAAAACGTACAGCCGACTCGACCCAGCTCATTTCCGCACAGTCCGACTCGTTGAGTCCCAGCTCGGGAAATCGTCGAGCCAGTATCGATACCGCACGCGAAATCGGTCCTAGGAATTGCACATTGAACTGAGAATTGGTCACGTTAACCGTTGCTGAGATTGTTACCGACAGATAGAAATCGTCCGGCAATGCTGGCGATACGTGCTGCCATTTGTGGACCAGTTCTGCGACCACGGGCCGACTCGGCATGGACCGGCTGAGTTGACACGTCGTGACCCGGTCCGGTACCGGGACGAGCCGCAGCTTCCACGCGTAGATTGCGCCCCAGCTGCCGCCGCCGCCGCCCCGAATCGCCCAGAACACGTCCTCCCCCATCGAGCTCCGGTCCAGCACCCGCCCGGCCGAGTCGATCAGGACCGCGTCCAGCACGTTGTCCGCCGCGAGCCCGTACTTCCTGCTGAGGTATCCGTACCCGCCGCCCGCGATCTGGCCCCCGCTCCCGACGGTCGGGCACGAGCCGGCCGGGAACGCGAGCGAGCCGCCCGACTCGTCGGCCACCGCGTAGTAGACCTCGCCTATCGTTGCGCCGGACTCGACCCACGCGGTCGAGTCCGTCAGATTGACCCGGACGCGGTTCAGGTTCATCAGGTCGACGACCACGAACGGGTTCGTCCCGTCTGCAGTGTAGGATAGCCCCTCGTAGCTGTGTCCGCCGCTTCTTAGCCGGATGGACAACAACAAATTAATGCAGCAGACGACAGCGGACTGCAGCTGGTGCTTCGTGCCGGGCAGGACGACCGCGACCGGCCTCGCGATGGCCGGATCGACGAAACGAAGGTTTCGGATAGAGAAGTTCAGTAGGTGGTTGTAGGAGGAGGAGGTGGCTATGGAGAAGTTGTGAACATCAGCAGAGACCAAGCATGATGTCAAGGAAGTAGTAGTAGTATTAGTACTTTGTGCAGCATTAGCAACAGACACAAAATAGGAAAGTAAGAGAAGAAAAAGCTTCATACTGCCAAGCTATTTCTTCTTCTTCTTCTTCTTCATCTGTATGAAAGTTATCATTTGCTTGTAATATATAGAAAGAGCCATATATTTCTTGTGATAATTCCACCTGTAAGAAAGGAGTTTGTTTGTTTGTTTGTTTTTTTTTTCTGAAAAACTAATAATTAAGTTTGGGTTATGTTAGCGTAAGCTCTTAAAACACATGTTAATATATTGATAAATATATATTTACATGAATACACTTATCAGTACATTTATTAATAATTTTTTTACTAAAGTATGTATTGGTAAATATAAATTTTGTATTGATATATGTGCTAGTGGTGTATCAATATAAAATGCACATTTATAAAGAAAATTTTCACACAAAGCATTAAATATTTATAAAATTACATGTAGAGCACAAAATTTTTACTTATTGTATCTGAAGCACAAAAACGCCCTTCGTAAGGGTGTTTTTATTTTAAAATTAATTTTCTTAAAAAATTTCGTGCCCTTCGTAAGGGCGTTTTTATTTTAAAATTAATTTTCTTAAAAAATTCCGTCAGCTCCGTCAGCTTCCGTCACAGAAGTTAAAAAAAAAACGAAAACGCCCTTCCTAAGAGCGTTTTGTCAGTCTTCTGTCAGAAGAAAACGCCCTTCCTAGGCGTTTTCTTTGAAATATTTTTTTTTCTACGGGGTTGGTTGGAGTTGGGGATAATCGTTGACTTGTTAGTATCATTTTCAATATCTTTTTCCGACCAAAGTTTCAGGCCTTAATAAGCTCAGCTTTGGAATTTGTGCATCCTTGACAGCATCTTTTCCCATCCAAAGTTACATTATTTTTAATGTTTTTTCAGGCTTTTAATGTCTTTCCCATCCTTGACAGCATCATTTTCAATATTTTTTTCAAGCTTTAATGTCTCCCCCCCCCCTCTCCTTCGTCCTCCTCCAAGCACCACCTCCGCCGAGTCCTCATAGGCGTCCTCCTTGGGGTCCTCACCGGCCTCCTCGCCACCCTCCTCCACCTTTCCGTCTGCGCCATCGTCCTCTTCGCTGCCCGCACCCCCATCCTTAAGCGCCCCGTCCTCTTCCCTCCAGACCGCGCTCTCCGACCAACCGGCCGCCCAACTCCCCGCCGAGGACTCCTTTCCAGCTCTCCCGCCAAGGACTCCTTTCCAACTCCCCGCCGAGGACGCCCCGCCCAACCCCCATCCTCAAGGGCCCGTCCTCTCCCTCAACAACCGGCCGCCCAACGGCTTGGTCGTCACTGTCACGACCCGCACCCTGAAGAGGGGCACGAGCACGTGGTTACGTCCAGCCTACGCCGCAGAATCGGCGGTAGAACGCTGTATATAGGGTCTGTAAATACTACGACTAAAACAGATAAATGTACCTGTACAGTATATACACTCCGAATGGAGGTGACATAACAATACAGTCTCAATCACATAATCAAAGCTAAGGTAGATAGCATGAAAAGAGATATGATAGATAAAACAGGAAACGAGTCCAAAATCCACTAGTCAGAGCTAACACAACATCCAGAGTCTCAGATAATATAAGTATAAAGATACTACAAACTGAAATGTACTAGCTGGCTCGCAGGCCAGGCAAACCTAACTAAACTATGCTACTCAGGGTGAGCAAAGTCCAGTGGCTCTACCAATAAGCCACGGTCTAAATCTAGTCCATCAGACTCAATCCCATAGTAGGTCGGGCAGTCAGTCTCAGAGTCATCTGTAAAATTTATCAACGGTATCCTGTCAGAAAAATGAGCAAGTACAAAACACCAACAGCAGTTCCATATGAATTGAGAAATACTATAAGAGACAGTAATAATGAAATACAAGACAAAAGATATATGCGACTTGGGAACCATTTGAAAGCCGAGTTACAACCCTTGAACCAAACAAGGACCGGAGTTGTAACCCTTCTTTCAAACAGAACTTAGTCACAAATCATGGTACAGTATAAAAGGCAGGTAGAGCATGTGAGAAATGAATCATAGCATGGTGAAAGTACAGTAAGTAAAGCTGAACTGGAAATATAAGGCATGATAATAAATGTAAAAAGGTGATTTGAACTATTAGAGCGATATGTGATCGGCTAGGGAAGCAAGAGATGGTTATCCACTTGGCCCGGCAATCCGCGGTGTACTCAACGGAGAGTCATGCCGTTCAACCTGGATAACTGGTAATGGGGTGTCTGCAACACCCTACGTGAGGTGAGGGTGACGCTAGCAATGTATAGTTACAGGAAGGCTTGATCACATAACCCCTAATAATTCTCCCATCCCCGAAAAGTATCACGGATCCGGACATGGCACGTCATGACACGGGGTTCAAGAGCAGGGGGCCAGCCCACTCCCAAATCAGTGTCTATATAAGTACAAGAACACAGGAATATCTCATACTCATATACCAAGGGAGTCTAGGAATAACATCTCATGACAGGATCCGACGTATACTAGTCCGTGAAACGTCGTGTCAGGAATCAAGTAAAACACTGCGACTGAATCAGATATAGTAGATATCAAGACAATGAAAACTATCAGTGAATGTACTCGTCTGTAGTCCTGAGCTGATAGGGTGAACAGACGCTCAGAGATGATCACAGACCTAAAATAAGATACTATGAGTCAAACATGGCTTAACACTGAAAAAGGAAACTAATATAATCCATGAATGCAAGTCTAAGTCAAAACTAGGTCAATCTAGGTCAAACTGGTTCATACTAGGTCATACTGGTTCATACTAGGTCATACTAGGTCACTGGAAGTCAATCCAAGTCAAACTAAGTCAATCGGGGTCAACGGTTGACTTATAGTTGACTTTTGGTTAAAAAGTCAACTCTGGTCAACTCTGGTCAACTCTAGGTCAACCCTAGGTCAAACTAGTCTAATGTTGACCAACTGTTGACTTTCAGTCAACTGTTCAACTCTTGGTTGGTTTCGGTCAAATCGGGTCGCTTAAAGGCTAAGTTTGACTCTCGGTTGACTTTTGTTGACTTTTGGTCAAAAAGGTCAATCGACGTCAAAACTAGTCTATGAGTACCATATTTGATCATTACCAACCACGGAAATCAAGTTCTAATTCTATCTTAGGCTTCTGACACAAATATCCTATTTCTAGGTAAAACTAGTATTTACCCTTCTAAGGTAAATCCCGATACCTTGCCCAATACCAAGGAAACCCCGCAAATAACCATGGTACTTGCCTAGGCTCCTTAGGGTAGCTAGATATCAACCCATCTAAGGTTTACCTACCAAGAAATTTGGGTATCCTAGGTATCTAGGCCATGTTAGGATACGGGATATTGATTTACCCTATTACCTACTCTATCTCATGAATTTTACCCTTTTCTCTACCACACTCATCTACACCACTCACTCTCATGACACACTCCTATATTTATCACTCTCATAGGCTCTCCTATAGGTTTCCTATTAGTTTAGATATAGGCTATACTATAGGGTACTAGTTTCCCTCACTAAGCTCTCTCACACACACACACAATATCTCACAAATACACACACACAAGGGCAAATATGTGGACTGTTTTGGGAAAGCTAAGGGCTGAATTGAAGGTGGTTTGGGACTAATTTTTGTGGTGTAAATGATGTCTCAAAGGGGCTGATTTGTGGCCAAAGGGACAGCCAATATAGGGACTGTTCTAGGACAGTCCAAAGGGGAAATCTGGATAGATTTTTGGGCTATGTGGGGGCTGAAATGTGGGGGAGTTTGGGGCTGTTTTGGACAGTGAATGACAGCCAATATATGGCTTGAAACATGGTAGATACATGGGTATTCAAAGGGCTGTGGTTGGGGTTTTTGGGGACTGAAATATGGAGGAAAGGTGGGGGTATTGGACAGCCAACAAGGGAAAAAATGTGGACTGTTTTGTGTGAATTTGGACAGAAATTTGGGACTAATTTTTGGGGTTCAAGGGGGACTTTTGTGGGGACTGTCAAGGGGGAAAGAGGACAGCCATGGGGTGGTTTCCCCCTCCCTCTAAACACTCACTCAAACTCCCTCTACCCCTCTCTATATAACACTCTCTACCACTCCTCTATTTCACACTCCTCTTCACATGTTTTCCCTTCTCAAACAAATCCACAAACACCACTACTACTAACATACACACACAAACACTCAATGCTCCCCTCTAGCCGAACCTGGCTTCTCCCTACACCAACACAAAGCCACACACACAACCATATATATCTATCCCATATATAAACCACATATATATATATATACCACTATATATATATATATATATATATATATATATATATATATATATATGTATGAAACCATATATACACACACTCACTCAAGCTCCCCTCCCCCCCCCCCCCCCCCCCCTCCCCCCCCCCCCAGCTTGGCCGAACCTATCAAGTCCCCTTCCCAAACACAAACAACATCACCCCATCACAAATATATCCACATATAACCCACCATATATATATATATATATATATATATATATATATATTATAGGAATATGGTACATAATGATACATGGAAAAATACATTCTAAGAACATGTAAAAATCTGGAATAAATGTAAGAACAACACAAAAACAATACACAAACAATATCCATGAGTCCAAATAGAGGGTTTTCCTATTAGGACACAATCCTATATATTGGACACCTCTAGAAATATCCAAATGGACACAAAATGGTCTCAAATGGAGACACAACCATGGGACACATTCCTATGGGTTTTCTAACCATTCTACATGAAATGGAAATTATTTTAGAGAAGGGTTTTTACCTATTTGGAGATGGAACAATGGTGAGCTCTCAAAAATGGAAGGAACCTTTGGAGAAGAAGACGAAGAAGTGGATGAGAACAAAAGAAAGTAGTTTTCTCTCTCCTACCCACCCCCACTAAGTGGCCGGCCAAAGCAAGCTCCTCTCCCCCTTTTTGACTAATTACAAGTTTGCCCTCCTATTTCTTTATTAGCTCTACACAAGGTTGCTTAGGGTTTGGAGGTTAAAAATGTAAATCTAGTGTTCTAATTAGGTCTAACCTAATCCATGTGGTCATGATTAATCCCTCTAACTTTTGATGATAATATTGTGGGCCATGGCTAGCTAGTGTGTGGGCCCGTTAAGTTTAAAACTACCCCGGGTCCCCGAAACAAGTCAAAACAAGTCGGAATGAGTTGAAATTCGAACCCGATTCAAATAACCCCAAAATAATACAAATAATAAATAAAAATTCCAAAATAATTTTAAAGTGGAAAATTACCAAAATACCCCTGTTCATGAAACCTGGGGGTGACAAATCTATCCACCTTAAAAAATTTCGTCCTCGAAATTAAAACCAAACAATAGTAAAATTTCAAATTCACAAGTCATGGCTAAAAATTTAAAATAATTAAAATCTCAAAAATCGAAGCAGGAATTAAATGACTAAATTTATAAAATTTAAAGTTACTCTCAAATATAAGTCTATCCACCTTAAAAGAATCATCCAAAAACTTAAAACAAGGTAAACATAGAAAATTCATGCAATTTGATAATCATATGCGTCTGTCCAATAATCATGATACTCAGAACCTCCGTCATGCCAGTGAGAAAGGCTACGATAATCACAGAGTCCTCAACTACGGTGCATACCTCTAGAATTATGGTATTTAAAATTTTCGCATTGCCGCTAGCTTGGCAGCGAAAACCTTAAATTTCCACACCCTAGGAATACGTCCATAGTCCGACTATATGTCCTCACTCTGCCTGCTAGCATGACCCTAGAGGATTCCAAAATCTCATAATCGAGGCGACCTAGCCCATACGACTTATCTCAAAAAATGTCACATCACAAGAACAAAATTTCATCCAACAAGCAAAGAACAGATAGAATCGAAGTTCAAAACAGTTTATAAGGAAGCAAAGCGGAAATAAGATCGAAAGATTGGAACCTGCTATCTGCTCTGCTACTGCCTGAGTGGGCTCAACTGCCATGGCGAACGCGTGCCCTTGCTGGCCTCCTCCAGCCTGCCGCACTCTATCCTGGCCCGCCTGTCTGGCTGCACGGGCAGCACAGTCCCTCATCTGGTGATCTGGAGCTCCACAGAACAGACAAACTCCCAGCCTCAATCTACAGACCTCCCCGGTGTGCCCTATCTTCTTGCAGAAGGCACACTGGATGGCCTGCCTCTCGCCCTGTCCCTGGTGCTGCTGGGCACACGCCGGTGTAGGAATGAAATAGTAAAGCGTAGTACTCTAGAGGGGGGGTGAATAGAGTTGGCAGCAGAATAATGCTAATTAAAAATGTTAGCAGCACAATCACAGAATATTAATCACAACTGAAATAAAGTAAAGACAGAGTTAAGAGAGCAAACGCAAAGACAGCGATGTATACTGATATCCCTCTGTTGAGGACTAATCCAGTCGGTAGAACTCTTGCTACCAGTTGAATCCACTATTGGAAAAACCGCAAGTTTTCTTACGAAGTCCTTGCAACTTCTACAACGCGAGCTTTGATACGAAGAACTCGTCCAACTTCAAATGTGAAGAGGTATTCTTCAATCAAGCCTTCTGATTACAATCTCTCAGAAACTTCTAGACCGTACCGCACTGGCAAATTGACTAGAGGATTGTAACTGGCTTGGGATCTGAAATTGAAAGCTCTAGAAAACTCTTTGGAAGACTGAAAGCTTTAGATAGAGAGAAGATTGAAAGTGAATGAGTGAATTAAAATGATCGAAATCCTTCTCTATTTATAGGAGTTCCAAAGGCAGACTTCTGTCAGAATTCGGGCAGAATTCGGGCAGAACTCTTTGAGCAAATCTCGGTCAAATCTGCAACTGCAGGAGGACCAAGTTCCAAGGATTCAAAATCATAACGGCCACCAACCGAACTCTGGCCGAACTCGGTCCGAGTTCTGTCAGGGTTAAGTCAGGATTTAGTTAGGGTTTTTGAAAAAGCTTTTGGTAATTTTTGAAAACCTTTTTGTAAACCTTTTTGAGAGGTCAGTTTAAAAACATTTTGAACTCATTTAGGGATAGCCTATTTGCCAGTACGACTCGGTGTACAACATATTCCTAGACTCAAATAAAATAAAAATACATTGCATAAGAAATTACAGACTCGAGTAGGCAAACAGATCTTCGGTCTTGAATGGAGTGGATAGCCAATCTTGATTATGTCCAAGAATCCGAGATGTCCCGACTAACTTCGTATATCCAGACAGAGTTTGATCAATTATTAAAATCAGGTTGACCATATGACCAATGGGCCAACAATCTCCCCCATTTTGATCAATTGACATCAATTATTAAAAGATTGGAAATTAGGTTAGGAAAACAGCCTGAGCCTGCTGCTTCCTACCCTAACACGTGTCACTTACCGAGAAATCAAAACATTCCCAAGTCAAACACTGTCAGACCTAACCCTATCAAACCTTTACCCCAAAAGGTTAAGCCCAAACAGGATTATAGGCATGCTTTCTTCTATACTAGAAAACCCAAACCTACCAACCATGCACACCACTCAGCTTTCAACACTCGACATGCTCAATGTCATTATTGTGGCCTCATTGGTCATATTTCATCTGCATGTAGAATGAGAAAGCTTGTTGATTTAAATATTTATGCCTGGATACCAAAAGCTAACAACTCAGGACCCTACAAGAAATGGGTACCAAAAGTTTCATCTGCAAACTGTTTTGTAGGTGGAACACCCTTCACATGCTAGAAGCAAATGGATCCTCGACAGCGGTTGTTCACGGCATATGACCAGTGATGCTACATTATTTGTAACACTGTCGAAGAAAAAGAAGGAAGGCTATGTCTCCTTCGGTAATAACTTGAAAGGGTATATTATTGGTATCGGTGATGTTGGTAAGTCTTCCTATCCTGTAATTAAGGATGTCTGTCTGGTTACCGAGTTGAAACATAACCTACTCAGCATAAGTCATCTAGCTGATCATGGTTATGGCATCAACTTTGGCAAAGACAAATGTACTATAGTTGATAGCTCAACTGGTAGTACTATCTTTGAAGGTATCAGGGAAGACAATATATATGTTTTCTATTTGTTAGAAGAAACTAACATTTCAGGTAGATGCTTAATGGCCAAAAGTGATGAGAGTCATCTGTGGCATATGAGACTCGGTCACGCTAATATGGATACAATATCAAGATTATCCACAAAGAAGCTAGTACGCGGTTTACCGGACATTACATTCAAGAAGGATTCAGTATGCAGCCAATGTGAAAGGAACAAAGCTATCAGATCCACATTCAAGTCAGTAAACGCAGTATGTACTACTAGACCTCTACAATTGCTTCATATGGACTTATTTGGTCCTAGCAGAGTTGCTAGCCTCGGAGGTAAACTTTATGCTTTTGTAATTGTAGATAATTTCTCTAGATACACGTGGGTATATTTTTTGACACGCAAGAATGATGCATTATCCGAATTTGTCGCCTTTTGCAAGAAAGTTCAGAATGAAAAAGGTTACATGATCACTCGCATTAGAAGCGATCATGGTGGCGAATTCGAGAATGCTAATTTTGAGCAATTTTGTGACACAAACGATTTTATACACGAGTTCTCCTGCCCTAGGACTCTAAAATAAAATGGAGTTGTGGAACGTAAGAACATAACTCTAACCGAAATGGTCAGAGTGATGTTAAACCAGTTTAGTCTACCCAAATATTTCTGGGCTGAAGCTGTCAATACAGCTTGCTTTGTTCTTAATAGAGTTCTAATTCGACCCAAATCGAAGAAGACTCCATTTGAGTTATGGTTTGATAGAATTCCTTCAGTTTCATACTTTAGAATTTTTGGTTGTAAATGTTTTATTCTTAATACAAAAGACAACTTGGGAAAATTTGATGAAAAGGCCGATGAAGGTATATTCTTAGGTTATGCGGCCAAGAGCAAATGATACAGAGTCTTCAACAAACGTACCATGATCATCGAAGAGTCAATCAATGTCACTTTTGATGAATTGAATCAAATGACTATTGATGACAATGACGAAGATACATCTGTACCAAGCTCAACTCCAGCTGATTCTCAACCAAGCTCTGCACTAGCTGAACCTCCTAGAGAAGATCCAGGAACCAGCTACCTTCAGAATCTACCAAAAAGGTTGAAATTTACAGCTGATCATCCAAAGGATTTGGTAATTGGTGATATTACCAAAGGAGTAAGTACTCGTACATCCTGTAGAGATATTGTTTCTAGTGTTGCATTTATTTCACAGCTAGAACCCAAATCTATTGATGAAGCATGTAGTAATAGTTTTTGGATAGATGCTATGCAAGAGAAATTAAACCAATTTGAACGGAATCAAGTTTGGGAACTTGTTCCCAGGCCTGTTGATCATCCGGTCATTGGCACCCGTTGGGTATTCCGAAATAAACTAAATGAGAATGGTTTAGTGACTCGCAATAAGGCTCGACTCGTAGCTCAAGGATACAATCAAGAAGAAGGTATCGACTACGATGAGACTTATGCCCCAGTTGCGAGATTAGAATCCATTCGCATGTTATGTGCATTTGCATGTTTTCATGATTTCAAACTTTTTTAAATGGATGTGAAGGGTGCTTTTTTAAATGGCTTTATAAAAGAAGAAGTTTTTGTAGCTCAACCTCCAGGTTTCACGGATTTCAAAAACCCTGATCATGTTTTCAAGTTGAAGAAAGCTCTATACGGTTTAAAACAAGCCCCTCATGCTTGGTATGATCGTCTAAGCTCTTTTCTACTTGACAACGGCTTTTCAAAAGGCAAGGTTGACACTACACTGTTTATTAAGTCTTTTAATGGCAAACTTCTTTTAATTCAAATCTATGTTGATGATATTATATTTGGATCTACTGATGAATCTCTGTGTCAAGAATTTTCTAAGTGTATACAGAATGAGTTTGAGATGAGCATGATGGGAGAGCTGAAATTCTTTCTCGGATTGCAAATCAAACAAACTGATAATGGGACATTCATAAATCAAGCCAAGTACACAAAAGACTTGCTAAAGAAGTTCGATCTGGACAATGTCAAACCTATTGGCACTCCAATGGCAACTTCAACAAAGCTTGATTCAGATGAACAAGGCAAGCCAGTCGACACACGTAAGTATCGAGGTATGATTGGTAGTTTAATTTATTTAACTGCTAGTTGTCCAGATATAATGTTTAGTGTTTGCCTGTGTGCACGTTTTCAAGCTAATCCAAAGGAATCACATCTGTCCGCAGTTAAGCGTATCTTTCGATACCTTAAAGGCACTTCTTCTGTTGGCTTGTGGTATCCCAAAACTAAGTCCTTTGACCTTATTGGTTATTCGGATGCAGATTTTGCTGGATGCAAAGTTGATAGAAAAAGTACAAGTGGCACATGTCATTTCTTAGGCAAAGCTTTAGTCTCTTGGTTTAGTAAAAAGCAAAATTCTGTAGCCCTATCAACAACAGAGGCTGAGTATATCGCCGCAGGACGTTGTTGTGCTCAGATTTTGTGGATGAAACAAACCCTAGAAGACTATGATTTATTTTACACACATATTCCCATTTTCTGTGATAACACGAGCACTATTAATTTGACTAAGAATCCAGTATGTCACTCTCGTACTAAACATATCGAGATTAGACATCATTTTCTTAGAGATCATCATCAAAATGGAGATATAAACCTTGTGTACATAGATACTGAAAATCAACTAGCTGACATCTTCACTAAACCTCTAGCGGAAGATTGTTTCAATTATTTACGTCGAGAATTAGGAATTTTGGACGTCAATAATATTAATTGATTTTGTTTTATGATTATATATCATTATGCAAAAACTGTGTTAGAAACAAGCCAATAAAGAGTCTGTCTGTCACCACAACTACGGTTGAAGCAGAGCGGTACTTAAGAGTTCCCCGGTGAACCTCCGCCAGCTGGGACAGTACTCCTACAGCTAATCTGAGACAGTCGCTGTGTAACGACATTTAATTCATAAAATAATATTAATTATGTTAATTGAAGGCTAAAATAACTAATCTTTGAATTAAATATTTGAAATGAGACAATAAAAAAGAATGGCAAAAATCAACTTTGAAGAACCCTAGGCGAATTCGGCCAGAGCTCTGACCGAATTCGGCCCGAGTTCGATTGAGGGTGTCTGGTTATATATACAGAACCCGAGCAGCCCTTCTTCTTCATTGCTTCCAAACTATTTCAAACAGCAGCAGCAGCCGACTCGAGCATCAAAATCCTAGTTCTTCACCACCCTATTCCATCCAATCCAAGTGGTGAAATCTCTCCAAAATTTGGAATCGTGCGGAGATCGTCATTCTCTACGACATATCTTGATTTCGTGAGGTATAACTCCATCTCTCTCCACCTTTCATTTAGTGCATTTTTATTCCAATTTGCACATATGGCACCTAAATTCAATCCATCTAAGAGGAAGAAGACGACCCCTAGTGAGGAAGGGTCATCTTCGCATCCACATACAGATTCACTCTTTTCGCCGGTCCAAACGAGCGACGGCGCGTTCGACGGGTTTTTCTTTCAAACCCTCGACCAAGCCCTACTGTGGTATGGTGATTTTTCTATGCGATCCATCTGCACAGGCGCTCCAGTCAAATGGACTGTATTTTCTGATCATCGTCATTTGTTTGAGGCATTAGGGTTACACTTATTTGTTAAAATCTGCTTCCCTATAGCAACTAATGCCATTAGATTATTTTATTGCAATCTCATATTAGACACTTTTGATGTGAGCACTCGTGTTGGAGGTATTGATATCAATTTCGATGATAGCCTCTTAGCGGAGATCCTTGGTGTCCCTAACGAAGGTGAACCGCTAGTCGATATCACTGATTTTGACTTTTCCGAAGGCACGACACTCGGAAGTTTCAAAGCGGAACTCTGTGCACCTGATAGAGTACGCTCTGGAAAGTTCAAGGATAACAACCTGAACTTGTTTAACTATGAATTGCATCGCATCATCTATTCCACTATCCTTCCTAAATCTACTTCAAAGGATGATGTGACTTCTCTTGAGCTGTCCGTCATGTACCACATTCTTAAGGGAATTCTATTTTCTGCTCCTAAGACCATGATTCAGATGATGGGTCGTTGTCGTGCAAGAGATAGAAATCTCTCTTCCGCGATGATTCTCCCACGCATCTTTCAGCGCTTCGATATCGATATGTCGACTTGTACTTAGGACCCTGAGCCCAAGTTTCTTCAGTTATCTCGTCGTAGCATGACTGCTACAGCTCCACCTCGTGCTCCTCCTACTGCACCTCCTCCACCACCTCATCAGTATGCCATGACATTTGAGGGCATACATCAGCATTTATCTGCTTTGTACGTCTCGATGACGGATATGGCTCGCGAGCGTGAGTTCCGCGACGTCACCCGTTATCAGGCGATGGCAAACTCCTTGGCTGATCTTCGTTTCGCTCAGACTGGTTATTCAGCCGGTTCCATCCCTCGAGATCCAGCTTTCTCGGGTTACCGCTGTGAGGATGAGGCTGTTCATGCCTACTTCCAGCCCGGTAACGCCTATGATTGGTACCGTCTTGATCGTGCTCCACCTCGTGATTACGTTGGTGAGTTCTATGCTGGCGCCCCTACTCCTCCTTCTGGCACTGGTACTTCTGGTACTGGTCCTTCAGGACATGCTGGTCGAGCTGATGTTGGTGATGACGAGGATAGTGATGAGGAGATGTGATTTGATTTTTTAGTGACATTTTATTGTACACTTGGAAATGCTCCAATATTCCAAGTTTTTATCAGTTTAGCAGTACTTTCTAGTTTTGCTTCAGTACTATTATCATTCATGGACATGTTTATGGTGTTTCAGTTATGGCATTTCAGTTTATTTCAGCACTTTGTTTTAATTATTAGCACTATCTCTTTATACTGCTTCTTCATTACAAACTGCCTGTGAAATAGCATGCCTGAGATTTTTTATGTTCTTGAAACAATACATGCCTGTAATGATAATCTGTAACAATACATGCTGTAATGTATTTCTCAAATTTTTATGCCTTTTATATGTTTTCTCACTACTTGTTACTTATGCATTGATTGCGGGAGAGCCTTCTCTTTTGCAATTATTTTGCTAAGTGACAAAGGGGGAGAAAAATTAAAGATCTAACATTTCTTTTGAGATAATACAGGATATGAACAATTTCTACTTTTTGATATTTTTTGAACAAGCTTAATGTTATATCATTCATAGTTTGTCAATTATCAAAATCAGGTTGACCATATGACCAATGGGCCAACAGCCGGTGCCTGCTGGAACTGCAACTGAGGCTGCTGCTGCTGAAACTGCCTCTGCTGGAAGTGTGGGCGCTTTGCTGGCCCTGCACTCGAACTAGCTCCAAGAGCGTCGCTGCTCCTCTTCGGCCTGAGGCCGAAATCCTCCTCTGCAATCTGAGCCTCCATAAGGATCTGCTACAAGGTCGCGTCTCGTCGCCCAGATGTGCGAGTGCGCACTGCATGATTGAGACCCCTCATGAACTTCCGGGCCTTGTACCCCTCATCCTGAACCAAACTGGGTGCAAACCGGCTCAAACGGAAGAACTCCGCTGCGTACTCGTCCACCGACGAGTTCCCCCGCACCAAACTGGCAAACTGCCCCTCCAGAGCTGTAAAGGCTACATCTGGGTAGAACTTCTCCTTAAAGAGCTTCCTGAAGTCCTCCCAAGACAAACCTCTCACTGACGCACGCGGATCCGTGCGGTACCAAGTCAGCGCTATATCGAAGAACTGGCTCGTTGCAGACGTCACCCACAGACCTCTCGGGACCTCTGCCAACTCCAGACACCGCTGGACATCCTCTAGCCAGTCGTCCGCGTATAGGATACCCTCGGTACCCTTGAACTCCCGCGGGTTCATCTTCCTGAAGTGGAGGTGTGTACCGGGCCTCCCCTGACCCTGCTGCTGTGCTGGTGCTCCCTGAACTGTAGCCGGTACACCTCTCTCTACTGCTGCCATAGCTAACTGATGTGAGTTCTCCATCGTCTGTCGCAGCACCTCTGTCTGACGGTGCTGTGCCTCTGCCTATGCTCTCTGCGTCTGCAGTATCTGCTGTAGAAGGGCCATCATCCCCTGAGTGTCTGTCGGTAGCTGAGGCGGCGGTAGAAGAATGTCAGGGATGACCATGGACGGTCTCGCTGCTGGAGGTGGAAGACCTTCTGAAACCGTCGCTGCCGCTCCTGCCTGAAGGGCAGGGACTGAGGCTACTGCTACTCCCATAGCCGGAGGTGGAAGACCTCCCGAATCAGACCTCTCTGGAACTGTACTAGGCCCTGCCGCCTGAGAACGAGTCACCGTCATCCTGAAGATGAATTGAACCCAAGAGATCAATATGGCACAAGATAAGATATTATCAAAGGATGACAATTGAATTCAAATGCAAGAAGAGTTGTCATGGTAATCAAAAGATCAGAATTTTCCTAAAATGTGATTGAGTAACTCCTACCATACCCTAGATCCTACGTCCTAGTCACAGGCTCGTAATTAGCGTTCTAAGTCGAGCACCATTACGAGATCGCACTAATTGCGAGACTGACCTGCATGGGCCACCACAAAAACGTGTCACGACCCGCACCCTGAAGAGGGACACGAGCACGTGGTTACGTCCAGCCTATGCCGCAGAATCGACGGTAGAACGCTGTATATAGGGTCTGTAAATACTACGACTAAAACAGATAAATGTACCTGTACAGTATATACACTCCGAATGGAGGTGACATAACAATACAGTCTCAATCACATAATCAAAGCTAAGGTAGATAGCATGAAAAGAGATATGATAGATAAAATAGGAAACGAGTCCAAAATCCACAAGTCAGAGCTAACACAACATCCAGAGTCTCAGATAATATAAGTATAAAGATACTACAAACTGAAATGTACTAGCTGGCTCGCAGGCCAGGCAAACCTAACTAAACTATGCTACTCAGGGTGAGCAAAGTCCAGTGGCTCTACCAATAAGCTACGGTCTAAATCTAGTCCATCAGACTCAACCCCATAGTAGGTCGGGCAGTCAGTCTCAGAGTCATCTGTAAAATTTGTCAACGGTATCTTGTCAGGAAAATGAGCAAGTACAAAACACCAACAGCAGTTCCATATGAATTAAGAAATACTATAAGAGACAGTAATAATAAAATATAAGACAAAAGAAATATGCGACTTGGGAACCATTTGAAAGCCGAGTTATAACCCTTGAACCAAACAAGGACCGGAGTTGTAACCTTTCTTTCAAACAGAACTTAGTCACAAATCATGGTACAGTATAAAAGACAGGTAGAGCATGTGAGAAATGAATCATAGCATGGTGAAAGTATAGTAAGTAAAGCTGAACTGGAAATATAAGACATGACAATAAATGTAAAAAGGTGATTTGAACTATTAGAGAGATATGTGATCGGCTAGGGAAGCAAGAGATGGTTATCCACTTGGCCCGGCAATCCGCGGTGTACTCAACGGAGAGTCATGCCGTCCAACCTGGATAACTGGTAATGGGGTATCTGCAACACCCTACGTGAGGTGAGGGTGACGCTAGCAATGTATAGTTACAGGAAGGCTTGATCACATAACCCCTAATAATTCTCCCATCCCCGAATAGTATCACGGATCCGGACATGGCACGTCATGACACGGGGTTCAAGAGCAGGGGGCCAGCCCACTCCCAAATCAGTGTCTATATAAGTACAGGAACACAGGAATATCTCATACTCATATACCAAGGGAGTCTAGGAATAACATCTCATGACAGGATCCGACGTATACTAGTCCGTGAAACGTCGTATCAGGAATCAAGTAAAACACTACGACTGAATCGGATATAGTAGATATCAAGACAATAAAAACTATCAGTAAATGTACTCGCCTGTGGTCCTGAGCTGATAGGGTGAACAGACGCTCAGAGATGATCACAGACCTAAAATAAGATACTATGAGTCAAACATGGCTTAACACTGAAAAAAGAAACTAATATAATCCATGAATGCAAGTCTAAGTCAAAACTAGGTCAATCTAGGTCAAACTAGTTCATACTAGGTCATACTGGTTCATACTAGGTCATACTAGGTCACTGGAAGTCAATCCAAGTCAAACTAAGTCAATCGGGGTCAACGGTTAACTTACAGTTGATTTTTGGTCAAAAAGTCAACTCTGGTCAACTCTGGTCAACTCTGGTTAACTCTAGGTCAACCCTAGGTCAAACTAGTCTAATGTTGACCAACTGTTGATTTTCAGTCAACTGTTCAACTCTGGGTTGGTTTCGGTCAAATCGGGTCGCTTAAAGGCTAAGTTTGACTATCGGTTGACTTTTGTTGACTTTTGGTCAAAAAGGTCAACCGATGTCAAAACTAGTCTATGAGTACCATATTTGATCATTACCAACCACATGAATCAAGTTCTAACTCTATCTTAGGCTTATAACACAAATATCCTATTTCTAGGTAAAACTAGTATTTACCCTTCTAAGGTAAATCCCGATACCTTGCCCAATACCAAGGAAACTCCGCAAATACCCATGGTACTAGCCTAGGCTCCTTAGGGTAGCTAGATATCAACCCATCTAAGGTTTACCTACCAAGAAATTTGGGTATCCTAGGTATCTAGGCCATGTTAGGATACGGGGTATTGATTTACCCTATTACCTACTCTATCTCATGAATTTTATCCTTTTCTCTACCACACTCATCTACACCACTCACTCTCATGACACACTCCTATATTTATCACTCTCATAGGCTCTCCTATAGGTTTCCTATTAGTTTAGATATAGGCTATACTATAGGGTACTAGTTTCCCTCACTAAGCTCTCACACACACACACAATATCTCACAAATACACACACACACACAAGGGCAAATATGTGGACTGTTTTGGGAAAGCTAAGGGCTGAATTGAAGGTGGTTTGGGACTGATTTTTGTGGTGTAAATGATGTCTCAAAGGGGCTGATTTGTGGCCAAAGGGACAGCCAATATAGGGACTGTTCTAGGACAGTCCAAAGGGAAAATCTGGACAGATTTTTGGGCTATGTGGGGGCTGAAATGTGGGGGAGTTTGGGGCTGTTTTGGACAGTGAATGACAGCCAATATATGGCTTGAAACATGGTAGATACATGGGTATTCAAAGGGCTGTGGTTGGGGGTTTTTGTGGACTGAAATATGGAGGAAAGGTGGGGGTATTGGACTGCCAACAAGGAAAAAAATGTGGACTGTTTTGTGTGAATTTGGACAGAAATTTGGGACTAATTTTTGGGGTTCAAGGGGGACTTTTGTGGGGATTGTCAAGGGGGAAAGAGGACAGCCATGGGGTGGTTTCCCCCTCCCTCTAAACACTCACTCAAACTCCCTCTACCCCTCTCTATATAACACTCTCTACCACTCCTCTATTTCACACTCTTCTTCACATGTTTTCCCTTCTCAAACAAATCCACAAACACCACCACTACTAACATACACACACAAACACTCAATGCTCCCCTCTAGCCGAACCTGGCTTCTCCCTACACCAACACAAAGCCACACACACAACCATATATATCTATCCCATATATAAACCACATATATATATATATTTTATATATATATATATATATATATATATATATATATATATATATATATATATATAGGTATGAAACCATATATACACACACTCACTCAAGCTCCCCCCCTAGCTTGGCCGAACCTATCAAGTCCCCTTCCCAAACACAAACAACATCACCCCATCACAAATATATCCACATATAACCCACCATATATATATATATATATATATATATATATATATATATATATATATATATATATATATAGGAATATGGTACATAATGATACATGGAAAAAAACATTCTAAGAACATGTAAAAATCTGGAATAAATGTAAGAACAACACAAAAACAATACACAAACAATATCCATGAGTCCAAATAGAGGGTTTTCCTATTAGGACACAATCCTACATATTGGACACCTCTAGAAATATTTAAATGGACACAAAATGGTCTCAAATGGAGACACAACCATGGGACACATTCCTATGAGTTTCCTAACCATTCTACATGAAATGAAAATTATTTTAGAGAAGGATTTTTACCTATTTGGAGATGGAACAATGGTGAGCTCTCAAAAATGGAAGGAACCTTTGGAGAAGAAGAAGAAGAAGTGGATGAGAACAAAAGAAAGTGGTTTTCTCTCTCCTACCCACCCCCACTAAGTGGCCGGCCAAAGCAAGCTCCTCTTCCCCTTTTTGACTAATTACAAGTTTGCCCTCCTATTTCTTTATTAGCTCTACACAAGGTTGCTTAGGGTTTGGGGGTTAAAAATGTAAATCTAGTGTTCTAATTAGGTCTAACCTAATCCATGGGGTCATGATTAATCCCTCTAACTTTTGATGGTAATATTGTGGGCCATGGCTAGCTAGTGTGTGGGCCCGCTAAGGTCAAAACTACCCCGGGTCCCCGAAACAAGTCAAAACAAGTCGGAATGAGTTGAAATTCTAACCCGATTCAAATAACCCCAAAATAATACAAATAATAAATAAATAATTCCAAAATAATTTTTAAAGTGGAAAATTACCAAAATACCCCTGTTCATGAAAACTGGGGGTGACAGTCACGGCTCGAACTTGACCGGCAGAACGCGTCGGCAACGACGTCCAAGCCAATCCTGAGACAGGCGCAGCGGGAGCTGCTCGCGAGTGGGACAGGTGGCAAGGAGAACGCCCATCTGAAGGGCGTTTTCCACCTGACAGAAGACTGACAAAACGCCCTTAGGAAGGGCGTTTTCCTTTTTTTTTTTTTTTTACTTCCTGTGACGGAAGCTAACGGAGCTGACGGGATTGCCTAAGAAAATTAATTTTAAAATAAAAACGCCCTTACGAAGGGCGTTCTTGTGCTTCAGATACAATAAGTGGAAACTTTGTGCTCTACGTGTAATTTCATAAATATTTAATGCTTTGTGTGAAAATTTTCTCATTTATAAATGTGTTATCATGGGTCCATGTTAGCATAACCCATTAAGTTTTGGTATTAGGGTCTGTTTGTTAAACCGATTTTTGGTCTGGAAGTAATGATTTTGGTGAAAGTGGAGACTGGATTTTCAGATCATGTGTTTGGTTGAAAGAAAAATTTGGATAAAAAGTTGGATTAACTGACAATTGCAGTTCCTGTCGGGTGGAAAGCATGGGCTCTCCGCATTCTCTTCTCAGTATAGGATGTGGGCAGGAAGTGGTGAAAATCTAATATAAGTAATATATTATATCCAAATTTTTCTTTAGATACAAACATATGAAGCAACCGATGAATTAGGACATGATCTAATTTTTCTTCAGATACAAACATATGAAGCAACAGATTGAAAAAAATCTGAAGAAGAAGAAAAATTTACACATGATCAAATTAATTACCAGGCGTCGGAGAAGAGGGGCTGCGACGGAGGTCCCTCGACCCCGGATCTTCACCGTCGCTCCCCGCGTCGCCAGTCCGAGGGACCGGCGGCTCAAAATCGCCGCTTCATATCTTGCAGTCGAAGAAAAGGGAGGAGGGGTCGAGAGGCTTCGAAGCAGGGGATCGACGGACGGCGGAGAAGAGGATCGAACGGCGGTGGAGGAGAGAAGGGGTCGGTGGTTTTGGGAGTTCTCTCTCCTCCAAATGGGGTTTTAAGAAACAGCACAGTAACCACAAAAGAATTTGTTAGTTATATATAGACAATAATATAACTAATATTAGATAGTTATATTAATAACTAGTAATATTACTAATATCACAAATACACTAATTATAACATACTAATTAGTAATTTGTTAATATTATATAGTTATATTACTAATTATCTTTATTTATTAAGTAATTACTTAATTTATTAATATTTAAGGACTATATTAATTTGTTATATAAATAAATTATATTTTATTATTATTATAATATACTCTTTCCAACTTTCAATTTTTTATTTTCACATCCTAGCCAAACACATTTGTTCCTTACAAGGGGACAAAAATGTGGATGGATTCCAACTTCTACTTCCTCATTAACACTCAAAATCCAAATCTTACCACACTTACGATTTACCAAACAGGCGTTACAGTTCATTGATATGGACATTAATATTCTTACTTATCCAGAAATTGACGTGGACTAAGGTCTAGTTTGGTTCGCGGAATCATGGGTTGAGAAAGAAAAAATTATTATTTTTCTATGTTTGGATTCTTAAAGGATTTGAGGAGAAAAAGAAAGTAATTCTGAAAAAAATTAGAAAAGAAAATGATTTCATCGATCCAAGCAGAATTCATTTTCTCACCTTTCAATTTCTCACGTTTAAGTATTCAATTTCTTTTTTTTTCAATTTTTTTGAAATTTTCAAACACAGAAAAAGAAGGAAATGTAATTTTTCAAAGGAAACAGCAATGAATTGATTTCCTTTTCTTTAGTTTCCTTTGCCAAGAAAGCGAGGCCTGAGTCCAGACATTCTTATACATTGGAGTTGATTTCTGGAGCACAAAAGAAGCTGACTGTAGAACCCAATTCCGCTGATTGAGTATTGTATGTAATATTCACTTTCATGTCAAGTTGCAATATTGCTTCTCGCTCCATCTTTGAGCATTCCTTAATTCCATTCTTATGTCATACATATACTTTATCATTTCACTAAACAGTTTATAGAGCGAAGGTGTCCTTATTCTACCGAACTCAAGGCTCGTGGTTACCGAAAAGAGGTATAAAAAGGAACTTTATTATATGCCCACAATTAAATACTTACAATTTTCTTATAACCGTCACGTGTCATGCTTCGATTGAAGGAGGGAGGAAGTGGTGGGGTTATGTGAAGCCCATGTAGCAGGAGGTGAGAGAGGAGGTGGGATCGGATGAGACCCATGTGTAAGGAATGGGAGATAGAGGTTGTAAGAAATTTGTAAATGTTTGGTTGTAGCATGGAAATGCCAATCAAATCAAAAGATTAGATTGAACTACCCAATGGTTCATGGTATCTATCCGGTCGGTTCCGGTCCAATTTTGACTAGATTTAACCGATTTTGGGCCGGATCGAACTGAAACGTACCAAGTAAACCGGTTCTAAAAGTTACCAGTCAGATTTTACGTGACTGGAAAATGAAAGTAGATAGTACATCATTTTTTAATTGTAGCTTTTTAGTTGGCCAAACACGTATTTCTCTTTTAAATAGGCTTTAGTCTTTAGGAAATGTTATTGGGTTGGCCTTTAGAAAATTTCAGAATTGGACCAAGCAATCAATTGTTTGGACTTTAAAAAAAATGTTGAAAATAGGGAGGAGGGGGAGGGGGCTATGGGCTTTATATACGTAAGTGGTAAAAGAAATAATTATTTAATTTATAAATGTTATATATGTTCTTCTGGTTGGCATGTAAGATTTATGTGAGTCCGGCACATAGAATATATTTTTTCTATATGATGGTATTATGGTCTAGGTATTATAAATTTATGAAACCAAAATCTAATTTTAAAAAAAAAAAATTATTTGTTACGAGATATGGACAGAAGACACCTTACTCTAGACAGGATGCTTGGAAAAACTATTCCAGCTGAGGATTAATTAGTCTTGATAAAGTTCGTGATAGTCTTGATAAAGTTTGCGGTGATGATAAAATATTACATTTTGGAAAGACATGGACAAATCTTGGTGTTATGTTTCCTAATTTATTTCAACTTAGCTCTTAATCTAAATTTGGTTATAGTTAGTATTATATGTGCACTAATAATAAAAATTGGAGAATTTGATTTGCTTGTAGAATGGTGGATGACTTTAATTAGTACTAACGACTATCGTGATCTTGTGGGTTTGTTAAATTCTTGTGCATGCATATCCTGATAATGATGTTGCAAACTAGAAATGGTCGACTACACCACACAAGTTTATCTGTTGAATCCTTTTATTTTCAAATAGTTAACAAGATCCATTATTTATTATTTACTTAATATAATTAATAATTAGTTAATTATCGTAGGAAATATTGGCTTTGGTTTCGTACACATAGGCCAGCCCACGAAATTGGATCGTCTATCAGAGCTAGTATTTGTTATCCCTTGAATCTTATTCTGGACCGATCTTGAAGGGTCATCCGCAATTCCGATCTCTTGTGGGGTCATGCTGAACCTGGAGTTATTCCAAGCAGATGAAGGTTGTCCAAGTCTAAAGTCTTGTCTAAATTATTCCTAAACCGATCCCATGTTTATAAATTATACACCAAAGACATGAGTCGACTACAATTTTTTTGGGAGCCTTGTTAAAAAAAAGTTCTTAACCATAATCTAATCTTTTGATTTGATGTTGTGTAATGTTTAATTCCTTGTCGACATTTTGACATTAATGGGACGTTTGGTCTGCGGAATACTATATAGTCGAAAATTCTATATTTCCGGAAATCAAATTTCAAGTAATTAAATTTTCTGAAAAGTTACATTCCCATTTTGGTAACTATACAAAATATTTCTTGAAAATAATAATAAAAAAGGGTAAAAAAAATCCAAAAACGAAATAACGTCAACAAGAAAAAAAAAAGAAGTAAAAACAATCAAAAGAAAAAATCAAGAAAACAAATCAAAAACGAAAAAATCAAATAAAACGACCAAAAAAACAAATAAAGGACAAAAAATGACAAAAACAACAAAAAAGACTAAAACGACAAAAAAAGCGACAAAAAAGACAAAAGCGAAACAAAGAAAAAAAAAGACAAAAAATGACAAAATTAAAAAAATTGACAAAAAAGACCCAAAAACAACAAAAAAGCGAAAAATGCAGGAAAAAAAAACTAAAAAACGACAAAAAAGCAGAAAATAACAAAAACGACAAGAACGATAATAAAAATAAAAATAACTAAAAAAATGACAAAAAAGGGCCAAAAACGATAAAAGACGGCAAAAAAGACAGAACGACAAAAAATGACAAAAAACGAAAAAAAAATAAAAATGAAAATAATCTTAAAAATGATAGGAAAAAACCTAAATTTTCTCAGGAAAAAAAAAACAGTATATAGGGGTGAGCATTATTCGGTTTTGAACCGAAAATCGAACCGAACCGAACCGAATAAGAGATTCGGTTCGGTTTTGAAAAAAATCGGTTCGGTTTCGGTTTTGAAAATACTAAATTTTCTTATTCGGTTTCGGTTTCGGTTTCGGTTTTGGGTTTCGGTTTCGGTCCAAAACCGAAAACCGAATAAATTTTTTTAGTTTATATATATATATATATATATATATATATATATATATATATATATATATATATATATATATATATATATATATATACTATAGGTGTATATATATATATATATATATAGAGAGAGAGAGGTATATACTATATGTATATAATAAATATATCTAGGTATATTTAGTTATTATATATATTAACAAAAAAAAACACAAAAAATCAAAAAAATCGAATAAACCGAAAACCGAACTGATTTAATTTGGTTCGGTTTGATTCGGTTCGGTTATTGACCAATTCGGTTCAGTTTCGGTTTTACTTATTCGGTTTCGGTCGAATTCGATTTTCGGTTATTCGATTCGGTTGGAACCGAATAAACCGAATACTCACCCCTAACAGTATACCAAGCGCTCCCTTTGATGTTTCCTTTCTCGATTGATGTATATAGATAGAATCGAGGATCAGGCGTAGAATAACCACAGAGTCTCTCATTCTACAAAGAGCAATATATTTTATAGGAATCGTTATATTTGTAGACTTTAGTGACGTTTGTTATTGGAGTCACTGATGACGTTACTAATTCGATTAATTTTGAACAAAAAGTAATGCAACTTGGAATTGGAGGGCTCACGTACAGTACAAGTCATTGTTGGGTTCTACAGTCAGCTTCTTTGTCGACTTCAATGTACAACAAAGTCCGGGCTCAGTGCCCGTCAATTTCCGGAATATGACCGGCGAATAATGTTGGATTTGCGCTACTTAATTCTCCTTGTTTTTCTCGTTAGATTCCGATAAGTAGGGTCAGGATTTACCACCACCTCACTTTGTTTTTCTTCTTTTTCTGTGCTTCACGGATTTTTTTTTTTTTTAATTTGTTTCGTGTCTCTCCGCCACGTGGCACTCTTCTATTTGTTCATGTCTTCTTCCAACTCTTCCATATTTGTTTGGGTCAATAATGAAGTGTCAAATGATGGATGGATAAAGAGGGATGTAATTTTTGGAGGTATATATAGCATCACTCTTTCTCTCGACCACATTTATATCCGTCAAAATTTCTACACAGATATTTTCCTCGTCTGGAACCAATGAGTCAATGGCTTCGAAAAAAGAAAAAAAAATGAAAGATTTTAGTCTACAAATCCGATAATTAGTAGGGAGGAACAACGGCCCTCGCAAGTAAACACATATATTCCTTTGCCTAGCTTGCAACAATGTCAAATGTCATATTTACCCTCGGTGCACATCAGCATCGCACCTGCACTTCGTTTGCACCGCACCGCACCGCACCGCACCGCATCCTACCCTCCTCATATAATTCCTTTCAAAAAAAATTAATGTCCTTCCCCAATAGCTGAATTCCAAGATTTATGTCGGAACGTCTTCCTCCTTAGCAGCTTGAGCTAGAAAAACTTTTTCGTCAGTAACACTGAAAATTTTGAGTCATAGACGGTTGCCCTGGACTAGGGCCGACCTAGATAAATGACCGATATGTAATGAAGGCCGGCCTAGGCATAAGACAGTCTTCCGGGTCACAACAATTTTGGGAACATCAAACAAATTATTAGATTTATTTTTTACATCCACGACAAGCTATTTTCTCGTCCCCTGGCTGCTGTTTGGGAGTGAAAATACAACATTCTAATAGGTAATAATCTTAATGTCCGTGTCCAAATCAATAACCTGTAGTCCCTAATGCCAAAACTTAATTACCAGTTTCCGGAAGAAAAAAAAAAAAAAAACTCGGTTTGGAAAAATCTGAAAATATATGTCTTGAACACAATTTTTACACTCAAAATGATACACGAATTAATAATAGTTGATGAAACAAAATTAACGGACAATATTACTAAACTAAAAAAAGAAATGAAATATTACAATCTTCTTATTCTCATCATATCCGTTAATTTTATTTTGATCCAACGACTACCAATTTTATCTTTGTGTATCATTGTCAGTGTAAAAGTTGAGTACAAAGATCCGCTATCCTTTATATTTGTGGAAAAACATATTTAAAATAAATAAATATAAATTTATTATAAAAAATTGTAATACTTAGGATTTTAACTCAAGCAATCAAGAGAAATATCTTCTACCTTAACCACTTGAATTAGAATTACTTTGTTATAAATAAATCATATTAGATAGTTAAATAATTTGTTAATTTTTTAGTAATTAATAGAGTATTTATGTAGTTGTTTAGTTATTTATTATTATTATTTTAATTTATTTAAATAAATAATAAGGATATACATACCATTTGGACAGCTCAGTTTTGATTGATTTCCAAGGCGCATTATATAAGTATATAAGTAGAAGATTACAAACAAATGAATTATAACTTTCATACAAAATACTCAACATTCTAACCTCTAGAAGAAGAAGAAGAAGAAGAAGAAGAAGAGAAGAGAAGAGGAGGAAGAGGAGGAGGAAGAAATAGCTTGGCAGTATGAAGCTTTTTCTTCTCTTAGTCTCCTATTTTGTGTCTGTCACTAATGCAGCACAAAGTACTAATACTACTACTACTATTACTACTTCCTTGACATCATGCTTGGTCTCTGCCAATGTTCACAACTTCTCCACAGCCACCTCCTCCTCCTACAACCACCTACTGAACTTCTCCATCCGAAACCTTCGTTTCGTCGATCCGGCCGTCGCGAGGCCGGTCGCAGTCGTCCTGCCCGGCACGAAGCACCAGCTGCGGTCCGCTGTCGTCTGCTGCATTAATTTGTTGTTGTCCATCCGGCTAAGAAGCGGCGGGCACAGCTACGAGGGGCTATCCTACACTGCAGACGGGACGAACCCGTTCGTGGTCGTCGACCTAATGAACCTGAACCGTGTCCGGGTCAATCTGGCCGACTCGACCGCGTGGGTCGAGTCCGGCACAACGCTAGGCGAGGTCTACTACGCGGTGGCCGACGAATCGGGCGGCTCGCTCGCGTTCCCCGCAGGCTCGTGCTCAACCGTCGGGAGCGGGGGCCATATCGCGGGGGGCGGGTTCGGGTTCCTCAGCAGGAAGTACGGGCTCGCGGCGGACAACGTGCTGGACGCGGTCCTGATCGACTCGGCCGGGCGGGTGCTGGACCGGAGCACGATGGGGGAGGACGTGTTCTGGGCGATTCGGGGCGGCGGCGGCGGCAGCTGGGGCGCAATCTACGCGTGGAAGCTGCGGCTCGTCCCGGTCCCGGACCGGGTCACGACGTGTCAACTCAGCCGGTCCATGCCGAGTCGGCCAGTCGCAGAACTGGTCCACAAATGGCAGCACGTATCGCCAGCATTGCCGGACGAGTTATATATATCGGTAGCAATCTCAGCAACAGTGAACGTGACCAATTCTAGGTTCGATGTGCAATTCCTAGGACCGATTTCGCGTGCGGTACCGATACTGGCTCGACGATTCCCCGAGCTGGGACTCAACGAGTCGGACTGTGCGGAAATGAGCTGGGTCGAGTCGGCTGTACGTTTTGCCGGTCTTGAATCGAAATCGGACCTCACGGACCGGACCACACCTTCGGGGAAGATCTACTTCAAGTCCAAATCGGACTACGTTCGGGTGCCAGTCCCTTTAGCGGGACTGGTCGGCGCGTTCAACTGGCTAGCCAAGGAGCCCAAATCGTACATCATTCTGGACCCGTACGGCGGCACGATGGACCGGATACCGAGCCACGACGTACCGTTCCCCCACCGTCGCGGGAATTTGTACGGGATACAGTACAGCGTGGCGTGGACGAAGGAGGAGGAGGAGGACGGAGTTGGATACGAACACATTGCTTGGTTACGCGAATTCTACGAGTACATGGCACGATACGTATCTAAGGAGCCGACGAGGGCGGCTTACGTGAACTATGTGGACTTGGATTTGGGGGTCGTCGACTGGAGCGGTCCGGACCGAGACCGAGCCGGTGCGGCCAGGGTGTGGGGGGAGAAGTATTTTCTAGGGAACTATGACAGGTTGGTCCGGGCAAAGACTGCCATTGATCCTGGTAACGTGTTTCGTCATCAACAGAGTATTCCACCGTTGGCTAGCTGATCAGTACTTTTTTGTTTCGAGAGAGAATGATTCAAGTGTATATCATAAGATGTATAACCAAGCAAAATATTAATTTCGCATAAAAGCATTTTTATAGTGAATTTTATCATATATTCTATTATATAATGTGGCTTCAAAAACCGTTCAAAAAAAAGTCGTATGTATATCATTATTTCTGGAATCGCTCCCACTGTAGTTCGAACTCGTGATCACTCAGACCGCATGCATCTTTCTTAACCACTAGGCTAGAGGACATATATATATATATATATATATATATATATATATATATATATATATATATATATATGCATCTTTCTTAACCACTAGGCTAGAGGACATATATATATATATATATATATATATATATATATATATATATATATATATATATAAATTATATTTTGATAATGTTAGAAAGAGAAAATATTATTTTACGTACAAAGTACGTACTTTTACTTAGTTTTTATCCAAATAGGCACGTGTCCATATTTTGAAGCTATTGTTTTATAAAATTTTGACGGGTCTATACGAGCTTCATTTAAACAACAGCAAGACAACCAACGTTCTACTAATGGCTGAATGCCTAAAATCAAAGTTCATCTCGCTTTAGGTCGAAGCTGTGGGTTTTTTTTTACCACTTTCAAAAAATAATTGTTGTTGCATTTTATTTTTTTTATATTATATGTGATAGATTGAATATTGTAAGTAAATGTGATCATAATAAACTCTATAAAGAAGAAAGAAAAATAGTTGGGTCAGCCCGAAAGCCCACGAGCTGAAGGCCGGATTAGGAGGTAGATTATGTTTGAATAAAAATATAATTTTATTGATGGGCTCGAGTATTGCTTGGACCAATCCAGACCCCTGCCATTATTGCTGGGCTGTCAATAAAATTAAAATAAATAAATTCCTATGTAGGACCATACTGAAGGTGAACCAAACTCATATGCCAGCATGACTTTTTAGTTATTTATATCAGTACTACTGCGAGATTTAATAGGAAGTAATTCTAAAATTAAAAATCAAAATCGAACCAATAGTCAATTCGGTTGGACTATTTTTATTATTTAATAGACCAAATACAAAGTTAAATTGTAGTTAAATTATACTAATTTTTTTGAATTTTGATACG